>CM044548.2:9489965-10029965 GCA_024416835.2 Perccottus glenii
TGCTGAGAGGTGCAGTGGATGTAGGATGGGAGTGATAAGACACTTGGGAAAGATGGGGTAAAAGGCCGGCGTCTGCAGGAGAAGAGAATGATAATGGAGAGAATGTAAAGGCAAACAGAGGCCAGACCAGAGGCAACGGAGAAGAAAACAGCACAGTGCTCTAGGCTAATCAGGAGTTGCTACGGAGGCCTGGAATGGTGGTGTTTGTGGGCTGCCTTGGAGCCCAGGGGTGAGCCACCAGGCATGTTAACAATGCATGGCTGCAAGGCCACTGACAGAGTAATAAGGCAGCTCAGAGACCTCAGGTGCTCACTCTGTCGTCCTCTGCATCATAATGTGTGCAAACTGGAGGATAATGGATTTTTACTAGCACAGGATGTTTAAACACAGTCATCAGTTCCCTCAACAAGATTACCTTCTGTCATATTATTAAAATGTATTCACACAACTGATCATACAAAGTTAGGCTTCCATGTATTTCACTCAAATGACAATGGTATTATCGAGCTTATCCTCAGAGCCACTAAAACTGAACATGTTGTGCCAACATAGTCTTCCATATCAAATATGTAACAGTATCACAAATCACTGATACTCTGTAGGCTAATATACATTTCATACACATTTACATTTTAAAGCAAACCTTCATCTATCCTGTATATATTGAAACAGATTCCAGCCTCCGGTGCCACAAACACCTCCAAAAAAAAGAAATATCATAAATCACTCAAAACCATGGAACAAAGCATCTCAAATAATATGTGTATTAGCTATATTGGAATGGGATAGGATCTATGTCCATATAAAAGACCAATTAAACAATAATTACAAGAGAATGAGTGCTCACAGCAAAACTAATCCAGTAAATAGAAGCCCTGCTAGCTCAGGACTAGTCCTGGCTGTAATGGTGTCCAGTGGTGTGTTCTGGGTATTTTTTATGTATGGGGATGTAAATCCTCATAAATCCAAAACTTGGCTCCCTCATAGGAACACACTGCAGGCTTCTTACAGAAGTCATAAATATTGTGGCTTAAATATGCTTTGTGAAACAGCCAGAGGATGTGACGTTGAGGCCAGCTCCACAGTCTCTAAATAGTTTTTATGCTTCATTTCAATGGCAATAGTGTGGAAAATAAAGCAAATTGTTAACAAACCTTTTAACAAAACTGATTGTTGCCAATATTTCACTGGCAGAAAATATTTTCATGGCAGATTCAATTGTTTGAATAAGTAACACCAAATACAATTTTATGAAAAATAAAAATTTAACATGGCATATTCCTGAGACATGGACTTCACTTAAGCGAATAGTTAATACCACAAACTATTGACTTAGCATTCAGCTGCAGTGGCTGTGCTTTACTCACACGTCTGGCCTCATCAGTCCCTGCTGTAATCAGTAGTGCACTGTCAGAAAACACAAGCTCTGGAGGAGAACGTGAAGCAAACTCAAATGAGAGACCAGAGTAAACAGTGACAGGACCAATTCCCGTTACCAATCTCAGCGCAAATAAAGGTGAACAGGGGAACACAGAGACTTAGCAGCTTCTGATCATGGCACCTCAATGTCGCCAGTGCACCTACAGGCTGTCATGAAAGGATATGACACTGACTTTAATCTAGATGAAAGGAAAAGAAGTGTTGGGCTGAAAGGTCATCAAACTATTTATGTAATCACTTTCTATGTCAGCCAACACAACTCACTGGAGGTGTTCAAATTAAACAGTACATTGGAGCTGTGCCATTCTCAATTTAGAAAAATGTTGTGATTAAAGGGCATTGGGAGAGTAAAAATGGGGATTAAAATAAAATTACATTGCTAACCTTTACCTAATGATTCAGTTCCACTGACTATGGATACACATGTTTAATTTGTTACTGAAGAATTTTGTGTCAAAGCAGGTAAAGCAAGTAACGTTACATTGGATTATGTTCTTCAACTTTTTGAGCCTGTATTTCAGCACCAGGAGCTGTCCACGTCTGAAGCCTGGGGCTGAATCAGAATACTTCACAAACATAGCTCTTTTTCCTCACCACTGTGAGTGTTGTGTGAGCTGTATTCAATAGCAACATCTCTAACAGCACTGTAATCTAACCATTGTTCCTGATCTAATCCTGGGCTGGCCAAATAATCCACATCCTTTTCATTTATTAATGGGCATTAATGACACATCTGGCTTGTTCATTCAGTGAATGCTGTTGTGGATTTGTGCAAATTACCCAGGCAAAGTGATGTTTTACTGCAACTGAGACTGCTACTACTGTAAACTCTTAATATGTCAACTATGAAGTACGTCCAGGCCATTGCTAAGGATATATGGACGTCTGGATTCAGCTGGGCAGTCACTATAGCTGGGCTTATTTACATGCTTGTGTTTCTGTGCACTTCAAAGAGAGACAGATAGCATGATGGTATTAATACAGCAACGGCATTTGCTTTTGATGCAGTTTGAAAAAAAATAACCTGTCCAAGACATTCACGAAGCATAATATTTTGTTAGTCTTCAGGTGAAACAATTTATAATGGCATTGTTTTATCTGCAAAGCACATTATGTGCATATTTATAATGCTCTGTGTAGTTTTGTGGCATCATATTTAATGCAAAATGCAAAACTAAAACAGTTTTCTTTTAATAAAAAAAAGGAAGTCTTTCTTGTGACCAACAACAACCCTATTGCCTGACCTCAAACCGTAATGTTACTTCAAGCCCACAATCCAAACTTCAGGCTTTAGTGGTGCTAGGTTTTAGGTTCTTGCCACCTTTTATAGAAAAAGATAATTGATAAAAATTAGACCCACATCAGAATTTATTATCATTATTATCAGATGGCAGTGTACTATGACTTGGGAGGTGAATGGGCAGATCCAATCCATTCTCAGCTGCTTATCCAAGGCCAGGTCACAGAGCAGCAGTCTTACCCAGAGCTCCCACTCCTCAGACACTTCCTATAGCTTCTCCTGTCTCGGATTTAAGTATCTCAAGGTCTTATTCACAGGAAAGGATGGAGCAGGGCAGCATCTGCAATGTATCATTGCACCATTATTCATTGTACAATCCCTCACACTTGTACCATTATGTTGTGGTAAAGAAGGAGCTCAGCCTTAAGGCAAAGCTCTAAGTCTATAGTTGATCTATGTTTCTATGAGCTGTGAGTCATGACCAAAAGGACAAGATCTCTGATACAAGCCGCCTAAATATATTAGTGGTCCACTGGCCTGGACGTTTCCTTCGAGATAGAGGAGGAGCTCACCCAGGAAGATCTCAGAGTAGAGCTGCTGCTCCTCCTTATCAAAGGAGCCAGCTGAGATAGCTCAAGTAATGATTTATATTGTCATGGGCAAACCTTTATTTTCTTTTATTCAAACAAACAACAACCCTTCCTTTCTCATAGAATTTTATCTTTTGACTTTGTACTGTACCTTTGCTTTGCTTGCTTTTTTTACATAGGTGTCTGTTTTATCCTCTTTTCATCAGCTACTGTGTGTGCTTCATTCCCGGTCAAATGCTCCAGAGCATCTAAATAAGATGTGTCCTAATTAAAGTCTTGTGCATGTCTCATCTAAGCTGAGATAATTCACTTAACCTGGGGCACTCAGCCAACAGGTAGCATTTGTTTACACATCCCTCCTTGTGGAGCTGCTTGGCCATCCTTGATGGCATATTAAAACAACCTGCCTCCTACCACACCCCCACGTATTGCTTTCTGACTCTCTGTTTCCATGGAAATGTGCCCTGGGAAGTCTTTACAGCTCCTAACCTTGAAAGTAGGATTGACTCAGAAAATATAGTGTTGTCTGGGTGAAGTGTCATAACAGTAATCAGTGGCACATTTGATACCCCCTTTGAGCTCCTTCCTATCTGTGAGCTTCATTATTTCCACCCCTGCTGTGTTTGGCGCCTAAGTTACCAGCAGGAGAAAGAATTAGAAGATCACAAAAAAGCAGAGATATCCCAATTTGGAGTCAATTAAATCATGAGATGTATTATTAATATAACAATCTTTTTTAGTTTCCCACAGTGGCACTTTGCCATTAATACAAAGAAAAGTTATTGTTATTATTACATGCCAAGAGAAAGCGAACTAAAGCGTAGCACATGCGTAGGTGAGATATGATGATGAAAGCTATGATGCAGTCACCAAGCATCTGCAGCACCTCCGAGCAGCAAAGCCAAAATGATCTCAAAATAGAGCAAAGGTGTTTAAGCAGCGCCACAGCCTCACATTATAAATAGTCTTGCACTAAGCACAGTTTTTATCTCGCTAAATGTCAGAGTGAACTTTGTATGCAGCACAGCAAATGATTATGAGACAAACCATGTGTTATTTATGGTTGACTGAATTAATGCGGCGCGGGGTGAGAACGAGGGGAAAGTCCTGTGTCTCTTGTCTGAATTTCAACTAATAGTGGACAATTTATGAAGCTTGCTGACACTTGACCTTCACACAGGGTCAGAGGTGGCAGGGGATGGCCAGACGAAGCACTGTGTAATTTATACATTTTACTAATAACTCAATCTGCCTGTTCGCACGCGGACATGCTGTAAAGATGAATTGTGCTGGGGGGGGATGAGAATGTCACAAAATGGAGAATCATGGAGAATCACAGTGTTGGTTAGTAAGTCATGGGTACAAATCACTTCATTAGGAATTAGCACACATAATTAATGGCTGATTAAAGACTACACCACAGATACAGACATGCACATATTTCTCGCATCTCATCAGTTCCACTGTCATTTTGCTTGCATACTTTAAATCCTCATAGTGCTTCCTTATATCCCAACCCCCTGAAGGATTTAAACTAGAATGTTGTTTTATCTTTTACAAGTTAAATATCAATGAAGGCACTCAAGCCACACAAGTCTAACACCTCTGTTCTTGAGCGCATTGGCATGTGAGAGCACTGTATTCCCACATAGAGTCAAGTGGAGGAGGAGCGAGTGTGCAGAGTTCAGGTGTGGGTGGTTTACTGGTGAGGAGGGGGGGTCTGCGGCTGCTCGGGGGTCACACAAACTCATCGTGCTTAATGACTATGAAAGGTATAGTGCCTACACACCTTGTCTGGCTGCATGGTCTTTCTGCCTTGGTCTCTGCTTAAATTTTACCATTTAATAAGCCCTCTGACTACACAGAGGCCACAATCCGTCACTTAACAAGCTCATTATTTCACATTGTTTTTGTCCTCTGCTCCTCCTTAGCCGCAGTGGCAGAAAAGGAGGTGTTTGATGTGTCGATCAGTTGGAGAGTCGTACTAGGGGCTTTGAGAAAGAAAGGACGTTATAATGTCTGCTAATGATGTGGCCCTGGTTCATGGCGGTAATTCTGGGCTGTCTGCATGAATATGCAAAAGCTTCATAAGGGCCACACTCAAGGTGACTTTCCAGGTCAGCAGAGGACAAGAGCCAGTTTGGGTTTTAAATTAGGTTGCATCAAGTGAGACAAAAGACAGCAAAAAGAGCCCCACTATATGGAAAGAAAAAAAAATATATATATATATATATATATATATATATATATATATATATATAGATAAACTAACTAGAGAAATACCAAGGGCTCAGAGAAGAGTTGGAAAAGGCTTGGAAGGTGAAGGCGACAGTGGTGCCTGTGGTCATCGGAGCACTCGGGGCAGTGACCCCCAAACTGGAAGAGTGGCTGCAGCAGATCCCTGGAAGAACACCAGACATCTCGGTCCAGAAAAGTGCAGTACTAGGAACAGCAAAGATACTGCGCAGAACCCCCGAGCTCAAAGGATGAGACCACCTGCGGAGGGTGAAGGACAAAGTATTGGGTTCTTTTTGAGAAATTTTAATCATTTTTATATTATTTGTGTAAAAGTTGAACTGGGACCAACCACTCCAGTAGCTGAAGATAAGGAAGTGGTACAAAGGGATCAAAAAAGGTTAACAAAAGGCACTTTTGTGAGTCTTCTGATGCTATTCAACCCATTGCTGTTTGATCTGTCTTACTGTCAAAACAAGTAGATATTTTTATTTATCAAACCCTCTTCACACAGTTACTGTGAGATTAGAGATCTATAGAAATTTAAATACATCCCTCTTAGGTGTCTGCTTGGACTCTTTGTAGAATTAAAAGGCTGAATATTCTGCATCTCCCAAGATGATAGCACAGTCTTAACAATTTATCACTGTTTCACTGCACAGCAGTAAAAATCAATGGCATAGTTATACTGAGTGGAATTGACTGAGTGTGAAATTGCAATCAAACAGCAACTATTAGCCTCAACCAAATAGAAACTACAGAGATGAATGATGTTTACAAATCCCCATGAAATTCAGTTTACACTCTTAGATTACTTGTTTCAGTTATTTTCTAAAACACTGCCCTTGTAAAATGTAATTTTAGCTTCACTCTTGAGAGAATATTGCATTTTCAGAATGAGACTTTGAACCGTATTACAAATATTTTTAGACCATTTGTGTCAGATTCACTTTTAAAATAACTTTAACAAGACACTTGTGAGCCATCTAAGCTTCATCTAAGACCAGGATGTTCTCAGGGAAGTGATGTGTCTGAATTAAATTAAGCCTTCACGCATTTTTTATTCATGTTTTTTAGCTTTACCACTTGCAAAGGCAAGATATAATATTACAGGTCGAAGGCCTCAGAAGCTGTAAAGCTTTTGGTCAGAGGTTCACTGCGTTGGCATGAGGTGTTTTAATTGGATTTCCTACCAGTTGCTACTGAAGAGATGGTCTACAGAAACAACATCAACGGCTTTGACAAACCTCTAATAACAGCTGCACATGAAAACTTCCTGAAGGAAGTAATTAGACCTTTGGAGATTTCAATTACCACCTTAATGGGGTTTTCAAGATCGATAAGCAGGAGTGTTTCCTGACAAGATGGCCAGGGATACAAGAGGCTTGCTCTGCTTCATCAGTTCAGAACAACAGTCAATGTAGGAACGTTGTTATTCTTGCACTTGGTTGTGTTCCTGTGTCAGAGGCAGTTGTGTACGCCTTGATAAATATTCATGCCTTTTATATGCACTGATTGCATAGATACACCTTCTACATGAACTATCATTAGGGTTAGAAGATGAAATAGCAGAAGCAGCCAAACAAGATTAGAAAATGTCACAGGCTGCCTCCTTAGCCCAGTCCTTTTCTTTTTTTTTCTGTATACCTTCTCTGCCAGCATCTCAGCCCAACGAAGAATGAAGACAAGACAGAATCAACACAGAGCCAGACACCGACACGAAGCTCTCGAGCGCATACTAATCTAAAACAACATTGCATCTCAGCAACACATTTTCCTCCCTGCCCAGTGAAGCGTATTTAATGTGAGATAGGGCTCTGCAGATCTCATCACTTAGGGAAGGTTGTGGCCTGCCTCTACAGCCCCCCTCCCCTCCCCCCCTTGTCCCCCTCGTCCAGATTCACATCACTTCCACTATCAAATTGGAAGTGACAGGCCACTCAGGCGAAGGTGTCTGTGCTCCCTCTGATCAGTGGCTGTGCAGCTTCACTCAGAGCTGTCAGCTTGATTACATATCAGCCGGGTGGGGGCTTAAGGAAAGGAAATGTCCAGCTGGAGACAGACCACTAAACACATCGTCTGTGCTGGTGCCGCACATCTGCCAGTACACATCCCACCTGACTGCAGCGGCGCCAATCTGTGGTCTCTATCACATCTCACAATTGAACAGTTTCAATCTTCTGCCACCAAATAACACATCAACTTAATTCAACAGCTGTTTCATCCTTTTTGCCAGTTGCTTTTGCAGTTGGCAGCTTTTTATTTGTGACAGCTAGTGTGGCAAGATTGGTATTAGATGTGTCATAAGTCCACTTTGAAAAGTTTTAATCTAGTCTGGGGAAGTTTGGTTCAGTGTGGCATGGTTTGCAAAGACAACCTTAATCCTTCTAGAACGTCTTCACAAAAGGAAGTGTAGCACCATTTGTGTGGCATAATACAAATGGTAGTACACAAAGAAATTTACCAAAGAAGTGGCACAATACCAAAAGACAACAATGTGGGACCCCTTATGGTTTATCACAACACAAAGACATGCTTTGTTCCCGGAAAGGTTACCGTCTGTACTTTTCCTTTTCCTTTGTCACATGTTGATTCTCTGTTGACCAATCAACAACCTGCATTGTGTTTTCAGTTACCTGTGTTGGTTCCCAAGTAAATGGAGCAAAAAGTACATACAGTCTGAATATCCTCCATATTTCTTGACGTCGACATTCCAAACTCACATGAGGCTAGATAACTGTTAATTTATTCAGTAAGGGGCACATTCAAGGTAAAGACTCACTAATAAAATGAGTTTAATCTTATCAAACCCTATTTTAATCCAACCAAAAACCACAACATTCCCACAACTGTATAACTCCAGGACCAGTTGAGAGAGTTTTTATTTTCAAGTGTTATAAAATCAAGACCCTTGATGTAAACATTTAGGTCACAGACTGTCACAATATGTCATATTTCTTCTAAAAGCAACAGAAATCCCACTTTTAAGGATAAGCTCTTGAGGTCTATCCCACATTGGGGTTTGTTTCCTTCTAAAGTGTTTCTTGGGACACTCCCCAGTTGTGGTCATGACTATAACAATAGTGAGACTGTAATACTCAAATCAAGCTCTTGTCTGCTGTTGAGCTGTGTCAATAGTTTATCCATAAATTTACAAAAAAGATAAATGACACAAACTGTTCTCCACAACAACAAAGTGTTGATTTTCTTTTCTTCTTTCTCCAGGTGTGAAGCTTGGAAGCACGCCGCGACAGTCCAGAGAGGTACTTAATTACTCCATTTCTCCCAAAACACAAATAGGCTTCTAATAAAAAGGTTGATTGTCAGCCTTATAGCTCTCTGTCTGATAGTATCTGTGCAGAGCTGACCTCACACAGAGCCAGTCTCTTCTTCTCTCCAAAGAAGCATCTTTTTTCTATTTTTTATTTTTTTAGTTTGAAAGAATTTGTGTCCAGCTGCTGCTATAAGATGCAGAAAAGTAGGTTGTTGTATATGAGTTATACCAAGCACTTTCTGTTCTTAGCACTGAGTATTACTCCTGTAAAAACCCAGAGGAACGTGCTGTCTGCATTTAGGGTGCACATTAAACAGAATCAGGAGAGACACTCCCCCATCTTTCACTTCAAGCCTCTGCACATTAAATAATGTGACCATTTAAGTCAGGGGGGGAGTCAGGATGAGATTCATGGTGGTCCCATTACCTTGTCTGTTATAAAATTAAAATTATACATCCAGTCTTGGCTTTATGATGCCATTACAGCATTTAATTGAAATAAAATGTCAGGATGCATGATGGCCTTGGGCATCATCTGATGGTAATCAGGCAGTATATGATTTTAATTTAGATCCCCCATTAAGTGTTTATAAGACATTTATATGATATTACAAGTTAGTTTATTGATAGATGGTACTGGGCTGTGTCTGCCATTGCTCTAAAAAACTCTTTTACATGGCAAAACAGCACCACCAAGTGGCCTTGTTTATTAACACAAAAAGTTCCCTCTTTTAAGTCCATGCATTGTGGACTCCAGCAGCAGCCGAATGTCTTTATGTATAAGAGTAACTGCATTTATACATAAAGATAAACTTAGAGCCTGTGTACTGAGTGGCATGTTTTTGTCGTTATAGACGCTGTCCACCAAGGACAAGGAATGGAGACAAATCTGACAGCATTCCAGTACACCTTGAAGAAGAACATAATGTGTCCACCCCGATTCCTCCAATGCATACCCCAAATTTTGAGAGGAGTAAACAGCCTGTTAAACATCAATCAAACAAGCTGCAGCTGATCCGTGGCGCTATCAATGTTTCACCATCCCCTTCATCCTTTTCCTCCTCAGGCTCTCTAGAAAACTGGAGAAAGCTCAGCAGTACTTTGGAAGCACGCAGGGAACTAATGAGGAACATGTGTGCTAAGTACAAAAGCCACACTTCAAGGACCATCACGCGTGAGCATGTAAAAATGATCTATGTGGAGGACAGATACAAGATGCTGTACTGTGAGGTGCCAAAAGCAGGTTGCTCCAACTGGAAGAGAACGCTCATGGTGTTGGCCGGTCTGGCCTCTGATGCTCGGACTATCACACACGACCAGGCCCACTATAACAACCACCTCAAGAAGCTGGACAGTTTTGACTACAAGGGCATCATGCATCGTCTACAAACCTACACCAAAGTGGTATTTGTACGAGAGCCCTTGGAAAGGCTGGTTTCAGCGTACAGGGACAAGTTTGAGAATCCCAACAGACACTACCACACTATTTATGGAAGACCTATTATTTCTAAATACAGAGCAAACCCTTCCCCAGAGGCTTTGAGCACAGGCAATGGTGTCACGTTCAAGGAGTTTGTCCAGTACTTGTTGGATGTCCACCGGCCTGTGGGGATGGACATTCACTGGAATCTGGTAGACTATCTCTGTCACCCATGTCTAATAGATTACAACTTTATTGGCAAATTTGAGAAAATGCAAGAGGAGTCTAACTTTTTGTTGAGAATTATGAAAGCTCCAAGTAACTTAACGCTACCACAGTTCAAAGATAGAAATCCAAAAGACCAAAAGACCTCAAGTGAGATCACAGAAAAGTATTTTGCACAGGTCAGCCCATGGCAGAGGCAACGGGTCTATGACTTTTACTACATGGACTATCAGATGTTTAACTATTCAAAACCTTTTAAAGATATACACTGAGACATTATCAAGAGTCTACAATCACATTCCACGACATCTGCATCTTCAGTAAAGTTACCAACATCTGCAGCAAGCCAAACTTCCTGCTTATTCATGAGATTCTAGACAAATAATACGGAGGGTCTACGTATGTGATGTATTACTATATTAACATTATGTCCATTGTCCTAAATGCTCCTGTGCGTTCTCTTTTCCTATTGGGGATAGGATTCTAAAAATCTAATGCTTATGAACTGTATTGTTAAACAGGCTTTAAATTGAAACTAACTGTGAGTCAAATAGCATTTGCAAGTTTATGGTTTTACTGGACAGACATAATATGTTGTGCCACGTATTATAAGGATTTTTAAATTGGATAAAATTTTGCTTTTCCATTTGATTTCAGAAGGATTATAATTTCTATCAAATGCCCTGCACATGTTACATATTTGTTACATGCCTAAAGTTGATTAGTGCACAGCTAAATTTCTTTCCTAATTTAAATATTTGAGACTGCTACTTTTCAAAGATCAAGTGATTTTCTAAAAGCAAAACATTAATTAATTATCCTTTACCCTTTTAATTTTATATACAGAGAACCAGCTCCAAATCGAGTGAAGTTGCACAATACTCTTTCTGGTTGACTTACAGTAAGTTTGGCACTAGTATACCTCTCAGTGTAAATGCGTACTAATACTTTCTATATCTTGTGTGGTGGTTTACTAAGCTGCTTACTATGCTTTATGAGCATAAACCGTACTTTAATGAAACTATATTCATAGTATAGGTCTCCGAACTGTGTCAAGTGCTGCCCACCTAAAAGCTTTTTACACTAATTGTAGCATTTCTCTTCTTTTAACCTTGTCACTTTATGCTTCACAAACCTCACTGGTGTCATCGTGGCTTCTGTAGATAACAAACCGGTCTTTGGTACTAACTTGAGTGATACAGATTTAAGAGCGAGAAGCCTCTCATCTACATTTCTCACACAAGTAACACAGTACTCTTTGTATGTATTTCATCTCTTCTATTTTCAGATACTACTGTGTAAAACTGTACAATGGGCATTCAAATGAATATATATTTTTCTATGAATTTCTAAAGTATATAAATGTATATCTATATATATATATATATATATATTCAGTGCTTCTCTGTGAAGATATGTTCCTTTGCTTTTTGATGTCACACTTTTTATCTTAGATGTATGATGTAACTAAAGAGTTTCTTTTCCAAAACTGAAAATCCACCAGCTGAAAATGACTCTCAAGGAACTATTGCAAAACATGTACTAATAATTACAATAACTGAGTTTGAATGCAGAAATTGAAAACACAATATGAAACTGGATGAATATGGAGTTTTGGAAATGAGCTCTTTACTTACTTCGTTACTTGATCTGTTTGTTCTCTAATATTGGTCTTTATAATAAACCCTGTACAGACAAGCTGCATTCAACATGAGACATATCCCAGCTCCAGACATACTCAGCCACTGTCGCAAAGCCTGGATGTGTGTGAATGTTTGTGTGCTACTGACATAGCTCACATGTCACTTCTAGATCAAATCTGGAAACACGCCCACTGTTAAAAAACATTTTGAGCAGGTATTACATCTGTGTAGTTTTCCTGTATTGCTTTATCAGTTTGTTGCAGCACTCATCTAGCTCTAAAGTCGTTACACTGTTTTCTAGTTGACAAACACATTACACTATACAGCGGTGTGCGTGAGTGGAAAACGGCAGGTAATTCTTACACTTAGATCACATTTACTGACGGCTATGTAAAAGTGGAAGGGTTCTGACAAAGCAATTGGTTTTCTATTTCATTATTCGACTTGTACAATGATAAAAAATAAAACAAAAAGAACAAAATAATACATGATTTGCTACAAACAAAGCCTTTCTGATCTTGTGGTGCTAGGAATGGCCTGTGGCTGGTGTACTTTTGCAACTCACTGAAAATGTGCTTAACGTGACCAAATACTAAGATGTATTTTGCCAATGACGTGATTTAAAGTTATACACTCTATAATCATGCTAAAAGACTAAAAGACATATTCTTCCTTTTATTAGGCTGCATTTATGGGAACCTACTTTATACAATATTTTTGTTGTGGGTAAAAGTAATTTATGAGCTCATTATTGTGGGTTTATTTGGCTCATGGGTTTTCTGAATAGATTTTATTTCAAGCTAAATTACAGTAACAAGTGAATGTATAACTGTTAATTGTTGGTGCAGAAGTGTATCAAATGTTATCTTAAACCATTTGCCTTATTTTACACTGCCAATCAAATGGTGTTTTTCAGGAAGACATTCCTCTTGCTGATGAGTGTCTACTAATAAACTATCTTCAGCATTTTCAGAGGGTCTCTTCTTTTCATGACAATATGGAGTTAATGAGTTACCACATGGAATTAAAGTCTAGTTACCTTTCAATGTGTCAATGATAGAACTCCTAATGGAGGTATGGTTAGTTACTTCTCACTGTCGCCTTACTACAGCAGATCCAGCGTTTGTGTGAACTTTCTTTGTGAAGGTTGCATGTTCAACTTTAGTTTCCCCTACAAACATGTTGGGCACCCCCTGGTATAATAAAAACAGAATAATAAAAAGATCCTTTTGATATTCTTGTTTTTGCCCCCTCTTCTACTTGTTACCTTCCCTCCATCTGTTAAGTAAAGTGGATGAATTAAGCTCTGTCTCGTCATCCCCAAGAATGACCAAAACCTCCTTACACTCAACAAAGCTCCACTTTTTTTCTTTGAATTCCTAAATTGTCCAACATGTCAAGATTGTGAGCTGTGCTTGTGAAATCATGTAAAATGGTAAATGGCATCCATTTATATAGTGCTTTTTATTTGTACCCTTTTGGGAACCCAAAGCGTTTTAGATCATGCTTCCATACACTCACACATTCACACTGGCAGACTGACGGAGAGACGTGGCAGCCTCTCCCACCCCCACAATCACATACATTTACACACCAGCAGCACAGACACAGGAGGCAAGGTGGGTGAAGGGTCTTGCCCAAGGACACAACCACAGTATAAACAGGAGGAAGCAGGTATCGAACCGCTCTACCTCCTGAGCCACTTTGCCTAATGTCAATAGCATTACTAAAAGTAGGTTAGAATTATAGTTGTTTTCTATTGCCATATTTATTCAAACAATTAATACACTTTAAGAAAAGCTGTGGTAAGCTTTTGACATATTGCACTGGGTTTCTCTGATAACAACAAGACATTACTCCAAATGACATCAGTCTGTTGTAGGGTTTTTATCCCTTCATCAATTGTCAAACTAAAAACACCCGGCTCAATGCTGAAACATTATGGTTGATTTAGACCACTTTACCAAATAGCTTGTTCAGTGAATATGTCCTCAACAGTGCAAGCGTCTGAGATGTGCTCCATAAAGTTATTTCCCTCATGTCATTTGGTTTTGCTTGATTAATAACACAGCTCAGGCAGATCATTTTAATGAGCTTTCTATCACTGGGAGATGGATCTGGAGCATGCCGCAGCACGTTGCCAAAACAAACACAAGATTTCATGTGAACGTGGGAGAATGAACCTGGCATCCACACAAAGAGAACTGTGAGCTGAGAGGAAACTCTCGAGAGTCACAGTCACAAATAGGTTTTGTTATAGTAGGCTAATAAAGACAAGATTTTTATAAAGGCCTTGGTAGAATTGATGCCATTGTAGCCGGTTGTGTGTCTGTCATGGGCCATGTAAATGCTGGCTCTAAGGCAAACAAGAAGATTAACAGAGGAATTTATAATAATAATACTTGAAAAATGGAGCGAAGTCTCCCTTTACAGCGCTCTGGAGCATGGCGCAGTTGTTTATCACACTGGGAAGATGTTTGGTTGCCTCCCTCGTACGTCTGCGCCGGGCCCTTAAGCAGATTTAGCTACATAAGCACGTTCTCTTCAAAGCATGTCAAGATTTTCCACGCACACTAATGAGGTAAATGGATGGCTTTTGTTTTCTCCACAGTTTTAACTTGCCTCAAAGTGCTCATGACTTATAGACGAGCTGTTGCAGAAATCAGCCCCAAGCGTTTCATCAAATCTTCAACTCACAGACTGATCAGTTTGGGCTACAATATTCAGCTGTAATGACACACAGGGTAGTGTCACAGCCCTCACAAACTATAACTAACGCTACAGCGCCATGACACTTATTCTGTGCAGATGCTGTTATGATACATTTGTATATCTGAAATGCAATATTACATATCCCAGTTAATGTTCTAAAATATCTTTCGCTCCAAATGCACAACAGTGTCCAGTTCTGCCATCACCCAAACAAAAATGGAGTTGACTAAGTAACCTACACAAACCATTGGGGCACTACTGGATAACACAAAAGCAATTGTTTTAAGTGTACCCTGCTGTTTGTGGCGAGGGATCTGTCACTGAATCAAACAAATTATTAGACAGATTATTAGATTACCCCTAAATGTCTCTCAAGTGCCTGTACAGAACCAAACATTTGTTATGGAACATTAAAGTGTAAAACGTATATGTAACTAGGCACATGTGTTTTGACACATTTTTTTATTTTGTAAAGGCTAAAAAATAAAATAAATAAAAAAAAAATTAAACCTATTTTCCTGTGATATTTTGAGCATAACCACATGATGGCAGTGGAGTACAGACCACTGCTGGTAGGTTTATGGTTTGAAGAATGATGACCACTTGGATGTTTCCACACACATGCGATTATATTAATTTGCACCGCCATACATCATTTGTTGCTTGCACCTGTCACGCTTGTGTAGTGATGCCAGTATTAGCCACTGGAAGACTAGTGATTAGGCAAACAACTGCAGTGACATGAATTATACAGCAGCTTTAATGAGGTGGAATCAATAAACACAGGGTCTATAATGAAGCCATTGTTCTAAGGGCACATGGATCTTTAACCTGGGATTGTGACTCTTCTGAGCCGACGCTTGTCTTTTAATGCCTGCAACATTTGGATTGGTGGCACAATGCTCTGTTCTGCACTTTAATATTCATGAATTCCAATAGAAAGTCAACTCATAACACTGCTGCTGCAACCAACAGCTGGACCAGACCTTTAGAGATTCTTTGAAAAACTCTAGTACTCACAAACATGTATGTTTAATAAATATAAATAATTGTAAAAAATAATTGTTAATCTGGGACGTTTGCCCAATAGGACAGTTAAATTGAGATGTACTTCCGTTAAATATGATGATAAGACCATTGCATTCTTACAGTTAGTTTTACTGTAACTGTCTTCTCATAA
The DNA here is from genome assembly GCA_024416835.2 of Perccottus glenii. Classification (NCBI taxonomy): domain Eukaryota; kingdom Metazoa; phylum Chordata; class Actinopteri; order Gobiiformes; family Odontobutidae; genus Perccottus; species Perccottus glenii. The sequence goes on from CM044548.2 coordinate 9,505,925, forward strand.
ACCAATAACTGTGTTGAGTTTTTAGGGAAGGCAATTTTAAATAGCACAATTTAAAGTTTTTCATTTAAAGTGCATTAAAGACAAAAAGAAAGATTTAAAATAAGATTTAGAATAAGAAGCATAAGTAAAATACAGACAATACTGAATGTGTAAAAAAATGTACTTAAAAAAGAAAAACATTCAAACAGCATGTGTTCTTTTCCAATGAAGCACACATCAAGGTATGTGTCAGCCTCTACTTGAAACAAGTTGTAAACTCTTTGGAGCAACATAAAAGCTTTGAAGTTACATTGAAATCCCAAACAACTTTTATTGTGGCTCTTAAAAACACCTCACAAACAAAAAGGCACACTTTCTTTTTCCTATTCTCTTTCCAAGCAATGTAGGCTTTCAATGAATCAGCCCCTGTCCCTGCTGTATCGTGAACTGTGTCTTCTCTTTGTCAAGGAGCATGAGTAATAGAAGTGACAGTGAAGACACCTGCCCTGAACTGCCGCTGACAGAGAGGTAGAGATCGCAGGGGGAGAGAGGAAGAGGAGGGCGCAGGGCCTGATGGGAGAAACACACAGCTAGGCTACAAACTTGCAGAGACTATCACTTATAGTGACAGGCCAGGAGGTGCCGTGCTATTAGCAGGCCGTTGGCTTAGCCCAGAGCGTGGCCCGTCCTGCGCACGATGGATGGCTCTCTCTGGGGACTAAATTAATACTGGGAGTCTAGTGAATTGCTTTTGGAACAATGTCCTCCTTAGGAGCTAATCAGACAGGAGTTATCTTGTTGTGCCTGTAGGCTCTCCTGCGCTCTGGCCTGGCACCAGGCAGCTGCACCACGCAGAGTCACAGAGCTCCTTACACAGCAGCACACCATATCAAGGGCCAAGTCATGGGCTTGGCCATTGGCAAGGGTTTACTTACATTTACTTACATGAATGCCATTATTCTAACTTGTAGGCAATGCAATATATTCTACATATATCAGAAAATAAATGCCATCATGAATTTGTAAAATTAGAAAATGTCTTATTTGTGTAAGTGTAATGATGTTTATGTGTAAGAGACTAAACATTTCCCTTAGATACTTAAAAGAAGTAATAATTACACATTATGCTCAACCACATTGTGTTTCAGACAAGAGCTGCTCATCGTTGACCTCAGTATCACTGCAGAGATTAAATTATATTAAATGTCTAGTGTGTTCAAAACTTGAACTTCAGATTGGTTTTGAGGTTTCTCTGCTGTTCTGTCAAAGGAAGAAACAAATGGTTAGTAGTTCAGTTCCCATCTCCGTCATTGCACAAGCATGTGAATTCTCAGTGTTTGAGTTCTCAGTCGTCCAGGTCATCATTAAATAAAAATGTGTTTGGGAAAGTTTGGGAACCCCTGCTCTATGGCCTACAATAATAAGGTTGGGTTGAGTAAGAAAATATAGTTTAAGAGAGTCCATAATGTCGATCCTTGACCCTCATGCGACCACAAACATAAAGCCAACGTCATTAGGAACTTTCTCTGGTGTAAAGAAAAGCAATGAATCCTGGAAGTGAGCAGTCCCCACAGAGCCCTGATCATTGTCATCAAATGTCATATTTTTGAAAGTATTCTTACTTTATTCTTATCACTGAGCATTTCTAACAATAAAAGCTGCCTACAACTTCTGCTGTGTATATTTTCAAAGATGCCAAGTTATTAGATTGTTGTCAAAGAGTCTCTAAAAAAAAATAAGAATAAGCCGTTAGTTGGTCATGTGTGGTCTGATTTGATCATTATGTTTGTGCTGTTATTTTCTGTCCCACTTTGTTTGCACACAACTGCCACTGAGGAATAAAGAAAGAAGAAAGAGTAAAGTGAATAGTTAGAAAGACCCGACAGACGGTTAGCTTCCAGCAATGGATAGTTCTCATCACTTCAAGGTGCAGTAAAACAGACATATAATCCACAAAACAAATAGGAGCTGACATTTTCTCACAGCCATTGAAAACAGATCAAGATATTTGACCAGGTCTTATGACGTACAAACAAAAAGGTTCAATGCTCTACTAAAGAAACTGGTCTAAAGTCTAAGAAAGAAATTAAGTTAAAAAAATCAAAAAGGATCAAATATGCTCCATTTAATTTATAGATGTCACCTGCCACAATTTTGTATAGTATGTTGGAATAAAATTTAAAAGACATCCAAAACGATGTTGTTCATTGAAAAAAAAAAAAAAGAATTACAGCCAAAAAAACTGTAATTTCACTAAATAAAGTTGGTGGGATTGCAGGTTGTGACCACAAAATGTCATCAGCGAGCAGCTTCAGTTGCCATCAGGCAGTCTGCTGCACAGAGCACTCTCCTCTCGCCCTGGGCACTGGCCACTTGAGCGGGCACCCTTCCCCCTGTCGCTCTCCGTCTCTCCTCCCTATGTCTGTCTGTCTTTCTCTGTGCGTCTCTTTAACCAGGCTGCGACGACCCACCCTCCCCTCGCTGTCGCCCGGAGGCCCTCAGCTTCCATGGTGTCAGCGCCGAGGCCTGGGTGTTGACAAAGCAGCACGCCTTCAGAAGACACATCAAACCACGTCCCTCCTCGACACTGTTAGGGTTCTCAGTGAACAACAAAAGGACAGAGACTCAAGTTTCATTCTCAGGCCATTACTAGTCCCAACAACATGGCTCCAGACAGAAACAGGCCCCGGAGGATGCTCTGTGTACCAGGAGTCCCAAACACAAGAGGGATCAGCGCCACAAATCTCTTCAAACCGTTCAAATGCAGATGCCTGTTCCCTGCCTGTTCTGATGACATTGATGGATGAATGTAAATATAAAGCATAAGTCAAGGCTGCTGCTTGATGCCATCATGACACATGCATCATAATGAGGACTGTGGGTGCTCTGCCAAGCCAGGGACTTACCCCAAGGGCACGTTAAGCCGGGGGATTGCTACATGATGCATACCAGATGTGATCTCAGGCATCACACAGTTCTTGTTGTCACTGCTAACCAAATAGCAGCAGCAACAGAAGCACAAGATCATTTTTCCTCTGCTCAAACATTGAACACATTGCACTGGATGTGAATAAAAGTGGTTAAAGCCAGAAGCAAAGTTACACAAGACAACTTTTAAAATAGAGGATGCATTGCATTTTAAAGAAAGGTTTGGTGAGGATATAAAAGGAGGAAGAATGCATTTATCTATAACTAAAAAGCAAAGGTATTTTTTTCATATATTTTTATTTAAGAAAAACACAAATAAACAAAACACAAAACACAAAGAACAAATGAACAAACAAACATAGCTCAGCACAGTCCAAGTTGGAAAAAAGAAAAAAAAATGTTGATGCCACTGCAGCACCAGCAAAGCGGGGGGTATGTACCTCTAAGAACTATCCTTTTTTGGAGAATAAAAGGAAGGTCAGGTATTCCATTGGGAACAGTTCCAGGAAAATTCTGTGCCAGTTCAATTTTGTTGGAGGTCTATTACTAATCCAAGACAGGGAGATACCAAGAAGATGTTATAGAGTCCAACCAACATTACTGTCCCAGTAGCCCAAGAGCAGAGACACAGGATCCAGATACAAAGTTACTCCAGATATTTTCCTCATGACTTTCAGAATGTCGGTCCAATATGACCATTAGGACCAAACATCAAAAAAGCAAAGTTAAAGGTGGGGGGGTGTCATTTTTATGGCCTTTTAATCGGCTAAATCTGGTGTAAAGTGGCAAAAGAGCAGACTTAAATCTTTACCTCACTCTCGTCTTTTTTAGAGCATGTGTTTCACGGAAGAATATGGAATTGTATCTCCAATGCTTTTTTTATTATTTTTGAAAATGAGCATTTACTGTAAACTCTATATGCATCCCATCCGCTGCAATATTAGCTTTGTAACTATGTATGACTGCATTGTCCTTGTAATAAATAAATAAATCCAGGTTCAGCAAATGTTACAGTTGAGGGAGAACAATATATAAAAGTATCAGGGCCATAGACTCACTGTACAAGTACAACTGCCTCCTAACTGTGCTTCTCAGTTGTACAAACAGGTACTCATATTGTTGTGTATTTGTTTTTGTTTTTTTGCTTAATTGCTGGCATTGAGCACTGGAGGGGAGTGTGTGTTAGGTGTTTGTCTGCAAGTGCACCCCACAAATTCTATTAATAAACCGACAAGGCCTCTCATTCTCTCTCTTAAGCTGCATGCCTCGCTTTCCCTCCCTGAAATAATGAACAATAAGTGTCACTGTGGCACCTCAGTCACACACACAGCAACATCAAGCAGAATGTCAAATGGCTGTAAGAACCGAGCAATTGACAGCCACCGGCTCCGCGAAACATGCAGATTACTAAAAGCAAGTTCACAGTGTTCTTTTTCGAACTTTCTCCACATGCCAGAGGGGAAAGTAGGAGTGTTGATCTGATGTGAAGAGCTTGAAAGAAGCCTTCACAAAGCTCGTATTTAGGGTGAATCATGGTTTCTGCTCCTCGGTGCATCAATACAGTTTTTACAGTAGGTGACCAGGAGTTGTAGCTGGTAAAAAAAAAAAAAAAAAGATTAGGCCACATTTAGAATTAGAGGTTTTCTTGATTTTGAGTCTGTTCAGTAGATTTAATGATTATGTTTAAATTGTAGCCACCACAAAAAAAAAAATCTTAGTTCTGGAGTAATGTTGCCACCAACCAGTAGATGGCACTGTGTTACTCCTTTCTATCCACATCCATTGTGTATTCTACTGTTGTTAGGTGTCCACTCTTTTTAAAGGTTCTGGAAAAACAGAGGATTGTCAGGATAAGACCATATACAGCATTGATCCTCTGTATAAAACTTCTGACAACATACAACTCAGAGTATTTGCATTTGGTCCAAAAGGCAACATGGATTATTTCTCAGACTACAAAACTAACATAACTTTTCCTGTCTGATCTGGAAGTGAAAACGTGGGGTTGCCCTTTGACCTACTGGAGTGGTGGTGGGCATTATAAGACAAATGTTTAATTCTGTTATTACATCTCAACACTGGTTCACAAATTCTCCAGATGACCTACTTCCCATAGACACTCCGCTAAAATCCATAAATTAAGGAAATTAACTGATCGAGCCCGGGGCCACTTTGTAAGCTATTTAAATCTTTAAATTTACAACATGCCTGCATACTTCATGTAATTGAAGTAACTTCGGGCTTGTTTCCTTTAATGAGAAAAAAAATCAGTTTCCCCTCCAGTTTGAACCCCTGGCTGGAAACAACAAATCTGCGCCGGAGGGGATGATGGGAGCTTTCTGAGGTCTGTCTAATTACGCAGACTTGGCCCGCTTCAAGGAGACGCATTCTCACACTCCCACCAGTTCTGCTGTCAGATCCACAAAAAAGAATGCTCTGCTTTATATTCAACTTAATATCTCTTCTATTGTCTTGTGCTAAAAAGAAATAGGACAACACAAAGTCTACAGAAGTCAAATGAAACACAGCCTATATAATAAATACAGCGTTCATTAAGCCTACTAATTTTAAAAGATAGAAAGGATGGAAAGAATGAAAAGATAGGCTCTTAAGGCAGCTTTGTGAGGCACAAACGCAAATCCATCTCTGTACCGTGGACCAGTAATAACTTTCTACACTGGTTGGCGCCAAATACTAAGAAACCAACGCCAGCTGTAGCTCCTCTGAGCAGCTCCAGAGTCATCACTGGGCTCAATGTTGCATCAATTATTCACAGTTATTTACCCGCAAATAAACAAACACACAAATAAATAAATGATACTCTTGTGTGCTCGTGCACCTGCTTGAATATAAACTTGACTTGTGAAGAAGAGAACACTACACTTCATTATTGCCTCATGTTTGGAAAAGGCAACAATAATACGCCAGAATCCGTCTTTTTTTCTTTTTTCTTCCCCTAAAGTGTGGACTGGAAGCTGCCTACTCTGACTGTGGGGTGAGGAGGGGGTATTCTGGGTAGATATCTCCATCTAAGCCCCGCGCTATAATTGAAATGGCGCATTTGGCTGCAGGCAGGTTGTGAGGGCGCTTTCTGCGGCAGCGCGCATGCATGTCTATAGACGTCATTTGATTTTAATGGCCTGCAGGAAATTTGGCATTACAACTTCAGACATTAGGGCAAAGAGAGAGGAAGGAGCGGGAGAGGCACAGCGGGCACACGGGGGAAAGCACCGCGTCAAACATATTGGTTCAAGGATATCTCTTCATTTGCAACATATTTTTTCCACTAAGACTTCATCAACAAGTTACTGCTTTTGTTACACGTTGCCAAAGTGAGGGGCTATGGCAGCTTTAAACTTTACACTGAGGCTGGAGATGGAAATGAATGCCGCTTAGCTGGAACTGCCTGGGGAGTTATTACATCAGACCAAATGACAATGATTCAAATGTATTTTTGCTGTTGTAGGTCTACAGAGAGACTGGCAGTCGCCTCTTAGGGCTCCCCTCCTAAATCACAACTTCACCGTTAAGGGCAACGGGCTACTTTCGGCGAAAAAACACGATATAAGTTCCTCAACGAGATCGTTTGTGGAGTAGGGGGTATCACGTTGTGTTCCTTGAGAAAATTGCCTGGGCGATAGAGTGGGGTTGAGCTAATTGTAGCCTAATCCCTGGCCCAGAGGCGCCTGGGCAGCCCGGAGCAAGAATCTTCTTTTTTAGCTCTGCTCTGTTATTTAGGGACGGATTATTGGCTTTCTTCTTCTCATAACAAACTGAAGGGGCAGTTTCATTTAGGCAAAAAGGCTGATAAGAAGCAGAAATACGGAGCCAGATTCCAACAGGAGCGCACAATTTTACGCGTATCCAAAAAAGAGCGTAAAAGGGGAAGGAGATCGTCTCATCTATGTACAAGGTAAGGACGCTTCCTGTGCGCTTTGGTACAAAGAGGCTTGTTGAGGACAGGTCGAGGCAGACTTGCAATTGAACCATTTAAAGCCACAGAGACTCTTTGCAGCCAGTCCATCTCGGTCACACACTTAAGTCTTTTACAGACAGAGTTTTTTCGAGCGACATTCTGGAGCTAGTTGTGCCAAACTCGAGTGCATTTGGAGACAATAGTAGACTATTTGACGTTGCGCAAACATCAGCTGGGACTGACCGCCGGTACGGATTTCCTCTGGACTTCCAACAATGTTTGAAACGGTAGGGCTTAAATTTAAAACGTCTATCCAGTCTTTTATGTTCATCTGTTCAGTTTAGAGCAGTCTAGTAGCAGGTGATACGGTCATTGCTGTGTTTCCCCTTTGCCATCGCCTGGACACTTTGCGCGTGTGGCTTTTGTCAAGCCGGTGTTGAACTACATGTGTCGAGCTTTAGCTTTTAATTCACACCAGGAATACGACGCCATGTTGAGCATTTGGTAGAATTAGGCAAGGCACGGAGTGCGCGGGTCCTTTGGTGCTCTGCTCTCTGATTGTTTCTCGTTCGGACGTTTTTTAACCTCGTTTTGTGACTGCTTTCCGTGTGGAGGGTATTCATTCTGTTTGATGGATGTCATAAGAGGGAATGGGATACTGGGGTCAGTGGAGATAATAGCGGCTCCCATGAGAAAGTTAATGCCTTTACAGCCGCTTCACTTTTGTGAACGTATTTGTCATCGGGCATAGTGTCTATCAGTGGGTTTGAGGAAAAGCCTGTAGCGAAAGTGCCAGTGTAAAATTAAACATATTTTAACAATATGTGTGAGACCCTTAACTAGTCAAACCTGTGCGGGTTTTTCTTTTTCTTAAAAAAAAAAAGTATTTTCTTAGATTTGCAATGCAGCCTAATCTGGTTTTATTGTAATCACACTAACCTAACCTTAAACTGAGACAGACAACACCCAGGTAAAAAAATAAATAAATCTAGCCTCACTTTTTGTCCAAAGGCACCTCCAGCCCAGAGCCCCAGGGCTGATCCGGCCTTGAGTTACACTCAAATAGCAGCTGGCCTAAATTTGCCATAGTAACAGAACCATTTTGCAATCTCCCCGATTTTGGAACAGTGTGATTTAATTTGATGTAAGTTATCATTCCATGTATATGGGTTAGAATAGTTTTGCTTTAGGAAACTCAAGCTTGTCCACCAAGTATCGGATCAATACCAAGTGTTGGCCAACTTAACTTTATCCCATTTGGATGTGTATCATTTATTTGCGCACCGCGTTGACCTCAGAGGGCGCCCTTCTGACATCTGCGCCCCAATGTTTTGTGCAAGCGCTTTTTATTTATTATTTCCAGCCTACCTGTTTGGCCAACGAGTTTCTGGACGTTTTTTGGATGTTCTTTACTAACCGGATTAACGTTTCAGAGTTGTTACAGTGTGCCATAGCTCAATGTCTGACTCTACATGACAAGCGACCAGATGAGGATTTCCATTTGTAAAAGTTGCCCCCTCAGCCCCTCCCTCTCTCTCGTGTTTTGTCGCTTCAGATTGGTGCTTGGTGTGTCTAGGCACATCACGTCTAACACATAAGGCGACCTTTAATTAGAATATTGCAGCAGCAGTTTGTTTTATTCCCCTGGAGGCTGGCACCTAGCATTCCTCCCTCCCTCTGCATCTTTCTCTCTCTCCATATCTGCCTGTCTATCTCTCTCTCTCTCTCGCCCTGCTCCTCTAATAAGCATTCTCCGATCCTCGCCTGCGGTGTTGCAAGAAAAGATGCAAACATACTTAATTAGAGCGGTGGCAATCATTTCCGGGCTAAACATGCGACCAGACAGACATGGAGATGATGTGGTGATAGTATCCAGAAAAGATACTTGGTGCTTCCCTGTGTAGGATCACCAGTACGGACAGTGTTCCCTTCTTCTTCTTCTTTGGTTCCCATGGCTTTTCTGTACACTTGCTTTCAGGAGGGAAGAAGCATGTCTCGGCTGTCGCTGACCCGGTCCCCGGTCTCTCCTCTGGCCGCTCAGGGCATCCCTCTGCCGGCGCAGCTCACCAAGTCGAACGCGCCTGTCCACATTGACGTGGGGGGACACATGTACACCAGCAGCCTGGCGACCCTCACCAAGTACCCCGATTCAAGGTAACACGCGTAGGAACTTAACCTTGGCACTCTTGTTATGGACTTATTGTTAGAGACTTTGAACGCATTACTCATTGTTTAGAAGTTTTTTTTTAAGTTTTAAAATTGACTTGCTTATATTATACTTATTTATTAGTCTATCAGTGTGCATTAAGGCTTAAATAATACATGTAGTTCTCATGTTATGAAGTTGATAACTGCATTGCTTTCTAAATTCAACCAAAAGCTAGAGTTTTTGGTCATATTATAAAGTTATAAACTACATTTAATTGTGTTTTTAAGATCAAGCAGTTATGTTTTATATTGTGTAATAAAAAAACAAGGACCTTAAAGGCATATTTTGCTCCAGCCATAAAGATGGAGTCAGAAGTCCTCAGAGAAATCAATGACAATAATGTTGGCTTGCAGATATTTAGTGTTTGATGCTCATTAAGCCTTTTTACCTTCTAGTCATCACCCTAAATAATCAAGGAATGGATTTCAAATATCAAAACGGTGCTAAATTGAAAGTGCAAAGTTGTTTTGTAGATTGCGTTCTTATAATGCACTCCTTTACTTTTTAGATAATCAACTCTCTATCCTGAGTTGAGTGGACAAACAGATTTTTTATAGCTCATTTATTCATGATGATTCAGGTTGTGTCAGAACACTTGGTAACCCGCCCTCACAATTTATTATTATTCCAATCCAAAAAGAAAATCAGAAACAAAAATATTAATCAAAAACTCAAAAAAAAAAAAGATCAATTGAATATTAACGTGTGGTTATTAAGCCCCCTGTGCATGGTTTTCCTTGTATACAGCCTGTCATTCATCACTTTATCCCGCCTCAGATTCAGCATCAGCTGACAGGTTCCCATGTGGGCCAAGGTAAACACACACCAGGTTGTTAGAACATTCTGCCAAATTGGCTACAGGAAACAATCCACATAATCCCCTGGTAATAAAGTCTTGATATTCACCGAGTCCGCTGACAGGAAATCCCTTCAAACTCTCCCTTTATTCCTCTCTGTTAGATGTCATAAGAAGAAAAAAGGCTCATCCCAGAAAAGGTTTTTCATTGTTTTTCTTAGCTTTTCCCACCTGGAACGACGTGTACGACTGTTTCAATCCAGTAGCCACAACCTGAGAACATAAAACCAAATGAATGTTGGATTTGGATGAAGCAAGAATTAAGGCTTCAATTTGCTCTAAGGTTTTACAGATATTGACACTATTTCAGGTTAACCGTGTTTGTTAAAGTTTATGCAGGGGTTATGTGACGATGATAGTACAAAGTGAGTAGGGCCCAGTCATGTCCGAGCACCTCTAGAGTGTCAAGCAGTGGCAGTATAGACCAAATACCAGTATAGAGTGTTCCTTTCTCTTGTCTTAACACACAACACACGCTCCTTCCTTCCCTCCCTTAGCCTTTTTTCTCCTCTGCGTCCTCTCCCACTCTCAGTGCCTCTTTCTTTCTTTTTTTCACTCAGTGTTTCTCTCTCCCAGCCTCCTCAGTGTACATTTGGCCTCAGGGCTTCACTTTCCGCTGGAGCCAGTGGAAGGAGGGGCTCTTTTGTGTGAATTAGGATAATGGCTGACAGCAGAAAGCAAAACAATTACACTGGCACAGGCACATACATATACGCTGCATATGGCTGTGTCCAGTCGGGCTCCGCGGCAAAATATGACCAGTAAAAGAAGAGAGTAGGAGACTTTCAAGTTGATTATTACTTTTAATAGATTGGCTCTGAATAATGCAGCGTGCCAAGAGAAAGTTAGTCTAGTAACTAATGTGTGGTTGTTCATCTTCCTCTGTACGAGCCAAATTAAGGGACAAGGGTCATGAAACTTTGATGCCACTCTATGTCGCTCTCATACGGGGCAGTCTCACAGTCACTTGAACTGAAGCTGGGAAAATTAGGGCAAATGTTCCAGACTATTTTGAAAGGACTGCTGGCATTTATCCCTTTAGAAGACATACTCTATCTCAAATCTGTATATTAGTTTAGACACTATTTTGTTTGAAACATTTACCATGAACCTAAAACCAGAAACCTATGGGCTCAAAAAAAATGCTGTGCTTGTTTATTTTAGTTGCAACTATAAAAATAAGTAGAACCAAAAAATAAGTAGAACCAAAAACAGTAGCCTGCATATCTGTTCTCTTAAGCAACAATAATCTCTTTAAGTCAATTTAAGGAATAAAAGTATTTTGTCTAATGCTGCACAGTGTCACATGGCTGGTGCTTTTATATTATGTGATGTAAATAGTCCTTAATGGGATATTACACACTGGTTGTAGGTCTTATAAACCCAGGATTTACTGGATATTCTGTTATAACATCCAGTTTGATCTGTGGCACTCTTTAATCAGAGACTGGACAGAGTGACGCTGATCCAGAGCTGTGTAGTTGCATTACTCCTTGCCTTCATTAAATGTCCATTAGTGCGAGCGTTTCCAGCTTGTGTGTAAGTGGAGTCAGTGATACCTGGGTCCTCCCACCTCCTACAGACATGTTTCTGCCAGCTCTTGGCCGCTGGCTATGCACTGAGTTACTGCAGCACGCAACCTGCCAGATATTGCCCACCTACTGCCCTCCTGCCTTGCCTCACTTGGCACCGCTGGGGTGGGAGATCTGAGCTGTTTTCTGTCCTTGATAACCTCCTACACCCACCACCTCCCTGTTTCTCTTCCACTCTTCCCTCACTGTCATTTTTCTGGTGCTTTTACACATATCCTATTTATCTGTCTGCATGCTTTTTCATATATACATGTCCACCACTCTTTGTTTTTGTCAGCCCCATCCATTCACATCCTTCCCTCTAAGCCCCTACCTGTTTGAAAACCCCTCTCTCTTCAAATCAGGGTTTAACAGAGAGTCGAAAATGAGGAGACCAACACAGAAAGAGAGAAAGAGGGAGCGGGAGAAGGGAGTCGAAGAGAGAGGGAAAGAAAAAGAAAAACAGGCAGCATTTTAATTGCTTTTTAAAAAAGTGGAGATGAAAAACAGAGGTAGCCTGGAGGGGTATGGTGAAATTCTAGCTGGAAGAATTGCAAGACCATATGAGAAAGGAACACCTCAGGCTAAACAGGGAGATGAGTATTGGTTTTTTATAAAGCATTTTGCATCGATTTCCAGAGAGTAAGGCAGAAGAAGAAAGATGGAGACGGGAAGAAAGGGAGAAAGTAAAAGAAAGAGAACAAGAATGAAACCATCAAGTCCACTCAAAGAAACACCAGAGCTGGACTTGTAGGGACTTCTAAAATTGTTAGAGTGTAAAATGATAAATTGCTGTGGTTATTGGTTTGGTTTAATGTTAACTTAAGGATAGGATTACTGCAGTGTTCACCAAGAAATCAATGCAAGACCATGCATCATCCCCACTACAGACCGACAAGTATGAGTACAAATAGGTTTTACCATTTTCTTTGTCACACAACCCTGTCAGCTCAAGTAGAAGCAGTTGTTGTGATTAAAGAGCTGATTACATCAAAAATGATGATAATAGCAGCAGCACAGCACCCTGCCAAGAGCTGTTTCTACAAAGATGTTGGAGACTGTTAAGGAGGTTACATGCAACAGATTTCTTGTTTAAATCGCCAACCCAGGTCAAGTCTGTGCTGTAGGAGGACCGAGGTTTGTTTAGAAATAGGTCCAAATGAGATGAAAGCAAACGGCTGTTCACTTTGGTCTTACTGCAAACTGAAGTATGTAGCTCACTGTTATGTTTAGTGAAAGTGATATGGTAGCGCTGCCTAGATGAGATTACCTGTAAGAGTAGAGACACAGGTAAATAAATAACAAAAGGCACAAAGAAGAGGCAAAATGAATATCTGTCTGAGGGTTTCTCGAGGCAACATGATGTGATGAAAGTTTAAAGATAAACACAATTTCCAGCTTCGGCTTTGATGAGGCCCTGTAGCCACCTTCAGCTTAGTCCTTAATCACTCAGCGCCAGCGGAAAGAGTTAAATATTAGACGCTGAACAACAAGTGGATGATTACTCTTCTAATATAAATTTACTACTTTCAGGTCAGTGTAGATTTTTTTGACCGCAATTATTTTTATTTGTAGTTTTAAGTGCAAATATCTACAAATATAAAGTTGTGTCTTTTACCTAAAACACATCTATAGATTGCTAATGTATTCAATTCCAGGTGTGCTTATGATGTCCTTTACCATTTTCTACCTCTGTTGCATTTCTACTCGTCTGACAGGTGGAATAATAGAGCTGTAATGCTACACTGATGCTATTAATTTTTGTAAGTACAGGCAGCAGACGCGTGTGTGTGTTGTTGTAATCTCTGCAGAAAGGACACTTCAAACAAGTCTGAAATAGAGCAACTGTGCCTTAAGCCCCTTGTTTCAACCTGGGATGCTAATGCATTTCAAGCTCAGTGCTAATAAAATTGAAAAATAAATGGAGGGTAATTGTTTCATGCATTTGAAGGGGAGTCGCTCATTCCATTATGTCTGTGTGTTTTTGTGTGTGTATGTGTGTGTGTGTGTGCGGCTGCGTGTGTTTTTCAATTTTCAGAATCAGTCGTCTGTTCAATGGCACAGAGCCCATCGTGTTGGACAGCTTGAAGCAGCACTACTTCATAGATCGGGACGGCGAGATATTCCGCTACATTCTCAGTTTCCTCAGGACCAGCAAATTGCTCCTTCCAGACGACTTCAAGGTATGAGCTCGCACCACAGCGCAACATACCGTAATGTGTGTATTTGCTCGCTCCATGGGCTTGCACAGTTTGAGCACCATAACAACATAAAAAGCCTGAGTACGTAAAGACATCTGCCAGTGTGGGGCCGGGTAGTAACACTGGGTTAAAATCATATCTATAAAAAGATTCACCAAATATCACAAAGAACTCTAACCCTCCTTCCACTCCAAATGTTAATTACCAGTAATTAGGCACAAACAATATAGAAAACAGTAATGTTGAGGTAAAATTCAATGCTGGACTAACTGGAGCTTTGCCTAATGTTGTGTGCACTTGATTTGTTCTCAGTGTCCTCTCTAACAGGTAAAGCAAGTTGATCTCTTGCAACCAACTTTTCCAAATAGTTTTTATAACAATCAGTGGTAAAAGATTTACTAAACTTTTACGACTATCAAATGTTGTGTACACCAGAATTGCGCTTTATCTTGGAAATACATCATCAATGCTATGTCATTGTGTGCAAGTTACATTCCACATTGCAGTATTTTGTCACTATTGCAGCTCTCATGATGGATAAATGTTCATATAAAGAATGTAAAGACACAGTACATTGTATGACAAATGATCCAAAGCGCATGTTCATGCCACCAAGCACAGCATTAAATATTCTTTAACCAAAATGAAAATGTATGTTTTTCATGTCAGCCGTTGTTAAGTATTAATGATAGGTATTGAACAGTTTTCCTTTTTTTCCTTATCAGCTTTGAAAAATAAAAAACGCTGCAGGCACAAATCAAGAATTGTGAGTATGAGAGTAAACTAGTGTTCAGACATGAAATAATGGCCTAATAAATAAACTTAAACACTTTAAGCCACTCAGGAGGTAGGCTACAGAAATCACGGTGGCAATGTGTCACTATGGAAACCCTTTGGACGTGACAGAGATGTTTAGTATTACAAATCTAGATAAAGACTGTATATTTGGTGATATCTTACTCATGACCTATATTGTAACATTGTAACATTAATTTTTATGTCCTTCCAACTCGGTGCCGTTAGTTCTACTTTCTCTGTGAAGAGACAAGGCGAGGCCAAGTCACTCAGAGCCAGCGGCAAACTCTCAGGCCTCATAGACATAGTCTTGAACCACAGCCAAACCTCATGCAACACTAAGACATAAAAGCACTGCATTTTTGGCAAATGATAACCTGAATCAGTAACCATTACTTTTCTTATTCGTGCGTTTCCCTGTAAATTTTTGACAGTCCAATCAGGCACGACGTTGAATAAATGCAACAGAGTCATTGTTTATACCCATTATGACCCTTTGGTATAAGCTCGTGTTGATCTGCATACCTTTCAATTTGCGTGAAGGAAGGGGGAAAAAAATGCAAATAGTGTGAGGCGGAATAGAGCATGTCCTTATCTGAACACAATCAGGCTTGCCGTCGCCCCAGGGCTGGGTCTGTTCTGCTGCTGGCAGCCACGGCGCTGTGTGTTTTGCTAAATCAATGTGAAAGTCTGAGCAGAATAGAAAACGAAATTTTTCAGCCTAGATGAGTGGAACAAAATATTCACTATTAATAACATTCTTCATTTCATTATTCAAAGTACTATTAATCACAGGAGTGTAGGCATTGCTCAGTCATATTGAGGGTATGGTTATAGAGCGTAAATAGTTAGCGGCTTCATTGTGCTTTATTCAGGCTTTTGTGCTCCAAATCAATAAGGCTTTGTTTTTGCAGGTATTTAGTGGTTGTTAGGGATTGGTAATGGGCAGGCAGCCTGTTAACCTCCACATGGGTGTTTTTTTTTTTGCCAAAACACACTGTAGACTTTTGGAATCCTAGTGACAGTTTCCATCATTTACTTGTTCTTCATCTCAGTCTCAACCTCACTCTTTGTGTGTGCCTCCCCCTGTCCTTCCCTGAGATGTTGCCTTGCCGGTGGGCGATCAGGTCGGATCATTATTTTGAAGCTCAAACGGCCTGTCTGGACATGGGATTGGGGGATGAATTGTCTCGTAGAGCTGGCAGCAGTAGCAGCAGCTCCAGCAGCCAGGACCAAGCTGCTGGCCCTGTCTCCCTCTCATCATCACCTCGGCGCTTAGGATTACACTGTTGTTCTCTGCCGCTGCTCAGAATGACTAAAGTGCCTCGCAGACAGACCCTGTTAAAAACATATCCATCCATGGCTTCAGACCTGTGAAGGATGAGGAGCTACACTTTGATACAAAGAGCTGCCCCAAGCGCTGCGTCTCAGTATGAGTTTTGTCAGCTGCAGTAAGAAGGGCAGGAAAGAGACAGAGAAAAAAGGAGAGTGAAAGAAAAAAAGACCCACTCTCTTACTTTACAATTTTAAATATTAGACCATCAGCTTAAGATGTGTTGCGTCAATGCTTAAACCAGATGGAGTTATATTCAGTGTCATTCACAAGAATGAGATGCTTGAAGCACAGATGAAGGGGTGAACTAGTGAGGAAGACGTTTCAAGGCCGAGTAGTCTGACAGAAACAGCGGGGTTAATGAATATGCTGTGTGCTGTCATGCTCTGGTCTGGTTTAGAAAAGTCTTTGACATCTGGGCTCCCTGAGGCTTTAACACCCGAAAGCCACCAATGTTGAAGACTATACTAAACATACGTTGTTTCCGGAGAACAAACACACAGAGCCTCACTTTTCAAGGGTGTTTAATCTATGTACAACACAAGTCACATCTACGTTGGAACAGTTTATTTAAATTTCAAATTCCAACTAAAAGCTATCAAAGCATGAATGAAGTATGAATGACAGTGGTGACTAAACTAATTAATCAGAATGAAGTTGTCTTTCTTTCTGCCACTTATCCGAACAGATTTATTAATTACTAATTGTTTAGCCAAAAGATTTGCTTTGTTTAGACATAACCTAATTAAATCTTGTTTTAATAGCAGCTTAACATAGGGAGACGTGCCTCATTAGCATAAAATTCCCTTCATGCGAGGAATACATTAAACTCTTCCCTGCCTTATGATTGTCCTCATGTTCACTTGCACATATCTTTTCTTCACCTCCTTTCTGTCTCCAATAGAGAACCTCCGTCTCTTTTTATTTTTTTCAATGATAGCGGTGAATGATTGTGCCATCTGGTCTTGTGGGAAATTAGAGGCAGGAGCACAGGGGCAAATGGCCCTCAGCAAGCCACGGCCAGAAGGGAGAGGCAGGCAATCTGCTGCAGACTGTCTGCATACAGGAATGCACTGTCCCACTTCACTGGAGCTCCACTCACGGCCTTTCTGGAGTCGGCTCACTGAAACATGCTAAAGGCTAACACAGTGCTGCCAAGAGCTGTTGTGGAGGAGAGCAGCATGGCTATGCTTTGTTTATGAACGCTGTGGTCCTGCTGATCAAAGGCCATCTATAAATCTGAATTTTCTTTTTTTTTGTATTAATTACAATATTTTGGCATAATTTTGGCATCATAAATAACAAGGCAGAGGTATATATTTGGTACCAATGGGATAAATAAAATACCCACACTTGATGTTACAAAAATTAAGAATTTAAGAGTCAAACCTAGATTGCATTATCTTTTGTACATAAAAAATATACAATTTTGACATTTGGTAGGCCAAAAAATGCTACAGCATGTCTGTGTACCACCCAGGCTGTTTCACTAGAAAGGGCAAGGTGCATAGCAGCTGGAAAAGCAGTCTCTCGGTAATTAGAGGTTAAGTGTCTTGCTCAAGGACACTTTGTTATTAGTCACTGCAGGCCATACATTAGCAGCATCACAAGTATACCTACTGCTGTCATCCTGAAGCCACAATGTGACCTAATGTGTGTGTCCGTGTGTAGGACTTCCACCTGCTGTATGAAGAGGCGCGCTACTACCAGCTCACACCTATGATTAAGGAGCTGGAGCGCTGGAAGCAGGAGCGTGAGCAGCGTCGGATGGCGCAGCCCTGCGACTGCTTGGTGGTGCGTGTCACACCTGATCTGGGTGAGAGGATCGCTCTGAGTGGAGAAAAAGTGCTGATTGAGGAGATCTTCCCAGAGACTGGAGATGTCATGTGTAACTCTGTCAACGCTGGCTGGAACCAGGATCCAACACATGTCATCCGCTTCCCCCTCAATGGCTACTGCAGGCTCAACTCAGTCCAGGTACCACACTTTGGTCTCACCTAACTTACAAACCATAGGATTATTAATAATGTTTCCTGTTTTGTATAAAATACTGTACAAAAGTCAGAGGTTTCTGTCTCAAATACAATAAATACATTGACAAATAACACATAGATCAAAGTGATCACTCAGACTGGCCGAAATGGAGCCTCAGACCTTTATCTTCCAGTCTGGTTATTGGCCTCTCCTGATGCTTCAACTTTAGTAACTGCATATTAAAATCTACATCAAGAGAATTCAAATAGTTTTCCAATTTCCCATTTGAGTTAGAGATATTATTGTTTTCCACTTTAGCCTAAGGAGCTTTTTTCTGTTTTTAAATATGACATTTCTGGTATTTTCTGGATACATTCAAACAAAACATTAAGAAGTATTACATGGTTTATAGTGTAATAACAAAGCGAAAAGAACTAATAGTGGTGCCCCAATACTTATGGACAGTGTTTACACATTACGCAGGATTAAAAAGTACACATACTTTCTTAGCAGGTGTCTTTATGTTTTTAAAGAAGTTTGAAGCTAAAAAGTTAAGGTTTAAAACTCTGTTTTGTTATGAGCAGCACATATTTGTTGAATGAATTGTTTCCCTTCTTTGGGTGATATCTAAATCTGTCTTGTGTGGAGGCCATGTAGTTAAGCAGTTTGCTGTTGTTTGCACTGCAGGTGTTTAAAGGACTCGGTTCTCTTTGAGGTTACATGTTGGACAGAGGTTTGACTCTGAAACAGTGCCATTTCTCAGTCAATATGATTTGTGGCCTAGTATATTTTATGCATGTTACCACAGTACAGACTTTTCTCTCATTTTTATTTAGCCAGCAAAGCATTCTGTTCAACAAGCACATATTTTTCAGCCTTTACACACCTAAGCGACTTGGCCAGTGTTTGCCTTGCTGTGATGGCTACTGTACAGGTCCACTGCTGCAATAAACTGCCTAAAAGTTTATAGCTACAGTGGGAGAAGTGACTGACCTTAATGGCAATCACTTCTCTTTAAGGTCATTTTATTTTCTGCTTAATGGATAGTGATTTCTGGCTTGTTGGATGTTGAATTTCTCTTTAAGCTGTTCAGATGATTTATTTGTAAATTAGAGTTATATGGTCTAAAGATAAAGACTGACAGTGAATTTGTGAAAAGGTAATGAACCAAAGGTCTTATCACTGGAGTACATTTGTTGGTGTGTTTTTACCCACCTGACAGTGAACACTGGACACATTCAGGAAAACTGAGTGTTGTAGAGAATCACAGTCAAATAATATATAAAGTAAGTTAAAGTAAGTAGTTGTGTTACCAAAGAGCTGTGTGAAAGAGAGAAGAGGAAACATAACAACTTCACACTACAGGCCCAAAGCCACGTAAAGGCCTAGGCATAGAAGAGCCACGGCCCTGGAGCAACCAAGCATAGCGTCTCACAGGCCGGCTCGTGGACTCTGACACCTCCGCCTCCCTCCTGCCAGAGCGAGAGCTCCAAAGAGCATAGCCGAACAGGCGGGACAAAGCACGCATGGACTGCGGCCATGTTTTCCTGAGAAAAATGAAGAGAAGGAATGGAAAAAAGGGGGGAAATGATATGCATAATTTACGCTTTACTCCTTTTTAAGACACAGCTTCTTTAAAAAAAAAAAAAAAGACTCCAATATAACATTGCTCGGGCAATTGAAATACACGTATTGCATTTTTTAATACCATACTTACAATTTCTCAAACAGCCTAAACCGGTTTATACTTCTTTTATAGATTTTTAAATGACTTGCAATATAATTAATTGGCCACATCAACTAACACAACATTTTCTCCCTCTGTTTACCAGTGAGGCTGGTGCTGGGATGTAAATGCATCTGACTAACACCGGCTGAAAGGACTTTTTATTGTGCAGGTTTTATTAGGAAAACTGAAATCCTCTGGTGAGACAAAGTGCAAAGGAAAGAGCATCTGGATGCTTAAGGTTTCTGGAAACGCTGTTACCTTTAGTCTCAGTGCAGTTATGTGAGGCATAAGGCGTCTTCTTTTTCCCACACTGACACTCTGGCCTGTTGTTAGATACACACATATGCTAGCGCAGTAGACGGCCCGGCTCATTGGCTTGATGTAGATGAAGACACACGGAGCAGATGGAGGTGTTTTTCACTGTAAGGGGAGATTTTTCTAAACAACTTACTCATTCTGTCCTCTCTCATTGTTGCGTGAAGGTATGAGAAGGTTAGGTAAATAATCCTTGTCTTGGCCACCAGACAATAAGACTGTGATCTGGTTTCATTACTGGACCCCAACCCTGGGGAACACACAGCCACACCCTGCCCACGGAGAACGAGCAGCGCAGGGCCGTGGAGGGCAACATTTATGAGTAAAGTCTTGACAGGACACAGACCCATTTCTGAAGACCTTTAAATGTTTTTATTTATTGTGTGTCACAGGGAGAAAGAACTTATTTTAGTCTCCAGTGATGTTATCGGAGCTAAGGCACAGGTGCTGTCTTGCCTCGGGCTTTAAAACTACAAAACCATGTGATACTGTGGTCACAATGAGATAGTATTTCTCAGTTTTTACTCTACACAAGGCCCAGCAATCAGAACCCCTTTTTATATTTTAATATCCAGATCTACTAGAATTTATTTAAAGCCAAACTTGCAATGAATGTCACCAAACATTTACTTCTAAAATCTAGTACCAGTAAGATCTTCCAGTAAAACAGTATTTGTTCATTTTAGTTTGCATGCTCCTCTTCTTTGTGTAGTCAGATGTGAGAGAATGAGAATAAACAACCCCACCTTGGCAAGTGAATCTCCATGAAGTCATGAATGGAAGTTAGGGAATAATACAAACCACCTGTTCTGTGATGTAGCTCCAGCGCAGAAAGGGTTGAGAGCTGCAAAAGCACTTAACGGAGGAAAAACATTTAGCCAAAGAGCCACAGAGGTGTACCCACACGCTCGTCCCAGAGCCGGAGTCGCTCTGCCGCTCCATACATCACTGTGATAAAGCACTCGGATCAGGCTGGAGCCAATCTGTCCTTCATCAATGTGACAGCGTAGCCAATGTTAGACAAGGACCCCCTGTCCCCTCGCTGCTCGCCACACAATGCACGCCTCAACGTACTCTTACATGTCACACTGCCACTCTATCAATCCTACTCTGTGTAAGAGACGAACACAGCTCATCTGAGTGAGCAGAGCCACAAGTCAGCCTCACAACAACACACTAAGCACAGCACTGAGATTAGCTTGTTGTATAACCAGCATAAAGATGCATTATTTGGATTCAAGACTGCTTTACGGCAGCATGTTATTTGTTTAATGTCTACTTTTAAAGTCGTTTGAGAATAAGCATTTCTGAAGTAGGATTTAAATGTCAAAAATAGTTGGCAGTGTACCGTAAGTGCCACAGTTATTAGACAGACATGATCAGATATTGTGATTATCATCAAAGATATGAGAAAAGTACACAATTCTAAAAAAAACAGATAAAAGGTCAAAAGGTCAGACTGCTTGCTGTAATAGAGCTGCAAAATATTATTGTTTTAAGACAGTTTAAAACAACACTATTAGTCAAAACAGCTGTAGATTAATGATAACATGAGATCCTAATGTAAGGGAAGAGCTGGGCCTTATTAGATTTTCATTGAAATTGTAATTGTTTATGACATAATCGCCACATCACCTAATCTGTAACGCCTCACATCCTTCAGACGTATCTGCAACATGAGGCAGGGGCTCACAGTGCTGATTAAAAAGATCGGCCATGTCTATTTGTTAAATTACATAAAGCTGTGGAACTGTGGAATAACACAAGAAGACACATAATGACATTTGCAGTGTTTTTTCTTGTTGCATTAGTCATATTTGGTGATATAATAAAAGGGAAACACTGGATAAATATTAAACATTAATCGATTACCATACCCCATTCTTAACATAAAGAGGTTTGAACAGTGTAAAGAATGAAGTTACCTGCAGTTGACTGGTCTTCACTTGTTCTGTCTTGGCATTGCAACCATTTTAATTAAAGACTGTATAAAGACATAAATACTTTGAGGGTCGTGAGCTGTCAGTGAACCAAATTAGTTAAATGAATGCTGTACTTTAAAGCATATCCATGTCATTTAGCTTCAGAAAGCCAGCCCGTACATTCTCTTCTGCCTACTGTAGCTTTTATTGTCCAAATGTATTTTCTTTTGTTGCTTGAGACTCGTAATATGTTGACAGATGGCTCTCGGAATTAGAATGAGTCGGAGCTTCTCGGCTGTTTTCTGCCAGATGCTTGCAATAAGTAAAGGATACAGTGCAGAGGGTGCCGTTAGTGATCCTTGACATAAAATAAAGACTTTTAATAGATAAGTAAAAGAGACCTCCTGAGAGTCACACCCCTCGCATCACACACACCGGGTGTCACTGGTGTCAATCAACTGTGAGCCCTGTGCCATAAGGAGCCAGTCTCTCCTAGCCTCACCAGAGTTTGTGCACTCCAGTGGCCATTAATATTACATTGTGCTCCGGTTTACAGCCCTGAGACTCATTCACTTTGATTCCTGCTCCGCCATCTTCACTATCAATGCTGTGAGGTTAGTGTCAGAGTGAGGTTGACAAGTCCTCATCTCTGCCCCTTGATAAGTGTTGAGTGGCAGCTCCGTGAGGGGTTCTAGCTGAATGAAAGTTTTACAGTGTACAAGGACAGATCCCAGTGCAGCCACTCGACCCTGTGACAATGAGAATAGTTGATAATGCTCCAAATCTATCAGCGTCACGAGGGACAGAGCATTGAGAACAGGCTTTTATTATCACTGCTTCAGTCACAGACAAAAGTTTAGGGCTGAAAGTTGTCTTAGTTTTGTACATTTTCTGTTTTGGAAACAAGAATCTACATCCTTCAAACATGATCTTCAGACTCTGTAGGCAGGCTTTAAGCACAAAGACATGTGCATTTACTGTAAGGAGAAGTGAATGCTAACAAGCTGTAATTCCATTTCACGCAAATCATCATCATGCCCTGAAAAAAAAAAGACTTCTAAGGGGTAGGTCGCTTGCATGCAACTTACTGTTCTTATAGTTTGTTATGGTTTCGCTCAAGTGGGGCAGGAAAATAAGCAAAGAAATGTGCACAAGTACAACATAAGCTAGGATCTAAAGGCCTGCGGTCAGAAGTATGTACTGCTGAACCGAGCCACCAGGACATGCTTCAGCTCATCGAGGGGCTGCGTTTGTATATGTCATCAGCTGGGATTGATTTCAGGACATTGTCCCGTGGTCATTAAAACCCTTTGCTTCAGCATATCTTAATTATTTTGAGTATTGTTTATTCCCCCATGGCGCTCACTCCCTGCCAAACTGTTGGCTTCATATAGTTGTTAATATATCCTTGAGTAACTTACAACTATCTATAATAATATCCTTAAGTCTTTTGTGCTGCCGTGCGTTAAAGATAAAAGTATTCTGCAACTATCTTTATTGATCAGGCCATTCTCCTCTGTGACCAAAATCATTGCCGAACACCAGTGAGTCCCACATGCGTTCGAGATGATGGGGGAAATGCAATGTGATGCAATGATCAAAGAAGGCTATGTAATATCATTTCCATAATCGTTAGGCTCCTCCGTCATCTGTCATGGATTTTGGAGTGTTTGATGCTTGGGCAGGTCTCTTAATTAGTCGTCCTCACCATCAGCTGTCTGCCGCCCCTTCTGTCTCACAAATTACCAAGTTTGTCAGTGCCGTATGGCCCAAGGACGATAAGAAAAGGGGGGCGGCTTTAACTTTTTCCGAGTGGTCCTTTCTGCTCGCTAGCAGCATGTCGTCCCATATTTGAGCTTTAATTAGGAAATGCTGGCTTTCCGATCGCTTCAACAAGTGGGAGTGTGTGAGCGGAGAGCATTTGACTATGTTTATGTCTTGTATAAACTCTGATCAGTTGCCCACAAACACACACGTCGATGTCTATGGGTGTCTAAAGCAATCTACTTTGTGTGAACTTTTCTGGCTGTGTATTTGGAAGAGGGTTAGCCCTCAGCAAGACCTTTCATTTTCATGTGCTGC
The DNA here is from genome assembly GCA_024416835.2 of Perccottus glenii. Taxonomy (NCBI): domain Eukaryota; kingdom Metazoa; phylum Chordata; class Actinopteri; order Gobiiformes; family Odontobutidae; genus Perccottus; species Perccottus glenii. The sequence goes on from CM044548.2 coordinate 9,529,735, forward strand.
ACACTCCATTAAAAGGACGAGGGAATAAGTAAATACACTGCACTCCTTGCACTGGGATTTCGATATACCCCCAACAAAAATAAAAAATAAATAAATACATTTTTCTTCACAGCTAAAGAGGAGAAAAAAAAAGTGGTGTGAAGTCTGAAAGTATTGTGGCCATACTGGCGGCTAAAACGCTCCCCTTTTTTTGCCTACAGTGCCAGCATCGTGTTCTTAATCTGATTGCTCTCTATCCTTATTCCCTACACGTCGGTCTCTCCTTCACTTGTGGACCTCCCTTCTCCTCTCAACCCGGGCCTCATTACTCAAATTAGGAGCTCCAGTAATCACCACACTGAGCAGAGCCTTTAACACACACCTCGCACACAGACCCAGCTCTTCTTCTTATCCCTCTCAGCTCATGCCCTGGGTTTGATTCAGATGCAGAATGAATATTGCAGAGGTGGTGTGATGTTGGAGTGCCCTCCTGTTTTTAATTTATATATATATATTTTTTTTTTTCCAGTGCTATGCGTGATTGGAGGAGGTTAATTTCATATTATCAACCTGTTCTCTTTGTGTCAAAAAGAGACACACTTTTAAGTTATTGGTGATGTGTGGACATGCTGGACTGGCCAGAATAGTGACTCACATTTGATTGCAAATGATTTCACAAATCCAATTAACTTTTTTACTGAGAAGTAGAATTTGTTCTGGCTTTTGAATGAACTTGACAATGACAATTTGACCTTTATCTCTGTGAGCTGTGACTGGCTAAGGGCCAAGGGCATAGGAGGTTATTTCAAGATGTGCACATGTGGGAATGTCAATCAAGGAAAGCCTTAGTATTAAAATAACACTTTTGTTCTCACATATTTAGAAAAACATAAGACTTTTAATATATAATAGTTACTACTCACATGCGGTGACATTTAAATAAAAAAAAGTAAAAGGGTGGAAAATAGTGAAATGTTTGCTCACCTCACTTAATAATATAGATGTAGAATATGAATGTAGAGATAAAATAAAGAGATTTATATTTTCTGCGGATTATTATTATTATTTTTTTTCTTGTAATCTTGTAGTGCGTCTCATGGCTCTCCGGATAGAGGGCATACCACATAGCCCGGAGACCCGGGTTTGATTCCGGCTCGGGTCATGTGCTCAGTATCATTTCCCTCTCTGTCTACTGTTTTGTTTATTATAAAAACTACATTTTTGAAATGGCCACTGGTGTATCTGACATCAGAGCAAAAGGACAGTACCACATCTGCTTCTAATCAAGTCGATATTAGCTCAGTTTAAAATTATATACAGTGTCTAACCTTCTCCTCTCGTCTCTTTGTGTGTGTTCTTCTCCACCTCAGGTTCTGGAGCGTCTCTTCCAGAAAGGTTTCAGTGTGGCTGCATCATGTGGCGGCGGAGTGGACTCGTCCCAGTTCAGCGAGTATGTGTTGTGTCGCGAGGACCGGCGGAGTCTCTCCCTCAACACACCCATCAGAATAAAACAGGAACCACTGGACTAAAGCAGTCTGGAGACGGACTTCAAGATTCTCCCTTTTCCCAACCTCTCTCTTCTCGTTCCCCTTCCTGCCCCTACAAGATCACAGCTGCCCCATTTCCTCCGTTCTAGTCCCATGCTCTTCCAGCCACACATACCGCAGTGGACAGTTATAGGTACTGCTCTTCTAAGTATCTTAAGTGTTAGCAGAGGCATGCACACCTTGCCAGCTCTGCAGAACTCTAAGGGGAATGTAGAACCAAACAAAGAAAAAACAAGCATCAGCAACAAACGTTTTTGAATATTTTAAATAACACCCAAAGAATCTGGGACTGGAACTCTTTTAACTCTGTGACTCTTTGTTCTTCATGTTTTATTTGTGGTCATTTTGGGGAACACTCTAATGCTCATGTCTTGTCTGACTCGGGACAAGTGTAGCCCACTGTGGGACTATACAAGTTTGACACACGGGACTCATGAGTTCCTAAAAGCTCCCTTAACCCTCCTGTCCATGTAACCCCATTGTCACTAACCCCAATAGGCCTCACTGTTCTCGTCAGGGCCTCAGAGAAAAACAGCACTGTTTGCCAAAATGATTGTTTATTACTTTTTTTCATTGTTGTTTCTAATGTTCCTCTTGCTATTCTTATCATGACATGGTGTAAACAATAATTATTAATAGGATTATTTTCATCGTCTCTCTTTTTCCCTTTCTCCAATATGAAGGATGTATGAACGCTGTATTCATTAGGCTTGGAGAGCTTGTGAGAGAGCGTTTCTTGGCAGTAGCTGCACAAACTCAGATGTCTGCAGGCTATGTGGCTAAAGCGATCTGGCTGGCTGTGCATTCAGAGCCGGAAAAGGTCCCATTGTTCAAATGGTGCATGGAACAGAACCTGGATGTTTCAACATTGTTTATAGTCCAATGTGTAGCTCACATTAAAAAGTGCTTTGTAATTTAAACAGACGCAGAATAATATCTATAATCTCTTACGAGCAGAAATTGATCAATTATCTAAACAGGTCAGGTTGATGGCACAAATTGAGATGCTTTGAAGTTTTGTTGAGTTAGAATGTTAATGGCTTGAGATCAGCCAGGACGTTTACCTGTATGTCTCTACCTTCAGTAAGAGATGTACTATAAATGCTTAATGTTTCTTTGCACATGAAAAGAGAGCTGTCCTATTCCACTTGAGATCAATGCCAAACCCTATGCGTTTAGAGAAACATGCAAACACAGCCAGGTGAAGGTACTAGAAGTGACATACTGTCTATACTGATGTGATTGATGTAAAAATTTAACATTTATATCTCTTCCAAGATTTCAGCACAAAAGACAATGCATTATTAACAACTAGATAAAGGGCACTGGCAATTATTGCTGAAGGCTTCTGGTCTTGTCCTCTTAGCTAAGTCTAAGTTTGAGAGAAAGTGTGTCTCTATGTTGTCACTTCTGAGCCTAGATGATCTCACACTTATGTTTGGCAGAATCCAAAGTGAACTGTACTCCCAGCATCAGCGTGTTCTTCACAAAAAAACGAGTGGGCGGCATTTACTCTATCCTGTTCTCATTCTCTTGGTCTTTTTCAACATTTCTGGATCAAAGACAGCAACAAGAAAGGCCAAGTTTTCTTGCTTTTTATTTGTGTGTAAGTTAGAGTTTCTTCCATTCCAAAAACTGTTCTGATCTTTGTGGTTGCCAACAGTTGTTTGAGTTGTTATTCCAACAAAGTGGAAATATGTTTATTAAAAACTGGCTCTGCGTCGTCCTAGTGCTCAGTCCAGATGGCCAATGATTAAAGGGTGGATAACAGCAAGCTTGGTGTAATGTTGCTCCCAGTCCTGTGCGCTTCTCCCTAGAGGTCTTACTCACAATCAAGTGCGTGTTTGTTCTGACCTGCCAGTGGCCTAGGCTTTTGCATCCACTCGCCTCAAAGGGAATGGTCAACCAGGGCCTTTCAAGTGTGGGGCTTCACAGCTCTGCTCTAACCCCCTGCGTTCTCCCCACAGGCTCACTGATGCCACTAGAAAACTTGGTTTTGCACCCCCTGCTGCTGTGTCATCCCCATGCCCTGGATTTCAAACATCTGCCCACGCCACACTGGAGCGCACTGCAACAAGACAAACAAAAGTATGACTCAAAAACAGCTTGTCCTGCACCAACTCTATGACATAGTGGGCTACTTATGTCCACTACAAAACAAGACGCATAACTGTTAACTGGTCAGTCTGCTCACACGACATTACCTCCACCTTTGGGCAGGTTCACTTGTACAGATATTGTATATGAAAAGATCATTACTCTGGGCTTGTTTTATTGTTGTTGTTTTTTGTTTTTTTTCAAGAGAACTCTCAGTCCTCTTCACAAAAAGAATGGAAAAGAATTCCCAGCGTTACATTGTGTACATATGGACTAAAGATTTCAAAGGGTATAATAAGGTGCAAATGTATATTATTTAAAAGTGTTTTAAACATTTAGACTGTGTATTAAAGGGCATGTGTTCATTTACAGTGTCTCCATTTGACTTTTCTTGCTTATTTGCGATAATAAAAGGATGTACTGTACATGTGGTGTGTTGACCTCGTGTCCGTGAGGAGAAAGGTGGTCTCCAGGCGTGTATACAGATCCGGCTAGAGCTCCGGAGCGACTGAGGAATGGGCTGGGGTCTTGAAAAAACTAATACACTCCCAAACCCCAATATTTTGCACTGAGTTAAACGTTTTGGTCTTTTCAAAAATGCTCCTGCTTAATTAGCAGCAGAAACCTAGAGGGACTTTTCATCGTTGAGCAGCGGTGCTTGACTCAGTTTGTACTTAGCATGTGCAGCGTTAGAAATGGAAATGAAGCAGGCTGCATTAGAAGTTGACTTTGGTAAAATTGTCTGGAAAAAGCATAACGGCTTATTTTTCCTCGTAATGAACAGAGGAAGTGGCTGTGTAGATTTCAGTAAATTCTGCTCCGGTTGACGAGTATTTGTGACCACAAAACAGAACACAGTATTAAGTGTAATTTAATAAACAGCTTATTTATTCCTTTACAAAATAGGTACAAATACATAAGTGTTTTTCACAAACAAACAAGAAATTTTCAAGATATGTACAACAGTTTACCAAAAATACTGTGATTCTAATAAACACATAGTTCTGTAAACAATATTTACAAATCATCCTCACGTTGAAATGATATTTCCTCTGTGTGTACATCAGAAATATTGTCCTACGATTTTGGCTAAAAAGCTGTAGAAATGTTCTTTTATGAAACTGCCTGAAAGCATAGAAACTGTTGGACTGTTGTGCTTGTCTGAAAACATGGAGCTCAATTTGACCAAAATATGTCAAGAATACATCTAAAACACACAAATAAAATATATTAAGTGTTAAAAAAGGCTGAAAGAATTTGGCAATATTGTTTACTAATTAAAAGAGCCATTCTTTGCTATATTACAGTGACAACTTTAAGTTGTCAGGCAAAAAAGGTAATAAAAAAGTGCGATCAGAATTCAAATTTCATACAATTTCTTTTCAAATGTCACTCATTTTCATAACTTTAAGAATAAAAGCTGCATAGAGGCCAAGATATTTAGTTAAATAAAATAAGAAACATAAAGGAAAATGGTACAATAAGAATTAAAAAAAGGCAACACACAATGTAATACATTAAAAGCCAGAACTCCAGAAAGATAAAAAGGCAAATTAAAATTTGCCGAGGCTGGAATCATATCACCGCTGTTTTCTTCATGCCTGTTATTAAGATTTGGATTCAAATAAATAGAGAGCTGTGAACCAAGTGCTTCCTAGACACCTTTGTGATTCAGTCATTTGTAAAGACTCGGGGGGCTTAAGGAGATTCATTTATAATTTGATAATAAAGTCATACATGTTGGACTCGGATCAGTCAGAAAGATGAACCTGCTGAAGCTGAACAATTGAAAATAGAGGACACTAGACACTACAATGTTCACATTAGAGAGTGTAAAGGAGGTGACCTTTCACACTTAATGGGTGACGGGATCTTTTGTAAGAGGTCAGGGGTTGAGGGCTGTCTCTTAACTGATAATACTCCACAGATGACCAGATAAAAACCAACTAGGTTGGACTTGTTCAAAAGAACACTTTTTGTCTTTTGTTTTAAAAACATTAGGTTTTATAACATTGACACATGGATAATTCCATTTCTTACAAAGCTTACATGTAATAAAAATATACATGCTTTAAAACAATCCCAAAATAACTATTTACACGTACAGTACAAGAAGGAGGTGATGCAGTGATGTGGAATCTCAATATTATGTATGAAATACAGAAGTCTCTCTCATAGTGTTCAGCTATTACATTCATTAAACTAATAGCTCAAACAAAATACTGTAGATTGCAATAAAATAATCTTGTTCATTGAGGTGGATAATCAGAGATACTGCCAACAATGTTCAGTAAATAGCTACCATCAAATATGGGACATTTTCTAAGTTAAAAAAAGCCCCACATGCGTTTAAACACAGCGTTTAAGGATACAACTACATAAAGACGTGGAATGACAAGTTTTTGCGAGTTTTTCTTGTGTTTCTTATATTAAAAGACTACTACAGACAACACTACAGGACAGAGAAGACACAGAGATGAAACGCTGGACCTGATCTGAAGGCACGTGGCTGGGAAGGAGGACGAGGAGGAGGTTTTGTTGGCCGCGGAGCCGAGGCTACTTGAGCAGGGCCCGGTAAAATAGGAGGGAGTGGGCCATCTCTCGCTCCTGCTCCATGTAGAAGATTAAGTCCCTGAGGTTGACGCGAGTGATGCGCTGGCGCGTGTACTGGCGTGACGAAGAGGAGGAAGTTGAGGAGCTGGCTGGACAACCTGTCGCACTGGCCAAAACCTGTCGAGAAACACCAAGGTTAGTGATCAACATTATGCAGCTGTACGTACAAACCTTTTCACACACACTCTTTATCATATAATATAATCATTAGTTTGGGTAATCTTTGACCTTATGGGTTTCAATCACCTTGAGCTGAATCATGCATTTTAAAATAATGTGTTGATTCAAGCTTATTATTAATATTATAATTGCTAAAAACTAGGACTGGAATATAGGTCAACAGGTCAATAGGATTTTTAGATTTTCAAAGACACTCAATCTTGTAATCAACTGTTTAAAGCAAGTAACCAGTAAGATCTGTCTCTTTCTACGTAATAAATATCATATAAATGAAAAAATGTAAAAAAGCACTAAAAGGATTTTGACTTTTAGAAAGGCAAATGGATCAGCAGTAATACAGTCACAGGCTTATGGACAACATCTGCAACATGGTAAGTTTTTATCTATGTATGCGAGGCTCTTTACATTGTCTGGAACTGGACAGACTTTGCCTCTAAATAAACACTGCTGACAGATCTGACCTGACTCCCCCACTCTGAAATGAAGCCCTTGTTTGTATGTAATCCCAGAAAAATGAGAAGGACAAAAAAGGCAAGTATATAAAGCGAATGATACAAATCAGGACATGAGTTTACATTAAGAAATGAGAAACACAATGAAACAAATCCAGCGAGTGCCCACTTGAACCCGAGCAGCAAGAAGCAAGTCAGACGTTCAAGCCAGGAACACCCTCTCACAATTACATTGATTGCAGCGCTCTGTAAACACACAGAACAGACAAGCTTTAATTGCAAACATATGATGGGTATGAATTTACAAGAAGCAAACCAAAGTGGAGTGTCTGTCTTCTTTTTGTGTACAGTCTATAACGGGCCTTGTCTCATGTTTCTCTCTCCGTACACTCGCTAACCCCCAGTCGATGAGTGAAGGGAGCCAGGCCACTGTTCTGCCAACCCACTTCCCTGACTTTGGGTACAGCTCCAAGGCTGGTCCATTAGGTGCAGCTGGCCCTAGAGCACCCCAAGGCTTACCAATGATTCAATTTTGGGAGCGACCCTTAACTATTCAGGTCAATCACAGCTGACCACATGTGAAACAGCGGCCTGCCTACTGACATGCCAATTACTGCCACTCACACATAAACCCTGTGACAGCGACACAGATTTTACCAATCACAGCCATCCATCCACCTGAACGGATAGGCCCATAGTGGCCGCAGGCAGAAAACTGGGAGCATGTCCAAACGTGGCTACCCAGGTACCGCAGCTCCCACAATGCCTTGTTTCCTTTAAGGACAGTGGCAGCCTTCAGTGATCCAGATACAAGTAGAAAGGTCACCCCTCATCCAGAAATCTTCTCCTTTCCACTTGTGTCTTTCTGCGCGCTTGCCACACTGAACGGCAGCAACCCAAACACTGGCATGTTGTCGTCGGTTTCTATGGAGACAGTTCACTCATGCCAGTGCATACAAGAAATCATGTTGTGGAGGAGGAAACGGAGATGGGAGGGGAAACACCAACGCTAAACAAAGCAGATGGCAATGTGTCAATTAAAAAGGAAAACGAGACATCAGCGACCACGCTTTCCCTGTCGCCAGCGATTACACAGTAATTGTGTCTGAATTGTAATAAAAAACAAAATGGCAGGATTTGTAAGGTCATGAAAAGGAAAATGAGAAAAAGAGCTGAAGCAGAGAAGAGGAAGAACAAAACTCAAAATTCAGCTTGGGCAAGAAAGATCCATGAGGCAAAAAACAGCATCTGTCATTTTATCTGTGATGGGTGCTCCAAGGCATTATGTCATATGACATATCCATCGTACAGAGTAAGCAAGGATACTTCGATACATCTCTTCAGACATTTGACTTGTTGGGAACGAGGAACACAGAAAAAAAACAAGAGAGAACCTGAGGAGGGAGTCACACACATTACGGTCCCTTGTGTTCACTCACAATGTGTTGACAGTCATGACAACCTGACAATTGTCCAAAGACAAGACAAGACTGTACACTATTTCACACCTGCACGTTAACGTGGAGCAGATAAAGAGAGTTGATAATACTTCTCAAAGTATGGATAAAATATTACTCAGAGTAACATAAGGAGAAATAGACACACAATGGAAGCAAATAACTTTCCTTGGATTAAAGAACACACCACCTGAAACATCAGTAATTCAGATATTTAGATATTTTAAGTAAAATTTCATTCATTCTCTACCGCTTAGTCCCGTTAGGGGTCGCGGGTGACTGGAGCCTATCCCAGCAGCTTTAGGCCTGAGGCGGGGTACACCCTGGACAGTGGCCAGTTCGTCGCAGGGCTAACATTTAGACATAGACAGTGACATACAACCATTCACTCTCACATTCATTCACTTGGGACACTTCAGAGTTGCCAATTAACCTATACATGCATGTCTTTGGACGGTGGGAGGAAACCGGAGTACCCGGAGAGAACCCACGGTAACACATGGAGGACATGCAGACTCCTCACAGAAAGACCTGAGTCAGCCGAGAATGTTTTGAGTCGGCCGGGTTTTGAACTCACGACCTTCTTGCTGTGAGGCAGTCTTTTGGCATTTTGATGTTTAGATTATGTTTTTACTGACATTCATTTTTTTCAAGTGTCACTGCTCTATTCTTGGCACAAGCTGGTTGAATGGAACAGCATCAGTCAAAAATATTGCTCATACTGCCACTAAGATTAAAAGACAATTATCTCAGCAACAGGGAAACATGCCAATTAATCATCCACAGTTTCAGAAGTGCAACAGGTCATCTACTCCATCTGATGAGCATTCACTGTGACTGGTGACTGGTGCATAACTTAGGTGTCTGTGAGCATTTCCATTGGGTCCCTGATTGTTTAAAAAGGGGAGAGAGGAACGAGGGCGGTGTTTCTTGCTGATGTGTGGCTTTGAACCCTGAGTGGCACCTGTGCCTTGATGCTGAGGCCAATATTGGATTTGGCCCAGGTCACAGCTCAAGGCGGTGGGTTAATGGCCCACTTTGCCAGGCACACAGAGCAGCTCAGCCGCACAGTCCAATCTGCTGTCTCAGCACTGCTCTCCTCACAGCTCAGAACGCACACAGAGCACCACACATGTATCCTATGTACTGATATGAAACAACATACAAGTCAATGTACTGTGTAAACTCTATAATGTTAAAGAAAACAGTTACCAGTGAAGCTGAAGAATAGCCCAATGTTGGTGGAGATGCAGATAAGCTGTTTATGATGCAACATTACTCTATTGTTACTTTGATGCTAAAAAATCTCTCTCTAAACTCTGATATCTCTGCTCGAGGCAAGGAGGACATATATAGCACAGCAGAGACAGAATGTTCACAAGCTAAACAAAGAAACACTAGGTGTTTTAAAGGTTAAAACCAGATGAAGGATTAGCAGAAGTTAGTAGTGAACTATTAATGATAGTGTTAAATGCGAGCAGTGCTGGCACATTCCCAGCAGTTATCCAGTTGCATATCGAAGTTGCTGGCAGTGGATGACCCAGTGACCTCAGACCATTAGAACAACCTGGTTAATGACAGGCCTTGCTGGACTGAGATCTAGCTAACTGCATCACTGGCTAATTTATTGAAAGACAGGCTCCCTGGTTGACTGACTATGTGCCAGGCAGCAAAGCTTTCCCACATGTTCTCCTCCACGCCGCATTTCATCCGGGGAACGCAGCCTGGTCCCTTCACAGTGTTTACAGCGCTGAGCCGAGCCGTGGGAGTGCAGCCCTGCTTCATCTCTGCACTCGGCCTGAAATGCCTCTTCTACGGCCGCCATTAATCAGCACCAGAGACTTTTTCTCTGCCGCTCTCGCCTCTTCGTTCTCTCGCTCCCCTACGCCCACAGACATGCTGGATGAGGCCATTTTGAAAGAGTTAACAGATGTCGGCTGATGTGCCCCAGGCTTTCTGACATTGCCCGAGTGATGTATTTGATGTGGAGTTTATTCAGCTCTAATAAACGTATAAAGAATTAGAATAATAATTCACAGATGTACGTAGTCAGATTATATGCCGAGGTTCTCTTTGAAGCAGACAAGTCGGCCAAGATTAACAGAACCAGGAGAAAGGATGAAAGGGGTTTTGGCTCGGCACACTGATAATCAAAGAGGTTAGGATGGACTAATACCACAGCTTTATGTTCAACACAGGCGGCCTTTGTTTCTATCACAGGTTCTTAACTAAAGCCTGCCGTTACTTTGCTGTTACAAGAAGGAGCAGAGTGCAACATGTCTGCTGGTCCTGCTTCCTCACCTCTCATATGTGTTTATGTTATTTTAGTAACAGGAGTAAGAAATGAACAGATAATAAAAAAGGGATAAGAGTCAGGTCTCACACTTTGATCACAGCAAAAAATGAGAGAATTACTTTCAAAGTAAACAACTTCCATTTGCTTCACAAGTAAAGAACAACAAATCTCAAAAATGGCCAGTTTCAGAGCATCTTAATACCCACATAAAACATAACAACAGCTACACAGCTCCATGGCGATGCATAGCAACCGTGCAGAATTTCAGTCAAGGAGAAAGAAGGCAAAAAAACACCTTATTACTTCTAACTCCTGCAAGCCATTTTGGTCTCCAAAGGTTTTAGAGCGCCGCAGGCCATGTGTCTGCAGTGTTTCGGGAAATGACTTGCCTTCGCACGAACACTGCTATGTTCTGCAGCACTGCTGCCCCCAGCATCCCCGCTCAATTTCTGTTTAACCCCTTCCTGGCTTCCCTCACACTGACTCACTGCAACACAGAGCTCACACCCAGCACAATGCTGTCACATTGTACAGCCTCCTACAAACCAAGGCGAATCAGACCAGCTTTTTCACGAGCTAACACATTAAGTGCACGTCTAATTTGGCAACTTAAGCATGTGATGGCTATGAACACAGGAGCAGCACAAGGTTATAAGGGGCAGACAAAGATAGAGCCATTACACTTGAGGTACTACAGTGTGCGACACAGTTTGCACACTTGAGTGTGTATCAACGGTGGATTAAATCTGCAAACTCGTTGACACAACACATAATTAAAACATCTTGCTGGAGGTCAGGAATTTTCTAATTAGTAGTGTACTGACAAAGCTGCAATTCCATCGCCCTGAGTTTCAAAGTCCACAGGTTACTGCTAAGATGAAAGCCAACCCTGCAGCATATTCTGTAGGGCTGCTCATACAATTCCTCAGAAGACAGTCACAGGGTCACCGAGCTAAAGAGTGTGCTGCACCCGGAACCTCGCTTCCAAACAAAGAACTTCAAACTTTTCTGCCTGGAAACACAATTGTGGCTTTTTTCCCTTCTCCTTTTCTTTTCAACCTGGGAGAAACAAAAGATTGTGTGAAGGCAACAGTGGAGAAAACCACAACAATGTCTTTAATCAGTTTAATTAAAATGCTCTAAGCACGGCTAGCTGAGGAACTTGTAAAATACAGCAAAGGCTTTATTACTCTTTGTACATTAGATGCCGACGCCATGAAGGATCATGACTTTATTTGTAACTTGTTTATTATGTGAAAGCAATGCTCCTTTGTCCTTAAACACAATATTGTTACTGTAGTACAGCATCTTACTGTTCACTGCAAACAGTACAAAAGACGACGTTGGTTATTTTTATATAATGCTGCATTATTGGTCTGGTGAGTTAAAAATTGCAAAACAGATTGTCTGGAAACCTGAACAATTAACACAGGCCAAGTATCTTTGGCTACATAAAGTATCAGAAGTAGAACTTTTTCCACATTAAATATTTAAGGCATTTCATATATAAAATGAACCCAATTAGAGTTAAAATAGGAGAAGTGTAATGAGTCTCAAGTCAGAATGCTTGTCTTCAGAACTACTCGCTAATGAGCCCTTGTTGGTTTTCCACACTTTACTTTCAATGGTGTGGCACTGTCATTTCTGCCGGTTTTAAATTTTTTATTCAAGTTGAATGAGAGGGTGGTGACTGAGTTAATAATCACGGCACTAGGGTGTTTTGCAGCCGATGGATAGCTGGGAGAAGTTGCCAAATGAGGCTCACGGTCTGCCCTTTGATGTCTTTGCGGAAAATAGGAATAACCAGTTAACAAGAGTTCATTGCTGTATCATACATAAATGACCATAGTTAAGAGGAAGGCATCCTGCAAATGGTCTAATTATAAAAGAGAGCAGCAAAACAACATGGCAATGAAAGACCCGGATCGAAGCACTTAGAGAAACTGACTGGAGAATGAGCTAAGAGTTCAGAACGGCAGCAGACACACATTGAACTGAACTGTCGCTCCATAAATCCTCATATGATCAGTGACATGTTTTACTTACAAGAAAAAGGAAGCACCGAGGGGCCACGGCAGATATGTAGATGGAGGAGATAAAAAAGCACATATACGGCAGAGGTTCTCACTATCAAGTGGTCCTTGATCTCAAATTGACATAAATGGGGAAATTTTTTGACATCATTTAGCCATCACAGGCTCAGTTTCCGTGGCACTGCAGCTGGTCCCTGTGCACCTGATGTGACGCCTGCTAAGTCAAAGAGGCAGTGTAATGCTGTCTGAAGAACAAAACTTATTGAAATCATGGGGGAAAGAGCAGAATTTCATGTTTTATACAAATGGTCCAGAAAGAAAAACTCATACTTTACTGAAAGATTTCTATGGAGTGTCTCTGTGAAAATTTGTGACCCACAGTGTCATTATTTTTGACACAATTTTTGACACAATTAACACAATGCCAGGGTGAGAGGCTGCTGGAAACTCAACTGAAATAAAACAATCTAAAATTCTACACTTTCGAAGACATACATAGACGGCCCTACAGATGCTTATCAAAATGTTAACAGGTATCTGTTATAGGTATTACAGATATAAGTTATGCCCAGCATTTAATATTTGTAATTAAATGCTGGGCATTTAATCACAAATATTCTAAATCTCTCAGAACCTCTAATCAATCTTGTCCATTATGTTGATGACAATAGCTTATTATGAAAAGACATGCAACGCAGACTACACACTTTGAGGACAAAAGACAAATTATTGTTTATTAATCAAAGGCAGCACACTATAATATTGATTTTGAGGTTGTATTCAGCCCTAGAGTTAAGTATTTATAAATAAATAGATAGTAGTGCTTAATAAACTATAAAGTAATATGGTTTCCAATCAAATAAAACATCTATAAATTTCATTTTTACTGCATATGATCAGCAACAAATGTGAAACGCAGTTCTTGGACAGGTACTGTAAGGATAAACTAAGATGACAGATGTCTCCAGATTTTGGCTTGATTGTGTCTCTCGTTCTCTTTTTGCACTTTCCTGAAGCTGCATCCCTCCCATCAGGTTCCCCCTTCAGGCCCAGAAGGCTTTCTTTTCACCTGCACAGCATTCTGGCATCCTGCTCCATTATCTTGCATACAAATCCATTATTAGGCAGCTGAGTGTATGTGTGTGTGTATAAGGCTTATCTACATATTGACTTGGTTTAAACCCACACTCTTGTCTGCCATAATAATTACACATGTTGTAAAAGGAAGTACTTGATTCTTCCTGCACCTGAGGCGGGCCGCTGCAGGAGTTGCCCAATGGCGCCCAGCAAACACACCTCCGGCAAAGCCTCGAATCCAAACAGCTTTTTAATACACCCTCAGCCGTTGCCTTCAATGGCGCAATGGTGGCTTCTCATTTCACTGAACAGAGAAGTGTCATTGCATGGAGCTATGTGTTTGGAGAAACATAGAAGATAGGATGTGTAAGACAGTAATAAACGCAGCAGGGGCCTGTTTTATATCAACAAGTCAGACCACACACACATGCACTTGTACACACCTTTAGTGCACAAAAAGCAGTGGTGTGTAGTGACACAGGCCGGCCCAGAAGGTATGTTTACATTCTGTGGTTCTCTCAACCATGTATTATGTGTACATAAAATTGGTCCAAAAGGCCATGGAGGTTTTTCCAACCAAACAACATCTCAAAACCTTAACATAAGAATAAGTCTGATGTGGGTGATAGAGGCCATATCCAGCTATTTCCAACTTCCCAAAGTTCTGTCAGTGGAGAGTGTTCATTAGTCCAACAAATACATAATTTATACAATCTAAAAAATACATGTGATCATGAATCAAGATGAGAATGAGAGACATAGAAACAGACCAACTCTGGGGGTGCCAATTCTTGTGATTGTCAGAAGCAGTGCAGAGGTCACGCATCCACAATCACCAGGCCAAACATAACCAACAGCAGCATGGCCACTCTGTCATAAAGGGGTCAAACTACAACCAGATACTCACTAACCCGGTTATGCATAGAGTGCAGATTACATTACATACATCGTATAGCTTCTATGGATTTGTGTAGAGAATGTAAATAGATGGCCCATTCAGATTTCAAAAGAAACAATGGGTTAGACTCTGCGCTCACTGACATGAACATCATAGCACTGGTGGCAAAAAAGATTTCATCATACACACACACAAAACACAGCCAATAGCCTTATCCTCTCTGCATTAAGACTGATACAATTCATCTGCACAGTGATGTTTAAATTCTGCTGAGATTATTTGTCAAAAAATGCCTGAATTTCACAGTTAATTGGCCTCTCTAATTAGCACAGGATGTCTAATTCCCATTGCAGTCAGTGTGCTAAATGGTAAAGCTTTAGTAAGCGGATGCCATTCTTTCTCTCAGAGCACAGAGACTCCCAGTGCAAGACAGGCTACACTGTACATTACACAGTCAATGATCGATTCTAAATCTTAATTAGGGAAACGACAAACAAGCTACAGGACCTAATGAACTGTGTACCTTGTCAAACAGCTGGCTGATTATATTTATTGAGAAATATGTAAAATTTAATGTTTAGGGCAATTAACTAGAGACCCTCGTCTAATCTCTGAGGGACACAAAAGGGCCAGAAGACCAGGGCCACAGACCTAATAAAACACAGCTGACAAATATTTGTCATCCCCAGAGTGCTGAAGCCGACTTGAGCCTCCGAAGACCTGTGTTCAGAAATAAAGATGTCATAAATGTCATTCCCTTGTGTCTTTCATTCTCCCAGTAAGCGCGTCTCCCATGCTCTAATCGGAAATGCTACTTTGAAGCACTCACTGTTTTGTTGAAACCTTATCCCATTTAATGATCTGAGCTCTTCTGCAAAAACAATATAGAAACATAACAAAAGATATCTAAAAGTCAGCACAGACTTTATTATCTGGGGCTTTTTTTTTGTGGCCATCCATTTCTAACATTTTTTTCTAAATTGGTCAAATGGAAAGCAGTGAAGTGCGAGAAAAAAATTAAGCTGAGCCGAAAAGTGCGACTTGGATTTAATATTTTATAATTGCCAAGGGACATTCGAAGATCAATGAATTTTTGCCCGGGACGCACATCAGAAAGAGATGTACTTCAGTCTTTTTAGGGAACATTGGTCTATTTAATTCCAGTGTGTGATGCATGTGAAATATGGCTTCCATGGCCTCTTTCTTCCTCCCTAGGCACTGCTGCAGGCACACATTACCACTTTTAATGGGCCGCCATAAGAAGAGGCAAGTCAGCCAATAACCCATCCTCACTAATGGATTGCTTGTTTGTTCTTTTTCACGATTTTCTGAAGCTAATTTTAGATGATCTGTTTTGTGCAAAAAGAGTAAAATTGAGGACACTGTACCACAACAATGCTAATAATACAAAACACAGTGCTATAAATGACCCTTAGCGTGAAGGACAGGAAAAGTAGTGAATTACTTCGAGTGAATAAAATTACTGGTGGTCTGTTTAAGTTATTGGGGTTGTTCGAGTGAATCTGGAAGCCAAAAAACTGGGCCTCTCCCAGTGGGACACCAAGAGAAAAAAACACTTCTACGGCTTGTGGTAAAAAGCGCACAAAATACAATAATGGGGCTAGTAAAGAGCAAGGGTTATCAGCTCATAATCTACTTAACCAGCATTGAACTTATTGAATAAATAACAAGGTGAATATGTATTTGCAAAAGACATTCATCAAATAGTGTCTGGTGCCAGGGTTAAGCAGGGCATAAATAAAGTCGGGTCATATTTTGATGAGATTGAACTGACTGATGAGTCAAGTGACATTTGAAATATCTTTTATATTTGTCAAGTTTGTGACCTTTGCACTCACATCATTTGTACATTATGTGTTTAATGTAACATTTTCTGTATAGCAATTGAAATGAATTATCTGAAAATACAAAGTGACAGAATGAATAAGACCATTGTTTTAGTTTTAAGCAGAAGGCTGCTGCTTGAAGGATGCATAATGTACACCTTCACAATGAAAAGTCCTGAATCAGATTCTGGAAAACTCAAATTACTCTTTGTTGGCATTTTTGCTACCTAGTTATTGTATTTTGCCTACTGCAGACATATTAGCACCTCTCCTCTGCCCTCATTGGCATTCTTCTGCCCCCCTGCCAGCAACTAATGAAAGATATTTTCCAGCTTCCCTCCTTTCTTTCCTCGGGCTCAAACCTTGACAGCTGACAATGGAGCTGACAAAAAACTCATAGTCAAAGAAAACAAACTTAAATTCATAACAACAAGAAAATGCACTGCACTCAGGTAATGCCACAGAGCTGTGGCGCACAAAGCAATCAAGGTTAAATCTAACAGCATTGCAGGTGGTCCTATAAATAACGACAATAGTCACACAAAGACACAGAGTTTCTTATGAGAGCCATAACAGAGACAAGTCTGTGAGCTTTGTGGGGCTCCAGTATGGATGTTACAAAGGCTTCTCGCTGACAACTTCATTAGCAGCGTTCTAACTCTCAGTTCTGACTTATGTTAAAACTAAAATCCCAATCTCCAAACCCACAGGTGCAGAATGGAGGAGCAGCAATGGTGACGTGGTGCACGTATCCCTGAGTGGTGCAGGCGTAGGATGAGGAGTGGGTTCTCACTGTGTGATACACGGCAGCAGGGGCCCAGGATGTTAGGCGGTCCCTGTATCCCTGGCCAGCAGGCTAGCTAGAGACCCAGCCGTTATCGGTCCGCCTCCACTGCAGCAAGGCAGAGAGGGAAAAAGCCAGCAATTTCATTCTTCAGAAATTTAATTATATCAAGATTAACAAGGGAGGTAATTAATTTCTTTAAGATGGGTATCTTTTAAGTGCCTGGGGCTTAACTTTGTTGTCAAAACTGTATATTTAACCATTATTCCAGGGCAAAGTTTTAAAGGCAAAGGGGGGGTTGCCATGACTATATAGAAGGGTCTTATTTAAATAACAAAATTAAAATGTTAACAATAATGAAAGCTTTTAAAATTACCTAAAATAATAATTGGATGGAACATATGAACATTTAAAATATTTACAGTGTGGAAAATCAGTATAATAGAAAATATTTCTACTGAGCTTGTAAACTTTTTTGAGGACTGGCTCAGGGAAATGAAGTCACTAATCTGTAAAATCCATTGAGTATTCACAATTTCACAAGAAATGTAGATATGTGCTTAAAAACAAGAATAACTTGGAAGTGAACCTGTCTTATAATCTCTTTTTCTCTTTTATTTACATGGGAAGGACATTTTTCAGTGTGTAGCTCTCAGCCAGACCTCTCGGATGAAAGAACCCTCAACTCTCTCACATGCGGTCCTCTAAACTGGACAATGAACGTGAACCATTGAATATACATATACAGTATAACATTGCTTTAACTATTATACTTCAAATAAAAGGAATCACAGCCAAAATAAATAACTTAAACAGTGGAAACTTTTTCACAATAATGTCGTAATGGTCATAATGTCATTAGTATTATTTAATTTGCATAAAGAACAAATGTGAAAAGAACATGCCTTGGTGCTTTAATGCTAATGTTATAGTAGTATTATGCATATTTGAACCCATAGACCATATGAACTAACCGCTGGTGAGTGTGTCTGTGCTCTGTGCTGTGTGAGGGAAGGGAAAGTTGGCAAAGTGCACTTGGTTAAAGCTCTAAGAACAAATGGCATCAGGCCAAAGAGCCCCTGTAAGTATTGTGAAGACTCCACTCCGTCTTCTGTATGTCCTTATACTGGATCTACACAGAATCGCCCTGAGACGTGGAGTCAAACTAATATTACAATCTTCTTGACATTACAATACCAAGAGCAGCCTCTGTGTGCCCTCTTTAATCATATTTATGTAGAACGGAGAGAAGGGGAACTCACACAGGAATACATATGCTTCATTGCAGATTGATATAGGTTATGCTAAAGCACAACTGCATTCCTTTACTGGTGAAAGCATGGGTTAATGTCTATGCAAACCGGGATTCTGTGTGGTTAAGGGTAAAAGTGGTTGTTCATATTGAATAAAACGGGAAGGATATATTTTCTTTCTGCAGATAATTCCCACTCTGTGCATACTATAGACATAAAGGAAATAAAGGACATAAGGAAGAGTTGTAGTATTCAAGTCTTGGCCATGAAGAATACCCAATTTTTTTTAACACTTATTGCAATCCTTTCTTGGTCTTTATTATGCCTCAGTCACTGGTTTTAAAGCAAGGTTTAACTGAAAAAATAAACCACATTTTTTTAAACAAGTGTTTGGTTTAACATTAATCTGACTCTGAAGGAGGTTTAACTTAACAACTGCCCTTTTGAGATTAATTCAGCACTACAGATTAGATTCAACTTTACTGTCATTACACTTGCAACAAGTACATGGCAAAGAAAAAGCAGTTTAGCATCTAACCAGATGTGCAATAGGCAGCAGAATGTTCATAGATAGATTAAACAATATTGCAACTCCTGTCGCCCCAGTTGTTTGTTTGTAGGGCAATATCTATTTCTGTGTAATCCTTATATTTAACACACAATTAAGCAAGGTTAAGTTCTGAAAGAGAACGACTCTGTAAAGTTTGTATCTTAAAAAACTAACAAACTTTGTTAAATGTAGTGTAGTTACAGGTAAGTTTTGATTTGAAATCAAAACTTACCAGGGGGCGGGAGTAGCTCAGTGGGTAGAGCGGTCGTCTTTCAACCGGAAGGTAGGCGGTTCGATTCCCGCTCTCCCCACAGTACTGTCGTTGTGTCCTTGGGCAAGACACTTAACCCACCTTGCCTCCAGTGACTGTAACACTGGTAATGTAAGTCGCTTTGGATAAAAGCGTCTGCTAAATGAATAAATGTAAATGTAAATAGCAACTGCAGTTTTCACCTTCTCGATGGCTCATCATCATCATTTTAATAATGCTTCCATTACAAACCTAGACTCAGTGAACAAGGCTTCCACTAAACTAACTTTAAACTTGGTTTAAGATATTTTAAACTGAGTTTTACAAAACTGTTTAGCCCTAATCAAAGTTTAAACTACACATTGTTGGTTCCACCAGAGTTTGGTTCTGCCTTGGCTTGATCTTGCCTACACTCTCAGTCAGTCTGCTCTTGTCTTGACTACAACACTACAAGATGGATGTGTGAAGAAGCACTACATGCTCTACTAAAATACCAGTGCCAATAGACTCTGGGCAGACAAGATTATTTTAACATGGAATGGGAGGAGGAGCAAGGCTTTTCTATCATAATGTCCTTTCGACAGGCGTCCAGAGGGCCCATGTCCTTAACCAAACAGTCTGGTTGGTCCTAGTCTTCTGAGTCCTCCCCTCCACCCCTCTAGCTCCGGAACCCTTATACTCTGCAAGCTTCCTGTTTGTCTGGTTGAAGACCTGGCCACTTTACTCTCCCAGGCTGCACATTGGGAGGGACGGAGGAGGAGGAGGCAAAAAGAATGAAGGATAGAGGGTAGGTTGGCGGGGACAAGGCAAAAGGGAGAGACACTGAACACTCCCGAGTTGGGATTGATTTACTTCATTAACCGAGATTACAAGTTTAACTTACAAACCAGAGGTCAAAATTTCTCATTAACAAGGGGACCGTGGAGAACCTCAGGGCTTGGAGACCACTCTTATTACTGACTACACATTTCAATCTGTCTTTGATGTTCTAGGCCTGCCTTTCTACCCCCTCATTCCCCCTCCTATTTTTTGGCAGCGAGGTTGATTTTAATTGTAGCTATAGAACAGAGCATAGTTTGCCTGTAAGCCAGCCTCCACATCTGTAGTGAGTGCAGCTTTAGTGATATTGGGTGCAGTCCATAGCTTGGGGCTAATTTTAATGGTCCCCCCTCCTCCTCCTTCATTGGAGACTCAGATTGTTTTCCACGTGATTCCTGTTAATTTAGCTGGAGGAAAGGGCATCAGTTTTCCTTGTGCTTTTCTCCCCTTTCTCCCTATGCCTCTCACTCTATTGCCTCACTCCCTCTTTCTGATCTACAGCCTCAAAGGAAGAAGGTGAAATGAATTCAAATGGAAAAATAGACTGTGCGCACTATTAAATCGCTTGCCTACCTTTGTCCCTCGAATTGTGCCTGGTACAGACAGATAGGGGAAAAGCAGCGTGGCTGTACAAACCAGGCAATTTAGCTGCTATTGTCGCCTCTACGTCAACAAACAAAGCTCTTCCTTTGATGTGATAAATGGCCTAAGTGCCACAATGATAACTCCGAGCTCGTAAATGTGTCAAGGATGTTTCAAAGCTCTGTTTTACACTACAGGACATGCACATTTTACATCTCCCAGGCTTTAGTGCCAACCTTAGATGTACTCTGGGAATGTGTCTCATATAAAACAACATCTGAAGCAGTTTGCACCGAAAGGGAAGGCAGCAGATCATAACAGATAAATAAAAAAAAAATCAATGATGGGCGGAACTGAAAGACGAAAGCATAATTTCCAGTGTGTGAATGACCAAATAGAGTCTGATGTGATAATTATTGTGGAAAAAGCTCTATTTGCGTGACGGAACTATCTGAGCTTAAAAGCACTAATTTCCTCTTCTTTCACTTTGAACACAGTGAGTATAGAAATCATTTTAATGCAGTTTGTTTTGATTTACAGAACTCAACTAACTCACTGTTTTAATAGGAATTATGCCAAACACTATGTGAATAAACTAGAAAATGGGTCTGCAGACTTTTGACTTTCTGTTTGTTTAATGAAATAACAGCTATATGTTTTATTGAACAAAAAGCAAACATAAAAAAAAACTCACATTCCTTAATTTGATTAGAAAAGCCACATAGTCCTCAATCCAATTTCGGTTTTGCCCACTTTAGGAGATAAAATTGGAGTCTCATTTACTCTCCAAAACTTCACAGGACAGGACACAGGTCATAATAATAATTTATCAAATTTATATAGCACTTTTTCAAGGGATGCAAAGGCGCTTTATAATGGAGACATAAAACACATAAACGCAATTAGTATACAAAGAAAACAACAATTGAAGATGATAAACTAGGAGATTATGACAAGTTCTAAGCTTTGTTTAAAAGTTGAGTTTTCTGTCGCCCAAGATGCGGTGTTTGGATTTGGTGATGAGAGTAAAATGGTTGGAGTCAGTGGATTGGAGGATGTGTGGGGGCTGTGGAAGGTGGTCTGTAAGGTGTGACTTTTGTAGAAAAGATAAGTGTTAAGAGAATAAAGACATCTGAACTGTAACATCCTTATGTGACATTGTGTGTGTGTATGTTACAGTTCAGATGTCTTTATTCTCTTAAGAGTAAGTCTTTAACTGAACGGTTTGCCCCTGAGAGTTAAATGAAGGTGAGGACTCTGAGACAGGTTTCTCTAGTGTGGCCTCTGACTATGCCCTGACCCGCTGCTGGGGCCACAAAGACTCTCCTTCAGTGATCTTCCCAAAGCCTGGCCATTGGCTGGTTGGGGCTAATCCACCATGTGGAGGGAGCCCTGTAAGGCCCTTTTGTTCCCTCCTGCAGACTAGATCAGGCTGGAGACAGACATCACAGACTGGACTGGTATCAGTTTCACAGCCTGTGGCCATTCACATCCAGGCATATACCCAAGCCCGGCCAAGCAACGGTCAAATTAAAGGTGGGCAAGCGCAGGGGGGCAGCTGGGTTAGAGTGAAAGGAGAGAGACTCTGCCACCTGCATTCCGTCACAGTCCCAACATTAATGGAAAAGTGGAGACAAAACAAGCAGAAGCAAAGGAATATCGAAGGATTTCACAGGAACTCTGCCTCAACAGTGCAGGGTCTCAACAAGGCCATTATCTGGCTCCTAATTTCAGCTTTGGCAACGCACTGAAGGGCTGCCTTTGTCTGGGATTAATGCGGAAAGCTCAGGATGCGATGTCAGAGGGAAATAATCAGCGTGGGCCCTCATAACGTTGGCTGCTTGTGCTCCTGGCCAGGGCCCCCAGCTCATTTCAGTGGAGATGAAATCTATGACAAGCCCCTCAGTGAAGCTAAGAGCAGGCAACAGTCCAGTAACACCCACAGGCCTGCAGGCATCCTGTGACCCCCTTAGAAAAGTCACATTCACTTTGCTCTGGAGAAGGGAAAGAGAACGCCGCCGGCGCTTCCAGCCCATGTGAAATGAAGAAATGTGAGGAGGTGAAAACCAAGTAAAAATAAGTTAAGATTCCTCCTCCGCCCCCTCCACAATCACTCTAGAGGGGGGGCACTGTGACTTATTATGGCCCTCTAATCAACATGAACATGACATTAAAAAAAGGAACAAACAGGAAAAAACTATTTCAGAATAATGTTTATTCATGTTTACGTTGTGCACCTCAGTTTGAGGAAGCATCTCTGCTGTATGCAACAAGGTCACGGGCTACTAACCATCAGGGTAAAACATTCTGAAAGAGGATGGCACTGCATTCAAGGACCAGAAGTAATGCTTTTATTTTGTTATTTATGCTTTTTTAGCGGGTGCATTACTATGCTCCTCTACAGCATATTGCTGCTAAGCCAAGGATGTGAAGATGCAACTCAAGCAGGTTATTAAAATGACCAATTGACATTCAAAATTCAGACCTATTTTAGATTCATCATATTTACAGATGAATATGTGGAAATTAAATGTTTCCCCTGATGCCTGGAGGGGCATATGGCTTAGTACAGAAAGAAACTGTGCATGACAGCATGTATGACTGTGCTGCAAAAATATAATGCTACAGTCATTACATCTGGAGCCTCAAACATGAGAAGGTTCCTCTGCAACAACACAGTTCAGCTTAATTAAGAGATGAGGCAAGTCACAGGAGAGTATGTCACTGTCCTTTGCACAGAAGTGCACTCCCATATACTATACATGTGCCGTTAACTCTCTTCTCTACTTCTGTAAACCTTTAGGGAGCAAACTTTGTCTTACTTTGACTCCCAGCTTTTAGTGTAGTATATTGTTTATGACATTATCACACAACTACATTGTTATTTCAAGAATTTCCTTAGATCAACAATCTCCCTGTTTCTGATTTTATTGTAAAAGACCATTAATGAAAAAAATCTAAAACACTATGCACACCACAATGCAACACCCTACAAATTTCTTAGGATTTCTACTAAACACTCAGAACTAATCTAACTTAAAATTTCTGTCCATCCAGGTCAGGAATTGGCATTTGATTTTTAAAGCTTGAAGATGTGGGATAAAACATTTCAAGAAGATTTAAGACAATGCCCAAGTGGCTATTTCTCTCCAAAAAAACATTACTCTGAACACTGGGTAAATTTTGTCAGGACTACTGTAGATCTTACCTCTGTCCCTGATGGTGTGCTCCCAGGTGAATCAAGCTTCCGTTTTTTGCGTGGTCCGATGGCTGCTAGTGCTGTAAGGTTTGCGTCTCGCTGTCTCATCTGGGCCAGTTCCTGCTGCTGCATCTGGTAAAGTCAATGACAACACACATCTTTATTTAACATGGTGGCTACAGCCTGTGACAGAAAACCTTACCACAAGATCATCAGATGGTAGAAAAACATTAGAATACTATAGCAACTACATAAACTCACAAACAGCCACTAAAGATGATTACCATATGGAAAAAAATAAAGCATGATGGTCAGAAAGTAAGACATTGTAGATTGTTCAGCTAACCATAGATGCAACTTTTGAAATTTGAGAAAAAAGGAGTAATTCCACGCTGGCTACATATATATGGGGTGACATGACAGTTGACTGGCATGAAAACCATCTCAAAATCTTGACAGAGCAATAACTTTTAGATAGACTGTCAGGAAGGTGATCCAGGCTTCTTGGAGCCAATACTCACTTCCACGCCAGCTTTTTTGTCAGCGAACGATCCTATAGTTTAGTATTTCTATGTTTAAAACACACCACGTTCTGGGTATCTTACTCTTGTAGAGCGACTTGATGCTTGTGTGAACAAGAAAGACAGAAGTGGATTCCAAAAGACATAAATAAATGGAAAAAATTGCTAACCTGCTGTAAGCCATTAACACTAATCAGAAACTGGGCACATGTGATTGTGTGGAGAAGGGATCAGGTCATATAGTCTCATTGTCAATTACATTTTGCAATTGATGTTGTATAAAGGGGGAGGTTGGGGGGAGGCATTGCCCAAAGTAATGTCATGTCTAGCTGCAGGGCTGAGGGGGAGCCCAGCGACGCTAAGAGCTGCCCTTTCTATTGGTTGGACGTGTGATGGCCCGAGGCCATGGCACAGAGGGTGTCAGCACTCTCTCCAACATGCAAACACAGTGCACACTATCAATCTTGGCCACAGCACAGGGAATGTCTACCCACCAGCTTGCCTGTGTGACTGCCTGCTGGGGGAGAGAGGCTTGGATTGAAGTGAACAGGGACAATCGATGGGTGCTTTCATGTCTTTCATGTTCTTTTATGTTATCTCTCAGCATGTGCTCTGTGGGTGCTGGTGTTTGCGTGAGGCATGTATGTTGTCTGATCAGGGGAAAATTTCATGTTACTTTCAGATGGCACTCTGTAAAAGGTTGCTTTGGTGTACAAAGTCTAATCTAAAATGTGCATGCAGTTGCCTCTGATTTTTTCCAAAAAGCCCACTGGCGAGGCATGGCCTTTAGGGTGTTGCCACTTCACATTTAGCATGGCGGAAATGTTGAAAGATTCAAACACGCTGACAACACAAAGAAAAGGAAAGAGCCAACCAGCAGAATACACAATATATTTTTTGTGTTAAGTTGAAAATACTGAGCGTTAGACAATTATGAATATTAATGACATGATTGCATCTATGAAAAAAATATAGTGTTTTGAGTCAAGAGTAGGGTTCTCATTATATGCAAATGAAATAAATGAAATGTAATGGTGACTGCAGCAGCTTACAGAGATATGGAAAGATGATTATTAGTCCTGTCCAAGAGTAACTGGAGTATGTTACCAGTGCATGTCACAAAGAGAAGACAGACCTCTCTAGGCCTGACCTTAAAGAGTTATACTGGAAGAAAGTGTGAGGGGGGGGGTTGGAGATAGGACCAGTATCTCACTGATGGCACCAGGATGCCGGCATCTCTGCCTGGCAGTTGGCACCAGGCATAGGCTTCCAACGCCCACAGCAACTGCCTGCGTTTTCAGATTTATGACCGTAAGATAAATGAAGTCTTCATTTTACCATCTGCAAGCTTCTATTCTATTTCCCGATAGTAAGGAAGCCGCCATGACACTGGGAGACAGATTTCTGATGTCAGTCTGGTGCCATTATGCTAAGTCCACCTTTGTTTTATGGCTTACAAGAGATACAACACAAAGGTTGGGTAGACAGAAATACTTATTTGTGTGCCGAAAGACTGTATTTAACCAACTGACTACAAATTAACTCTAATATTTACATACCTTACACTTTTATTTAAACAATGCTATCAACCACATGCATGGATGCAGACATGTTTACCAGGTTCAGCTCTTAATGTAATTATTCTTCATTATGTTTATATTATTTAAATCTTTACCTCTTTAAATGGTTACAATGGGTATATTGTACCAGACAATAACTTAAAAATAGCAAAGGTCAGTAATAAAGAAAAATGCTGTTAGAAGGATGCATACATTTGCCAGGTTGGATCAGTCCTAGGTCTGTGCTTCTCAAGTCACTTAAATAACAGTGTTTACAACGTGAATGCCCTTTTAAAGCTTGGGCTTGGCAAGTCAAATAATCAGCAAAGGTCAGGTAATGTAAAAAGTAAAAGAAAAACGAAAAGAATACAAATACACTGCTGAGTCAATCAACTGGCAGCCAATGAGTTGAAGATATCTTTTCATTTCTGGAAGTTTTCCTTATATAGATTTAGATTGTTCAAATAAGACATACAAGCAATTTTACTTTACTGTTTTTGGACCCTTTTTTCCACTTTCTGAAATGGTTCACCAATTTTACTTTAAGCACTGTGCCCTAAATAGAATGACAACAATGTCAAGATATGAATAAGAGATAAGAAGGGTTTTTGTTGCAATACGACAAACAACAGTGTTCTCCTATGATGCAAAAATGTCCAAAGTGCGGCAACACCCTCAGTGTGGTCTGATATTCAGAAGATCACAGCATTAGAAGAGCTGCAGAAACTATGATGACCAACCTGCCATCCTCCATCTTTGCCATTTTAACAAAGGCTTTTCTCCCTCCCTTCCTGTGCCTCGCTCCCACCCTCCTGAGGCCGGAGGGGCTGCTCGCGGCCCCCCAGACGCTTACAGACAGATGTCCTTGGTAGAGCAGAACACGCTCTGCTTGACGTCACGAGCAGCTCCAGGGCTGCGAAGGAAGCTAAAGGGCTTTGGTCCCTGCAAAGACCAAAGTACAAAAGCCAGACTGTGGGTTTGGAGTGGGTCTGTGCCTTACCCTCCCCCTAGCCAGCTCTGGTCCAACAGGGCACAGCAGGGAGCATCTCGCTATATACACATAACATATGCCACTTATGGTCAAGGCACCAAACAGCCTTAGTGCATATATTTTATATAAGGATGAGCGCACTAGCGGCGTCAGACCTCTGATGATAGCCTTGCACTAACATGCTCACCCCCGATGCTTATAAATATACAGTGATGCATACAGTCACAGTTTATTTGAACACGGACATTTACAAAACAGAAAAGAATAGCTAATGATTGTTTGTGGTGGACATCCTATAACTATAAAAATATTAAGCAAAAGCCAAACTCATTAAGTAGAGCACCAGAAAGTGGTATAAAACCTCAATGAAAAGTAAGAGAAAGCAGATATATAAAAGCATGTGATACGTAATATGTAACTACTAATGAGTCCCATACAAAATTAAATCTTTAATGTCACTATTTATTGTCTGTCAAACTAGAAAAATACACACAAAAACTTTCTGCTGTTGGTTGCTGGTAATACATTACTATAACAGGTCTCATTTCACTGTGTATAGAAGCTATAGCTTAAGGATGCAGCTTGTGAAAGACGGCTATTAAAGTCCAACTGTGAACCTCAAACAACAAACCTGTAAAACCAAAATGCATCAAAAGCAAAAAATGTTACTACCCTCCACTGCAACTGTAAAAAAAACATTCCTTAAAGTGAGACAATAACTGCATCTCATATTTATGTATATTGCTTTTATTTCAAAACATGTCCTTTTTTGAAAATGTATGCTTGGGGGTAAACGGCCATTTTATGAATATCTTCTGCATTATATGTTTTCCCGTGGATCTCATTCACCTGACACCCACATGGCCGACATTACGTGAACATCTGCGAGCAGCATCTTGGGGCCTTTCTTCATGTGAAGTGCCTGGCAGTTAGTTTGCTGCAGGGAGAAGGGCCATTTGCAGCAACCAATCAGGGTTCTATTCTCCATCTGCACTCAAACACTACAAAGAGATGAGAGCAGCCTCTTTCTACTAATGTACAACAAAGACCCGGTGTATCAAAAATTAAACACTAACAGACCTATCTTTGACAAGAATGCATTCTGTCACATGTCACACTGATAGCAGTCACGTCCACTGGGACTGATGTTAAAGCAAGGCTTCACAGTTTACTCAATAGTTTGCAATTTAATGATTATGAAATTGCATATGTTTTAATGTACCAACTTGAAAATCATTTTAGACTTCGATCTTCTAAAATAATTAAAAAAAAATACATCAATCAAATCGAACACACAAACATCTATGTACTGAACCTGTTCCCAACTCTATTCTTTACCTATGCAGATTCATTTAAAATACATGCATGAGCTGGTCTTGGCTCGCAGTCTTCCATTTCCTCTGAAGCTGAGTGTGTCAGAAGAGTTTACAGGGCCAAGGACCAATTATTTAGAGCTGTGAGCTGTCCCTGAAGCTAAGGTCATTATGTGAGTGTCACTATCATGACCTCACAGTTCCTCTTCATCTGCAACTTTTTTGCAGGGATTAGAAAAGCCCACAATTGGCTGCAATAAGTTAGGTTAAGCATGTCATTTATTTGCTATACTATGTGTGCTATGTATATTACAGACAGACAGAAATCAGTGCTAAGCAGATTCTGTCAGTGTTCCACCAGAGTGACAAGGGGAGAGAGGTGATCATTAAAAATACTGCTTATCTAAGGGGAAATTTCCTACTTTAAATGTTCTCCCACTTTGTCTCATTCTCTGCTGCCGTGCTTCGTCTAGCAGTCTTTTCTCCCCGTCTCTCTTCTTTTTTTAACATTTAGATTTACTGCTCGTCACCTTCTATTGATCACGTCTAATTTGCATCCAAGAAAAGATGAGAATATTCACACTCCGAGAGAGGACGGTCTCAATGATTTATTCATTTGCAAATCAAAAAAAGAGAGTGAAAAGAAGGTAGATGAGAAGGGGAATCTTCATAGGCAGCAGGCGACTGGCGGGCTCTGAGGCTGGGCTCTTCTTGCCTTCACCGCCCCCAGGCACATGGTGTGCAAGTCCTCCTAATTAACAAGGTGAATCATGCTGCCGCTCTCTAATTAGCCAACATGACAATCTAATGGAAACATGCAGGCCATGCTGGCACACTTAGCATCACCTCTCATAGACACTCACTACTGTCCTTCCCATATGGATTCCACAAAAATGACACCTTTAAATGAAAAGGTGGGGTGTTTCTGGAGAGGTCAGAGATAGAAAGTACAGTAGTTGAAGAGGTTGAGGTGTTTTTATCTGCTCCGGTTCTGTGTGTGCGTTGTTTGTTGCCTAATTGAAACGTGTCCTGCCTCCCGCTCATTGATATCCTAGGCAAAGGAGCTGGCACCTCGCCACCAGCATAGCTCAGCACGCCCAATTCCCTTGTCGCTCCAGTCCCAAGGAGTGCTACACAAAGAGAAAAGTGAACCTACAGGCTTCTGTAGCAAGAAGACGAGTTTGTATCTTCCTCTCAGGCAAAAATCTCCTTTTTGTTGTTTTCCTTCTCATTACAGCACTTTGTAATACTTGAAAACACACAGGAACACCAAAGGTACTTTTAAAGCCTGCTCCTTTTTTCTTGTAATATGTCTCGAGGTGATAAAAAAGCGGAAGTTGGGTGTACCGACAACAAAGCAGCAAATAAAAAATGGGTTTAGTAGCCTGTACATCTTGAAAAAGAGACCTTTGCAGTGATCATTAGATTATACATAACATACTGTATATATATATATATATAAATAAACAGACCTAATGATGGCAATAATACATGAAAAATGCATTAAAATAAAAAATATAGACATAGTCCTGGTCTTTAAGAAACTGGTATTAAGGTGCATTTATAAGGCAAGAAAAGAAGAATATAATGCGTATGGACTGGGACACACAAAACAGCAGGAATTCTCTTTGAAAGTCAGTACAGAAAGAGAGAGAACATGGAGGAGGGAGGGAGGCTGTTGCCCTGGGGCTTGCCTGCCAGGGAAGAGCGCCTCTTTGAGCAGAGCAGTTTGTAGAGGGCCAGAGGATGAGAGCCTATGAACTTGCAGATATAACTGGTCTAATAAAAACTAAGAGGCTGCTCCATTGTCCTCTGACACAAAAGGCTGCCCTCTATGGAGAAGTGTGAGGCTCTGGCTGATAGGGCGCTCAGTGTGGGTGGATTCCAGCCTCTCCATGACCTGGTCACTTGTGGAGGATGCCAGGCCAAACACAAAACATAGATGTGTGCATTAAGATCTAGTGTACACAGGCTGTGCAAAGGGTTACATTTAAAATATACAACATTCAGGCAAGGAATTGTTCTTTAAGGGTAAAATAAGGGTAAATATGATGACTTTGACCATAGCTATGTATATGTTACATGTAAATTACACAGATATATTCACACATATATGTCCATGGAGCAGTAAGTATGGGCTTTTAATTGGACTCTTGCTAGGTTCAAAGTTGAGCCTGGGCAGAATTAATTTAGTTGAGGTTAAAGAGATTTCAAATGCTGCTGAAACAAAATGGTCAAAACATCTCATTATGCCTGAAGAAGCAAAATATTTCAAGAAAATTATTTGAATAAAAACCTTTGGAATTGACACTGGAAAGTTATGGTTTTACTGAAATCTTTTGGAATTACTGTAAGCAAAACGGATAAAAGCATAACTCCTGAAGGACTTTCAAATGGATGTTAACCAACATACTCTCTATCAATCCCTAGAAGCTTGACCACATTTCTTACTGTCAGCCAATGAGCAATGACAATAAAACAAGCACATTATGAGTAGTAGGAAGTTCTTGGCTCAGAATGGAGTAGTATCACCATATAGCGACCCTTGGCGGCTTCCAACTAGTCCAGTGGCTAATGATGTTTTCTCCAGCTTTAATATACAGTCTATGAGTATGCCCCTGTAGGAAAATATAATCCAAATGTCAGTTAAAATGTAACAGTAACTTTTGACTAGTCTTTACTACTGTGTGCTGGTACATGTGCATAGTTTTTCGAAGCTGCATCCTTAGCTCACATTTCACCAAGTAGAAATATTGGTATTCCTGCGATGACCTGGTTTGCTTCTGCAGTTGACCCGGCCCAAGCAAAAGCTTTTGGCCAAATTTGTCCAGCTGTTGTGGCCAATTTGTCTTTTTCCCTCTCCCCTCATCGTTCCTCTCCTGTCCGCTCTCCACTCCTCTTCCTCAGTTCACTTGTTTCCTGTGTCCAGTTGTGCCTGCAGACGCGGTTGTGATGATGAATCTATGGCTGCAGTGTTTCTGTGTGTCTGACACAGTGATGTATCTCCACTGGCCATAACTCCCTCTCGATCTCTACCTTCCTTCTTTTCCTCGCCCTGCAGTCTTCGTCTCTGTCTTCGTCCCTCCCTCCTGCCCATTCTCTCGCTCTCAATGATTAGGCATTGCCTGGCCTCCTGCTTTGGTGATGGAGCGGAACACACAGACCCACAACCACCACCAACAACAAACAGAAACTGAGCTTCACAATTTGCCCATTGATTTTCACTAGGGGCATTTCTGAAATAGCCCATCTGACCTTTCGGCCAAATGATAGTGAATTGAGGAAACAAGAGGCGCTAGACTGTTGTGTTTTCAAAACCACTGACCAGCCAGCACAACTAGTGAGGTGACCATTGTACATCAACACTATAGAGCAGTGAAGGAATGATTAAATCCAGGCAACAAGATCACTCAAGTGACACCTTAAAGACAGAGTTTCATTAGACCAATAACCAATAATAACCAAGAACAATACTGAAGCAAGTGTCAGAAGTCCAGAAGGCATCATACTTGAACATACAGAGGGTTATGTGCTTAAAAAAAAATTGAGAGTGTGTTGTATGGTAGCCTTCTGCTACAGCTCTAACTAAATGTTAAAATGTACTTTTATAGACCCCCTACAAAATCAAACTGGCACAAACTTATCCTGGAACCTTTCTACCTGGCGTATCTAACCTTCCAAAAGGGACAGTTCCAGGAACTGCTGCTGTAGCCTCAGTACTAAGCAGTGCAATGGTCACTAGTTGTGGACATTTTTTCTTTTTCTTTTTTATCTGTCTATTTTTAGACATGTTTTTGTCTATGTTGTTATTTGTTAAAATTTTACTGTTTGTTGTCTGGTTACACCTACAACTACTTTTGGAAATATATTTTATAAAAACAGAAATCGGCTGTTGGGAATCAGCAACACCAAACACAGACTACAGTAGACATGTCCTAAGAGCTCAGGAGTAGGAGACAGGAATGAGCTTATGGCACCCATTGACTGAAAATAACATAAGACTGCTGATTTTGAATGCACTGGAGTCATGACCAGAGGTGGGTAGTAACATTTACTCAGTTACATTTAGTTAAGTAACTTTTTGAAAAAAATGTTGAGGAGTAGTTTTACTGCACCATACTTTTTACTTTTACTTGAAGAAGAAGTAATGCTACATTTGGTTACACTCAACCAGCTACATTTTTTTTTTTACAATTTATTCTACACATTCTGTGCTTTGATTTTGCCAAAGAGATGCTGCCAGTGGATCTTTCACCAATCAGACGTAGCCCTGCAGTCACATGACCAACACAAACTGTGGAGGCATAGCAGCACAAACTCTTCACAAGGAGCAGACAGAATAAAACCATGAAAAATGGCAGAAGGCTAATGTCTCCAGTGCTGAAACTGAACAGAATGAACAGCCCTGGCTTCATGGACAAAGCATGTTTGGCTCACACACAGAGCAAACAACAGCTGTACTGTTCAAACATAGAGACCTTCTGTGGGGATTGGTTTCAAAAGCTTTATGTTGTGGAAAAATGAGATTTTGAAATTTGTTTCTTGTTACTTAATTTGTAATTTTGTAAAGATTTTCTTTTTTACAAATTTTTGATTTTATTTATTGGATATATCAGAATTTGCACATTATTTTATATTTTTGGCTGATTAAATCATTTCTAAAAAATTAATCAGACATTGCAATCAAAAAGTTACTTCTACTTGAGTAAAATTATTTTGATGTAATCCTACTCTTACTGTCACTGGTCGTGACAGGCCAAGTATCTTCCTACTTAAACATTTCCTACTCCTTAATGTGTGCACAATGCTGTTAATATTATATTTGTGCATATAATTTAATATAATTATATACAAATATATTATTATAATATAATAATATATAAATAGTAATTCTCTTAAAGTAATTCAATATTTTTGATTATTATTGTATAATTCAATTTATTAAAATACTTGTTCCCTTGCCATTTCAATTATGCCTTCATTGAATTAAGAATTACAGTAAAAAAAAAAAGAGGCCAGACTTCACATTGAACATATGAGAATATCATTTCGTTAGTCTTAAACTTGATAAGCAGCTGTGCACATTCTGCACAGCAGCATTTACAAACAAACCATGCGCCACCTTCATTTACGCACAAACACTTAGTTCAAGTATATAACACACTGTAATTCCATCTTTCCCAAATGATGGTTGTTTAGAGACTGTGTTTTATGTGCGTGAACAGTGAAGAGGAGCTTTAACAGAGGCTGGCTCCTCTGCCCGTCGCCTGGAAGAGTAGCTTGGGCTCATTATCCTGATGAAATTTGCACAGATGTGTGAGCTGCCGACAGACTCGGCAGTGACACAAACAGCCAGCTCTGTCCCCTTGAGCCAGTCAGGTGATGAAAACCGGAGAGGCACGGGGGCTGAGAAACGACGGCCATTAAGCAAAAAAGAAAGAGGTGTGGGAGTGTGGATGTGCGTTGTTATGAGTGTGTGCGTGGACTGGAGGTCTGGGGAGTTTTACTTTCTTGTAGGGAAAGCATTACATAAAGTAACAATTTCTAAACCGCCTTCTTAAAATTCCAGATGAAAATGAAAATGTGCATACGTGCATGATGCGTCTCTTCACGAGGAGCTAATCTGGCCATATCCAGATGATGAGCGGACTGCCACTTAACAGGGACGAGATCCACTTTGATCACATGGCCCCTGGGGCAAACCTATCGCGCTGCCTATTACGCTGCTTCATTTGCATATGTGGGGCTTATGGGTAGGCTGAGATCTACTGTGAATGTTCTTAACTGCTGCAGAGCTCAATGTTGCTAGAAAGATGTCCACAGTCAACGCAGAGAAAAGACAGAATACTGCCAGCACCTGGGGAAAGTGAAGTCCACTTGTCACTTGAAGGTCGGTCATAAGTTCAGTGAAAAAGAATGGCTTTAAAAAAATTCAAGAATACAGTACTCTGCCCAAACAACTACAATGAGCTGCCCTTGAGCCAGGCATTTACAGATACTTCTTAATGCAAATGGTCAAGAAGCATTAGTGGCACATTATGAGAAAATAAACTTTAAGTTATTGATAAAAGTGCATAAATCTTCAACAAACTTTACTTGAATGGATTAAAGGCTTTTTTTTTAAATAAAGCAAGCTGTACAGAGCAAACCATTTGAGCTCTTTAAGTTGTACATCAACAATAACAACAACAGGTGAACACTGGTGCCTTTTTCTTCCTCCTGTCTGCTCAGACTCAGAAACCTACACACAAGCCTCTTGATCTCTGTTCGCAAGCCAAGCACTAACATCAACCAGAGAAGTTATTCTGGAGTAAACAAAAAAAAAAATGCAAACTTTCATTGTGACATAACAATGTTGTCTGCATAAACAACTTTAACCAACCACCAAATGAACACAGTCTACTCTCGCAGTCCCACCGGGAATTCATTTTTGAAGTCCTCAACTTAGGATGACAGCATTTACCAATGTACTTTCAACAAAAGTAAGTTAAGTATAATGCTTTTTAAATTATTCAAACAGCATGGGTCTATTAAGCCATGGAAAATAAAACATATTGTGTTGCTAAAATAAAAGTGATGTTGAAAGTAAATAGTCTGTTTTTGCTTCAATTTTTTTTTAAGAACAATGTGTTTTAAATGTAATGTCAGAATTGAATCAGATTAATATGAAATCAGATTAAACCTATAATAATTATGTCACTTCTAACCGCTACCAAAATCAGAGCACTTATTGAAAAATGGTTCGTTAAAATTAGAAGATCAAGCTAAAACAGGCGATGAAAAGAAGACTTGGTTTGGAGGGTGTCTAATCCAGCGAATATAATTTTCCACATATGGGCATCAATCGACGTGAATAATAATTTAATAAAAAACTTTTTTTTTAAGTCCGACTTTAAATGGCATTACATATGTAGTGAGGCATAAAAAATTAATACACAGGAGTCGGGGAAATGTCAAGGGTAATGATCTCCGCATCAGCTTACCTCCTTAGCTTTCTGTTTCAGTCGAGCTTGCTCTGGGTCCTCTTGCCTCGAGCGGCTCTGTGGAGTAGAGGGAGGTGGGGGACACAGGTTAACAGCTGGTTTAAGGAGCCCACCCCCCCTTTTCACTATTCATCTGTTGCTGCTGCTGCAAAAATAGTACAAAATGGGAACAGGATACAGAGGTGTCAAGGACATCGTATTTGAATTCAGAGAAGTGCAATGGAGCACCCCCCGCGGGGCAGTGCCCTTTAAACCCGCTCCAAATCCGGGCCTAAATAAGCCGCTGGAGGGGGATTCTAATCAAAAGAGGTTATTAAAAATTCTGCACAAGCCAGCAGACACACACAGACACAGGGCAGAGGATGTTAGCGAGTATCGGTGGCAGAAGCTCTGTGTATGTCACAATGATCCGCTGTGGCTAGCCACTGCATTGTGTTTGTGTGTATTCGTGGTGTAACAACACAGCATTTCTATTTTCATCTGTATCCAAGATCTGGGTGAATGTACTTGTCCCTGGGAATCCTTCAACACAGCTAAATATGTGCGGCTGGCAAACCAAGAACAACATGGCTACAATAGAAGATATAATTTACTGCTTCACTGTTTTCCAAAACGTTGTAAGATATATATACTTTCAAGTTTTTGTGACTGATGTGGTGTTAAGATGTGCTTTTTTTTACACATCTCTACTCAGCAACTTTTACCCTCCACTACTCAGTCCTCCTCTCATCTTCCAAGTCTCATAAACACTGAGTTGCTCCTCTTAGCTTTCCCGTTAATTGGCTTTAAATATATCAGGCAGTTCACGTACTGGTCGGTATCTCAATGAAGACTAATGCGTTTGCCCTCCAGTCAACCAGAGCATCCCCCAAGACTGAGTCATATTTGAAATGGACGGCACAGTGGAGGGCAGGGCTTGCTCAGAAAGAGCAGAGAAGAAAAGGGTGGGTTAGTTTAGTGGGTTCTTATTTAAGAGGTCAAATTAGCAGTAAAGTGGCAGACTGGGAGGTGGGTGGCAGTTAGGGAGGGGTAGCTACAGATGGACTGTTTACAAAGGGCAGTGGTGCCAGTGGCAGGCTTTACATTTACCCTTTCAGCTGCCCTGGTTTTTCCACACACAAGGGAGAACGTGGAAAAAAAGGAGTGGCTATGAAATGTTGACAAGCTTTGTTGGGTTTAGAGATATATAGTCTAGATATAGGCAATTTTTATATTAAAAGTTGATCATAATATTTGTCATGGTCATGTTTAAACCAAGGCATTTGTAATTAGTTAATGCAATTAATTATTATTTCTATTTTTTTATATAGTTAAATGCAGTGTCCTTCAATTGATTCTTTAAATGCTATAGTGTAGACAACATTAATTGACCTAACCAAAATGTTTTACATCTTATTTGAAAATGTGGCTTTACAATTCTTGTGTGCAGTATATTTCTGAAAGTTAAAATATGGCCTTTGTTGTAGCCTATTGACAAAGCCACGGTAACATAGTGCTTGAATATAGCACTGGCTTAAGGTGCTTAATCTAAAACAGTAAGGTAAGCCTTTTCTACTAAGAATTAGTCCTGTTAATGAAGTAGTCTTTTCTGCAGTTTAAAAAGATTGCATTGTTTAGCCATCTAGAGAAGTAGCAGACAGGATCCTTTCATACAAACACACTTTAAAATGTTATTTTCTGCTGAGACTGTGATTTTAACAATCAAGAGCAATGTAGCACTTCCTAAAAAGAAAATCAGACCGGTCAGGAGGTTTGGAGGCCTGTGTTCATCAACTAGGATTTTCTAATATCCTGCATGGCAGGACCAGAGCGTAATAATGCAATTAAGACAGTAAGGTGTGCTGCAATGAGAATCTTTACTCTGGGACATTGGCCATTCAAAATTAATTAAATTAACCTAGCTTTCTCCTAATGCTGCACTGCGGGGCATTTTCATTTGCAAAAGATTCGCTGTCTCTCTTTTTGGTCAGTGGGAATTTTTTTCAAAGTTTTAAGACTTTTTATCTGATAAGACATGGATTTTAAAGTCTGAGAGTTGTGATCTGACTATTGAACATGTAAAGGTTTAATAAAAGAGATTTATTTCAATATACAATAGTGTCCTGCTGGACTCTTGTACCCGCATGTGACAAAAGACTGAAACACAAGTCTAATCTAATCATTTTACTCTTTTGTCTTTATGGTTTTCCTTTTAGGTCCTCATCTCAAATTAGGAGTTGGGAGATTGCAACATTTTGAAGATTTGTTTTCCTTTCATTGTTAATAGAGACAAATGGTACAAGAACTTTTAATCAGAGCTTTTATCCTGAAGGTAATGACCACAGGACAATCTGTGGTCACATTCTAGCCATATTCGGCCCTTATTCAAGCCAGATGTTCATATCTTTATTTAATCTCTATGATTGAAACAACATCTAGGCTGGTTGGTGACTCATACTGGACTGCTGGGACACATAATCATATATTCTATGGAACCTGTCTGTCTACATCTGATGCTCTGTTTCACCTGAGCTGTCAATGCTTGTAACAGAGGGATGCTTTGCAGGTTTGATGTTGGGAAGGGTGTGTGTATTGTACAGGATACCACCCCTCTCCTCATTGTGTCCAGGGAGGAAGAGTCAGGACAGAAGAGCCCTGGGGCCTGGAGCCTGAGAGGACACACGGAGGTCACTTCATCCACTGGTGTCACACTCTAATTCATCTGTCAGGGCCTGGGCAGGAGCAACATTCACGTTCGCACAGCAGTACACAAGCACACACTGTTGCACAGGGACAGAACAGTTCCAACACATACACAGCACTGTCGAGGAGGTTTGTGAGGAGACAATAACTTACTTTTGCAGCTTTCAACAGGATCTCTCTTTCCTGTTCGTCCTTCCTCTGCTTTTCCATTCTCTCCAGCTGTTCGAAGAAACGGAGCTGGGAGCGCACATCTGCAGACTGCTCATAGCATTCGTCATCCTGACAAGCAGACAGGGAGATGACAGCTGCAATTAGCACAAGGACTAATCCAGTGGCTCTCTGAGGGTCTTGAGAAACATAAGAAGAAACCCAGGTAGAACAATCATCAAGAGTCAAGATGTTGTATGGGGCACTTGTAGATAAACAGTCAAGTTGTATTTTGGTCTTACAGTAGTTCACCTGTACTACTAATTAAATCTGCACAATCCAAAGGTATCCCATTTAACTATGATTCAAAATATCAGTATAAATGCACAGTGGTACTTTTTAAAGTTTCTGCTGTTGTTTATTGTATACATTGGCTCTCCTTGTGATCATAGGCGCAAAGTTCCTGAGTTGTTGTCTATAAGAACAAATATTTTATAAAAAGATGCAAACCTGGCAACAAAACTTCAAACAGCTGCCATTGTTTACAGTTGAGAACTCAGAGGTGGCTCACCAATATACAGAAAAAAAGAACCCTAATCATTAATGCATATCTAGACCCCCAACTGAAACACCAGTAAGTATAAACATAACAGCGCCCTTTAACATGCAAACTTTTCCTATTTACAGGCAGCACATCTCTTTACACAGAGTACGCACCTCCCATGAGGGAAATAAAAAGACACAAGTCAAAACAACTTTTTTTGGGTCATCAAAAGTTAATAGGATAATTGCTCATGTGTGTATGACTATATCTGTTCCCTCAAACTTGATTTGGATATCACTGTCTGTTCTGTCTTTGTGTGTGTTTCCATGAGTGGATGAGAGGCACTGGGTTTCACAGAGCACAAAAGACACATCAGAGAAGGCTCATCGCCAGCCCTCCTCCCCTCACTCCCTCTCATCCAGCCACTTGTCTTTGTTGCATGCGCTGAGCCTGCACTCTTGCCATAGCTCTTGCTGCTGCTGCCGCCGAAGACCGGTTGCACTTTAAGGCCGCTTTGTCTTTTGGTCTTTTCTCTCTTCTCTCTTTTTCTTTTCGCTGATGTCAACAGAGTGGCTTCACAGAGCTTCATGTCTCTCACACACCTCATTTACAAAACCACAAAAAAGGAAAGGGAATGAATGAAAACCATAGGCGCAAAACAAGATGGGGACAGCTTCAGCGATGCCTGTTCCCTCCGCCTCCTTTCTCGGTGTCA
The DNA here is from genome assembly GCA_024416835.2 of Perccottus glenii. Lineage (NCBI taxonomy): Eukaryota > Metazoa > Chordata > Actinopteri > Gobiiformes > Odontobutidae > Perccottus > Perccottus glenii. The sequence goes on from CM044548.2 coordinate 9,569,103, forward strand.
GGAAAAACACACTTTCAAAGTTTCTTTTCTCAGTTCTCCTCACCATACCAAGATTTTAGAGCTGGAGCGAAGGTGGATGTAAGCTTGTTTACCAATTATATGTGGTTGTAAGGTTTTATAACAGCTATATATGAGATAAAGACACCAATATTGAGAAATGTGCATACTAAGCATAGGCTCTTAGAAACTGTTTGCACCCCAAGTTTGTCTGACTGACAGGAAAGTTTTACTGCTTATAAACTTAAGGGTATTATGAACCTTTATTGTTTTTGTGGTGTGCTTGCATTTGTGAATTTATGTGAAATTATGTGAAAGTCCACAATTTATGCATGTTCCTGTAAAACTTGAGTATAATGTCTTTACCAATAAACCTATATTCGATGTTGCTCTTTCTTTCCTTTTGATTTTAAACCCATTGTTCATGCACCAGTTGTTAAAAGGTTTGTGAAAGTATGAGTAAAACTCTTCTAAAAGAGCGTAATACTTAGAATGCATCATTTTGACATTTTGACTTTGAAATTTAATTTTAAATTAGTGAATTTAATAACTGCAAATAGTACATCAAGGTTTATTCAAATATACTGTACTTCAAGACAGGTTGCAAATGATAACTCTTCCCATTTGCCCTCAATTTTGATAATGTTTTGTTGTATTTCTTTTTAAAGATCATTCACACACAAAAGAAATACCAGTGTTGATCATCTGGTTCCAGAGACATAAGGAGGAGATATAGGGGCTGCAAATCTGGTAAAACAAAAGAGGAACAGGACAGATGCTATACTGAACAACATGCACTATCTCCTGCATTAGGCTTTTGAACAACAGAGAACCAGTGGACATCTGAGATCAGTGAGCTGCAGGACAGAACAGCATAAAAACTCCTTCTTCCCAACTGCCATTCATTTGCTCTTTCAAAGAATCCTAACAACTGAATTTCTCTTTTGGGATTAATAAAGTGAAATTGAAATTGAAGGTTTGCAATGCCTGATGCTGTTTTGGGTAAACTCAAAATAAAGGACCTCTTACCTTACAGGAGTCCAGTCGGTGCTGTGCTATGGTTGAAATCTTTTCTACCACCGTGCGAAGTCGTGACTGCGTGGCATGAGAGATGAATGTCACTGCTTCCATCGGCACCTCCGTGACACCAAACCTTTTAGCTGTGGATAAAGGCAACACACACAGTCGTTGAGTTCTGTAAATAAATTACCTGGCATTTGTGATTTACTGATCCAAAAATGTTTAAAATCCTAAAGATATAATTTCTTCCACAAATTAACAATTAACATTACTAAGAGTCAACTAAAATGGTTTTAGAAGAAGGCATTTGGGCATAACAACCTAAATGTTCAGTACAGTATTCAATGACCTGGATGACAAAAACTTTGAAACTAACCGAAAGGTTCATTTCTTTCACAATCTGAAGCTTAATTTTAATCTAAAGCTTTTGCTTTAACCTTTTCTTCAATCTTAGTAGAACTTCCAGAGTGGGTCTCGCCTCTGAAGTCATCGCAAAAGAGAAGAGCACAGACAGAGGGTTACTATCTGTTTCCAGTTCCTTTTAAATTATTCCATTAACATATTTTTCTCTCTGGCACTTTTAAAGTAAACCACACCAATTATTTAAATCAGCTGAACAATACATATACTCCTCACTGGTTTGTGCTTTGAAATGGTTAGAGGGAACCCTGTTAGCTTTATAATTACAGTGGCAATACATGTGGCAGTGTCACCAGGTCACAGACGAACACTAATAGGCTTCTGCTTTCCTTGAAAATAAGAATCTTTCAAGACATTAATATTTCAGAGAAGCAGGCGAGCGTCAACCAGAGAGTGAAAACACAGCCTCTAACACAGTACAAGCAGTACAAGTACAACACAATACCTTAAAAAAAGTGTAGTACAGCAGCTAGAGTTTCACTTCCAATCTATGACTATGTCTGTGCAGTTTACAGTATCTGCTTGTGTGTGAGAAGCTGTGGACCATCAGTGCTTTGAGGAGCTTTTCTATTGAACTCAAGCTGTGCCTATGTTGTGGTTTCTGACATTGGAGAGGTTGAAGTATGTGTGCAACTTCACAAATTAATGTCCGCTGCCCAAGTTTAAGGACAAGCCTGAAGAAATATACGAGAAGAAGGAGAGGAAGGTTTGGCAAAGGAGGAGGGCAGTGTATATCTTAAGGGTATAAATGTAGAAAGAGGAAACAAGACACTGGGAGACAAACAGAGTAAAATAAAATGAGTATAGAAAAAAGCAGCCAACAAGCCATCCTACAATTAGTATTCAAATAGGCAAGCTGGTAAAGCAAACAGTGGGAACTAAGGTTTATCCACAGAGAGAAAAACAGGGGAGGATCTTTTTGTTGGGAAACAGGGATCAGAAAAGGTCAAATTTAAGTTCTTCAAGGGTCACTGTACGGTTAATCAGAAAGAGCCTTGTACAATAAAGAGGAGCAGCGAGCCTTTCTGATTGAATGGAGCTGGCAGGCCTTGGGTGCCTCCCTTGGACTGCTGTCAGATGGGAGTGTGGCTAGGCCAATCACTGACACAACAAAGCTGCATAAGTGCCACTTCCCCAGCAGGGGGCGCACTAGCCTCTTGCCCTGTATCATGCTGTGTGCTCCCCTAAGGTAAGATTTATATTTTTAAACAAGCCCACTGCCTCAAGGTTACGGGGTAACAACCATACCAGGAGTCCACGAAACAAAACATGACCTCCAGGCATTCGTGCTGTACTAAAAGATTCTTTAATTGAGATGAAGTAAGATGAGGTGCCTAGACTCCCCGTCACGTGGAATTATGCCATGCGTTGATCTGATGCACAGGAGCAAGATGCTAGGCACAGTTTTATTTTGAGTAATAACGCTCATTACACATTTTCACAGGTTTCCCTGTGCAGTGAAAGCCTAAAGTGTATTTCAAGCAATAAAAGTTACTGCCTGTGGCAAAGGCAGTAATGAAGACACTATCATTTTCATGTGATACTGCAAGCAAACTAAGAACTCTCTGCCTGTATCGATTAGCACAGGCAATACTAAACATGATGTGTGTCAAGATCCACTAAAAAGAGAGCATGAATCCAAATCTCACTGCCAAGTCTCATTCCTCTAAATTCTGTTCCTTTGGACCAGAGGACAATCTGACAGCCAGCCTTCAAAAGATAAACCCATAAAGTATTTATGTATGTGCCTGGGGTGCAGTGAGTTCAGACAGCCACTGAAGAATTCATTAAAGGAGGTGAAAGAATTGTTAAGTGTATCAAATTTAAACCAAGGCCAAACAAAAAAGAAAAGACAAAACCACAACTGTCTTTACGGATGACTTCACAATAAATGCAGAATCCATATGTTGCCAACACAAAAGACAACAAATTCTACTGCCAACATTTTTTATTGTGCTGAAAGAGAAAGAGCATAGTCAATTGAGAATTCTCTCAACCTTTTCTATGTTGGAGGCCCACATGTTTCCTGGTCCTTTACCTGTTTCCAAAATTCGTCTGTGAAGCAGGCTGGGATGAAGAAAGGCCTCATCTTTGCATGAGCGAATATGCGTTCCCACTAGCTCTGAGTTTGTAGCCAATATTCTAGCACTCTCTTCGTTGAGATTCACCCCAGCCATGGAGGCCACATCATTGATGTCATCATCGTCCCTGAAACATTAGAGATATATGGTTAGAAAAATGTAAATAAAAACACAAAATCCCACCATTTTGTTCTTCAAGAGAGTACATGTCTGTGGTCGTAGTGGTTTATTGAGTTTATCATATAAAAAAGGAGCAGTTGCTAAATTTGCACATGTTTGTGACCAGAAAGCACAGGGGAATGAACCACTTGGGAAGCTGTCTGTAGGGGCACATTGACCTTGTAGTACATTTAGTTTATAGCCTTTTTCGATCAGTCTTTCTATACAATTTCCTTATTACTGCAGAAAGCTATTGTAAGGGGCAAAAAATGCCTTTTCAGTCCATTTATTACAAAAAGACAGAGTTAAAATGAAATTTATATGCAATATTAGAATTTTTTACACAGTCCATTATAAATCTTACATGTTGCTTTTATTCATGAACATGCTCATAGCGTTAAACATTTATTTTCCAACAGAGGGGTATGCCGTGATTGTAATAGCAAAGAATTCCCAGGGCAGGGCCTAGTTGTGTCAGCGCTCTATGGGACAGGGAGATTAAGAGTGTTTATATGTAATTTAGCAGGATAAAGATGCTCCAGAGGATTGGCACTAACATGATGAATTTGGTTATAAGCACTTGTCAAAAACTCTATTTTCAAAATCTTTATAGCATTAAGTATTGTATTTCTAAGCAGTGGTGGAAAGTGGTGGTCATTTTTACAGGCTTGATGTTCACTTTACTGTGCTTTATTTACATTTCATTACAGCAGTAACATAACACATGGTAAACATGCTAAAACTGTGTGTGATTGAAAAATTATATTTAATAAGCATATCAAACTTTCTTTGTGACTTGTCAACCAGATAAATTCCCCTGCATTTATTGTACTTGCCTAAATTAGCAGAGTGGTGACGTGTTGTGCTTACAGGACTGGCCCAGAGCGAGCGTTGGATTTTCTGAGTGGCTTTGACGGAGGCAACAAAGAACCACAGAACACACACAGAGTGGCCTCTCGCCACTCACTGGCTCACCTCCACAGTCATTTACGTACATGCCAACATTGTTGGTTGCGACAACAGACCTTGTGCATGTGCCGTTGAGCTTTTGTGTATGCCCTGGGTTCTTGTAGATTGTAAGAGGGGGTACACACCATCAGCCAACTCCACCCCGCTGAGGCCCTCCTGCTCCTTGTTGCAGCCACAGTGAGCTGATATGAAACTTGACACCACGGTGGGAGGTTGACAAAGACAATTAAAGTTGCTCCCTGAACTTCATACACCTCTGTTCTTTTTCTCCAATCTTTCTAATTATGAGGAAAACACACACAACACAAGCATGGATACACAGCATTACGTCCTCTGCTGCACCTCAGGGTGTGCAGCTTCTTCCCCATGGATATCACATGCTCCTGAATAACGTGACCTGTCCTAAAAAGATACATGCCCGAGGCTCAAGCAAAAAAGAAACTCATCTACATTCCCATCTCCAAACTGGATATGATTTCCAACTAACAAAAACCTTATCATGTGAGTAACACTGTAATAATGACACAGGTTACAATTATCTTATTATATTTTTGCATTACAAGATTCAAGAAAAACAAGTATTATTTTACAATACACAATAGATTGATTGTAAAAACACATTAGAATGTGTTGGGGACAATATTGTTTGACAAAAAAATAACAAGTTAAGGAGGAATAAACTGAATAAGCTGCTATAGGGAGCATATTTTAGTCTATATTACATTTTCAACTGATGCAGAAAGACTTCCTATTGACTTAACTAGAATTTTAGCACTAATAATATCAGGAGTGATAACATTTCTTTTCTTGGATGGTATGAGTTCTAGGTCTCTTTTTGATTGCCGGAGCTCAAATCAAATAAGAATGCCACAGACAGGTCTGACATTAAAAGGAGGGAATGAGATATGAAATGCAAAATATTCCAGACTATACCTCAGCGCTAATGGAGCAGAGATATAATTAGCTTCCACAGAAGCTAAAGAGCAGCCTCTCAGTTATTGGTTTGGCTTTGCTTGGGGATACGGAGCCGGCGGTCACATGAATACATATGCATGTCGTTTCCATATCAAGCTTGTGTTTCAGTGAGGGCAGGCCATGGGTGGTGAGAGGGCTGCAGTGCCATTTAGAGGTGTGTGTGTTGATGTGTGCAGAAGTATATCTATCTCCTATGTGCCTGCACCAGTACCTAACCCCCTCATTCCTGTGGATAAAGGTCCATGAGCCGAAGCAGGGGGCTCTCACTGATCCTTTAGACTTACGCCTAGGCCATGCAGGCCTGTGGAACCCACAGTGTGAGCTCTGAACAGAAATGCAGCATGGGGTGCTGACGGGATATGTTAATCTGACTCAGACTCTTGATACACTCGTGGCATTTGTGGCACTAGAGGAGTAAATGAAGCCAACCAAATCTAAATAGCACTAAATGTTTAATCACTCTCTCTCAATAATTCAACAGACCACCCATACTAACATTGTAATTACTTGCATATATTCAAAAATCTGGCTAGGTGTAATGAGCACGATGTTCTCAAGCAGCCAAATGCCTTGGTTTGATGTGGCTGTCAATAAAATATAATAAAATTCCAGACTTTTCTATTTTTTTAGATTTCCACTTCTTTCTTTGAAGATTTCTGGAATGACTTTATTCATGGCACAGCTCTCAATCTGAACATAATCTAATCTTGTGGCTGCTGCTTTTCCAAATCTTTGAGTCAACAAAATTTAAGGAGGTCACTTTTATGTTTTGAAATCAAGTCACATTTATTTGTAAAGTCTTCTTTGCAAACTGGGCACATAACATGTCAAATTATTGTGCATCAAAGAATGTTACCACATAGACAAGCTGTCATTGCGTTGCCGGTTGATGATGGAAAAGACCTGTTGGACGTTTGATTCCAGAGTTGACTGTAATTGGAGATTAAACACGTTTGTTCCTTATTTTAAACAAGCATTTGTGTGTCTCTTTTTAATGTAGCTATGTAATTGTGTGCTTATGGACACAGATTTTTGTCCAGCATGTAGGACATTGTAGGATTTGAAAAACTGAGCTCGGAGGTTGGCAGAAGGCTAAAGGCCTCGGCTGGCTCGCCTGTGATTACAGCGGATGTTGAGTGTTTACAGAGAGATGGCAGGGGGAGGAGGTGGGGTGCACAGAGGCAGCTGCTTTCACTCTGTACTGTAAACTACACACACAACACACACACACTTGTACACAGAACGCTGTACCCGTACTGGAAACCCCACAAGCCCTGCAGTGTGTATGTGTGTTTGAGCTACAGCTGGCCCGCTGGGACCAGTGGCTCAGAGTGACAACCTTACACACACCACTCAGACTACATCTGAACATGGTGCAGTCTGGCTGGGTGAGAGGCTGCTGGGTGCTCCCTGACCCATTGCTGTTGTCTCTATTAAGAGAGAAAGGCCAAAAAGATTTAAGCCCATACAATAAAATGAAAAAGTTACTGACGTGAAAAGAACGGTGTGACAAGTGGAAGAGCTAGTTAACATAGAACTGAGCCCAGTATTTGTTTCTATTAATTAATTTCAACAACTTTAACTAAGCCCCAAAGAAAAATGCAAATGTTGCAATAGTCACCAAAGATTTGCTTACTGCATGTTTTAGCAATAATGCAGCATTGAAAATATGATACTAAATACTTGCATCAATATACAATTTACCATTGTTTCCAGACATTAAGCTGGTAGATTTACACAGGGCACATCCCATGACATACTGTACTGAGACAAAACGATCACTAATCAGGTTAAAGGGAAATATCTGTTACATGCATCTCTTGTGACAGTGGGGCTGTGCATTATCTGGCTTGTGGTGAAACCAGTACATTTGTGCGTGATGGGCCATTGTGTTAACCGCAGGGGGGGAAAGGTCATCAGTAACAAGCGAGCCTGACAGCTTAATTACCAACATAGCTAAAGATTTATTGGTTTATCAATCAGAGCCCCAGGCACTGCCTTTCCCTTAGGAGATGGGAACCATTACCATGAACCCACTGGCCCATGTGACCCAGACTCTTCTAGCCCCATTGCAGTCACATCAGGGCAATCCTAAACAAGTGCCCAAATCAGATCATACCGTATGTACTTGGAATATCTACACATTAAACTTAAATTTTTCTGACAATAATATAACATTGTCTGATGTTATTTATTTTTTTCCTTTTAATTTGTCATCCATCTTAACGACACAAGCAAACAAGAAAAGGTTTAGGCAATACATAAACATGCACATATGCTCAAACATATGCACATGCATGTATACACACTCTGGACAAAGACAACCACAAACACAGATACCAGATTCACACACACATGCGTCACAAAGGCCAGCATGTGGGCGAACAACCTTTTAAGTGTTTTTTTCTTTTTATTGTTTTATGTTTTGAGACAAAACCCCGGCTGAAGCAGAGACAATACCCGGAGAGATCGAAAGAGAGAAAGAGAGCAAAGCTGTAGGCTAAATACCGTATGTTTGACTTCACCAAAAGGTATTTTCAGAACCGCATACAGAAATTCCAACCATCTGGACACAATTAACTTATTTCTAAATCAAGATTTTGTTCATTTGTATTCTTCCGATGGGTTTTGACACTGATACAAAAGGGCAGTCATGAGAGTGATCAATAAGCTGGTAGTATGTCGCAATGTGGTGGGCACAGACAGAGACCCTCCATCAACCAGCCAGGAAGGAAGCTGGGATAAAGCACTGAGAGTGTAGCTGAGAGTGTAGCCTGTAGTCATACAGTGCAGTTAAGTGAAATGCTGCCCCCACGTGGCAGCTCCTAAAAACAACAGTTTACTATGAGCCTTTTGGTGAGGGGACTTATACCTGAAAGAGCCTCCTCCGGGGTCGTTGAGCTTGTTTTTCTGATTCCCAGAGATCTGAACAGTCAGACCCATGGGACTTTTGCCTGCTTGGATGGCAACTCCCTTTCCCATTGTGCCTGTTGAGCAAAGTAAGAAGAAACAAAGAAAATACTCAACAAAAGCATAAAGGCGTAATGTTATCAGAGAAGTGTCCTGTTCTATCTGCATCAAATATCCTTCAGTCTAACGACTACCTTGAACTGTCTCTGTCATTCTCACAGGGGACGATAGAGGGGGGTGGGGGAGTGGGACTGTCGCACTCCCAGGTTGGAGCGGAAAGCATCGCTCTGTCAATATCACTGCACTTCACCGTCTCTCCTTACACTTCTAAACTGCATCCTGCTCCGAGATACATTTTCCAGAGAGGCACAAGGACTGCCAGAGTGAATTTAAACTTGATTTTAACAGGCATGTTCCTAGCCAAGAGGCATAAAAAGTATTTTTAGAACTATCCCCGCATTCCAATTTGTGGGCATAAAACAACCTACAGATCTTTTACTGCAGGCAGTCTTGAGGAAGGGGGCAGATCAAATTTGTATGCACCTCCAATCATACACACACACACACAGACACACAGGCAAAAACAGGTCTGTACACGGTTACACATTATACACACCACCTGAGAGCACACAGCTCTCTTCGGGGAGCGTGACGCCCGGTTTTTGTTGGGGCGATATTTGCGGGTTTCTGTGGGAAGAGTGTTTGTGAATCAGTGTGAGTAAGCAGCAGCACAAATGTTTGGGAAGGCTTTATAACCTGACAGGAAAAACACCTGTTCTGTTTTCTCTGTGGTTCCTACCTGTTTACACATCTTATAGCCGGCTGAGGGAACACTAAGAGTTTCACTAATGGCTATGTTCCCTTCTGTAACCTATTGCACTGACAGAAAATTATATTATTGAATAGTGCCAAGGTTTGACAATTGTACCTGTGCTTCTGACCTCACACCAGTTTTGTGTCTTTGAACAAAGAAACACTTAAGGTAGAGTGCATACCAAATACTTGGGAGTTCAATTCCTGCTTGGGTCATTTGACCAATGTCATTCCCCCCTCAATCTGGATTGAAAATCCTGTCAATCTACTGTCTTGCCAAAATTTTCTTCATGTTTACTTTGTTGGATTTATCAATCATGGTTCGAGAAGACCAGAGGGCTGTCCTACCTTGTGCTCTGACAGACTGCGTAATCACCATTGGCATTCGCACATGGCCACCAACAGCCCCAGCCGTCTTGATACCCTGAGGATTCACAAAGTAATAGAGATTACTTTATTAAAGGATATCAAAGAACTAAAGAATATGTCAATGAGAGGTGTTATATTAAAATATTTGCACATGTATGCTTGATCATTTCAGTTTTTATTCCATTATCTGCAAATTGCATTGTGGAAAGATATGCAAATATTATGGGTTAAATTCTATCACTAGACCTACGTTTGCTTCTGCAATAATGAATTGCCATAAATATAGTTTGAAAAGAAACAGTAGAAGAAGGAGTAGGGGAATGGGGGTTGTGCTGGGCTATTAGAGTCACTTCCTTCCATAGAAGCAGCCAATGGCCAGTCCCCAGGCTCAGGCATCCATTCCTACCAGTTTGCGTCTTGCTGCATATTTTTTTAGCCTTGTTTTCCATTCCCTGACACATGCTATATTACTGTTCAGGCTACGGAAAAAAGACACAGGCCATTTTTCCCAGAGATCCACTGCAGGGGCTTGTGAGAGTAGAAAAGAGAAAAAACACATTCGGTACAGGCAGAGATAGCTACCACCTCTGGCCAGATAGCCACAAAAAAAAAAAAAAAAAAAAACTCAGGTATAAAGTTTAGGAGAAAACACAGGGCAAAAGAAAAATGACAAAGACTGATGATACTGCATATAGCTTCTCATAATTTTCTGGCTTAGATATGTTGATAATTACTGTTAAATAAATTTGTATGTATTTTGTACACTGTTAAAATGATTATGAACAAATTGTGTCTATTTGAGGGACCCTTAGAGTAAATAACATATGAAGTTCCAAAATTTAAACCTGCTACTCTAATATATGATTCCACTAGTTCCACTTTAGAACTGAATATTTTGCCTAATTCCACTGGCTTTCTGGTTTTATGCTGTTGCTGTGCCCGGGGCGATCATTTAGTAATGTTTTGTGTGATAGCTTATGTTAGTGTTGGTGTGTGTGAGAGGGAGCAATGGAGAAAGAGTGAGAGAAGCCAGAAGCATGTTCTGGACATAGACTGCGGCCGCCACATTGCTTTAAAATTGACCCGGGGCTGACCTAGTTACCTCGCTTCACCCTTTTACTGTTAACGGGTGGAGGGAGGATGAGAAGAATGGGATACAGTGAGAGGGGAGAAAACTAAGAAGAAAATGAGAGAAAGAGAAGAGGGGGAAAGAAGGAGAGCATCGAATAAGAGGCTGAAAGGAAAAGATATAACTCTGTGTCTCAGTGCAGCTGGACACAACTGACCTTGCTTGACCCATCCAGAGAACCACTGAACACTAGCCGTGCAGTTTTAAATGTGCACATACACACATGCAGCAGTGGTAATGTAGCAGCTAAGAGCGCAGTGAGGTGTTCAGTGTAGCCAGCGCTGCTAACACACCCTGCAGCTTGTCTGGCCTTGTTCTAGTTGTAATTCCCTCACTGGATCAACTGTTCACAGTCTTGGATTCACACACTCTTAGTGGTGAAGATGTGGAACAGGTGACAGGATGAGGTAAAGCAAATAGGGTAGTAAACAACTGACACTGAAATGTGATTAAAACATATCAAGCATCTTTTAATATATGTGAATATTATATTATATTGTATGTATATTTTATTTTAGTAACCTTAAGCAAAACTGCAACTGTCATATTACCATAAAAGGAGCCAACAAAAAGAGCCATAAAAAAGATTACCTAAGTAACAATAGCATATTTGTCACTATCATCATTTTCCAGAGTAATTCTTAGTAAAGTATGTAAAACTATGATTTTTAAGTAAATATTGTTGGTAGTTTGGTGTTTTAACATTAGCTGCCCACTTCATACATACCACTGCAGTTGTATGTCCAACCATTCCAGCAGGCAGTGAGCTGGCACCAATAGTGGTCGTGACACTATTAGGGTGGCGTATTCGGACAGCTGGCCCAGTCATGATGGCAGGGGGCGCACCGGCGGGTGCTGGTTTGACTCCTTGTTGAGGGGGCTGGGTCAGTGACTGCTGACTGTTCAGTAAAGAAAGCCTTAGAGCCGGGAGGCTTTTCTGTTGATGGAAAGTGTGACATTAGAGTTTAGAACAAAATACACATGCAAACATACATGCTTAGGGAACACCAAGTACTCCAAAATTGACATTTTGAGAGTGCAACAAATATTTGAGAGCAGACAACAAAACTTTTTTTTCAAAATAATAAACCTTCTCAACTATACTTTCTAATACCATGAGTGATCTGTAAAAGTCCAAAGTCTAAACCTGAGGAGCTCATGTTGGCCCATCCAGACTATTTCAGGCTGTTTTTTGACATGGGCAACTTAACATTGCATGACAACATGTGTTTGTAGACAGGCTGGTCGGCCAGCCGCCTTGATGTGACGCTCATCACGGTTGGCTGGAGAAACCTGCTGGCTACTGGCAGGGGCAGCTGCGGGGCCACTGTCACACACAGTCAGCAGTCAGGCCAGGGGTGTGTGTAGAGTGAGAGTTTGTGCCCGTATGATTCTATTGTCAGGCCAAGCCTTCACTGGCCCTCGTGCAAGGAAGGCCTACTTCAGGGCATCAACAAAATAGAGGGCAATTTTAAGGAGCCAGGTCAGAGAATGATTTAAACAATACATTTAAAGAGACTATCTGGGAAGCTTTAAATAGAAAGACCATTTAAATTTAAGGATGGCATGTACAGACAGGCTTTGACAGGCTTTGCACAAGATTGAGTTTTAAATATTATCATAAAATCTTTATTAATGGTTATATAAATTCTATAAAGTTAGTTATCTTAGTGGTAATGGGGATAAAGAAGGTTCAAAAGGCTTATTAATAAAATCCCAACCTTAAGAAAGGGCACCAGGTAAGGTTGTGGAGAGGATTTTAGCTCAGTCTGCAGCCGGCTGGTGAACTCCTCTGGTTCAATCTTTGCGTCCTGTAAATGAAAGGGATGGACAGGCATATTACAAAGCAGTTCTAGATCGTAATCATAAATTTGATGTGAATACGAGCAAAATTATTGAATGGTCAAGCTAACACTTCCATCTGTAACTACAGGGTCAGTTTGATTTAGATTAGGAAAAACTGAAGAGGGATAATATCAGGACAGAGTTTTATGCTGCCATCTACAGGTATGAAATATCCAGTGCAACACTACCAAACTAAAACTGTATTGTCTCCTCATATTTATTAAATTATGAATTTCTGTCAGTTAGTGCTGGATTTATTAGTTTGATTTGACTGTTACACTCACCAACAAGTCCTGAACCAGAGCCTTGACGTTCTTGGAAGTCTCTGGGGATGGAGAGTTGTGAGATGCAAGCTTGATGAGTGTAGCCAGGAAATTCTTACACTTCTTCACATTCTCCTGCATCTCCTACCAAAGAAAGAATAATTGCTGTATGTAAACATTGATGATAATGATACACTGAAATGAACTGGTCATACACTAGTGCACTGGTTCCCAAAGTGGGGGTCGCGACCCCCCGCATTTTTTTAATATATTTTTAAAAAGGTTGTAATGATGCGAGTATAAATTTAGGATAATTAAAATAAACTGAAAGTAAAACTTTTTAAAACGTAGTAACACTTTGTTTGCTCCAATTAATTATGACAGTTAAGTGACGGCGTGTTGCCAAGTCCGCGGGCTACTTTAAGACAGTTGCCGCGGGCTGTTTTTCATGTGAGAGAGAGAGAGAGAGAGAGAGAGAGAGAGAGAGAGAGAGAGAGAGAGATTTGTTATTTAGTCATTATTTTTATATTTTAAAGTCCATTTTGGGCAAAAAGCATAGTATAATAAAATCACCAAAACAAGTCTTCATGTTAAGAATGAATACATGAAACATTTTTAAAACTGTAAAATCTGTCTTTCTTTCTTTCTTTTTTTTTTTAAATAAAACATTCCTGCACTAGTGCATAGTGTCTCGATAAGAGCCAAATTAATCACGGCACCTGTTCAGTCAAAAGGGCTGTGGAAACTCATCATAGTACCAATGAATGGCTCAGTTTGGGCAGATTAAGGTTGAATAAGCCGACATGTCCACGTGTTTCTGAATGTGGGCCTTCATGCATGTCCTTGGGACATTATGTGCATGTGTGAATATATGAGTGTGAATGTGTATGGACACGTGTGAGACTTTTGTCCACTGCCAGCTGTGAGAAGCTGTGAGTCCAGGGCTATGCTTGTAACACAGCCAGCCTGCTGGCAGCTGTGACAGCGTCTGCACCCTTGGGGGTGGAGTGTGGGTGAAAAAGAGGTATAGTGGGGCAGTGAACAGACCTGGGACACGACAGGTGCTCCGGGTGCCGCAGCAATGCCCGCCTGCACTGGCTGCACTTGCTGGGGGGAAGCCTGGGCTGGGGCCTGGGGGGCCATCACCACAGGGGTCTGCTGTGAAGCCGTCATGGCCACAGCAACAGGGGCCTTCTGAAAAAGCAGGCAGGAGACAGAGAGATAAACAGGACATGACGCGTTGCTCGCAGCAAGGCCACAGAGAACAGGAGGCAGGCGCCACAGCGTTCCTGTCACATCTGGTGTCCTGACTTCAGTGGACATCGCTTAACAGACAAGGATGAAGAATGAGATGTGGTAATAGGCTAGGGGCCTATCAGAGATTTCCAACAGTTTGCTACCTCAGAAGAAAGAATTAGCTTTCTATTCCATATTTATAAAAAACAAATAAATAATAATAATTATTATTATTATTATTATTATTATTATTATTATTATTACTATTATTATACATTCTCTATCATTTGGATTTGTATGACATTAAGTTGATGACTCACTAGTATATAATAGCACTAGTCACCTTTTAAATCTCTAAGGGCCTGTTCACACTTGGCAATAAAATACATGTTAGGATGCAATCAGCTGAGGACTAACTTTTAAAGACACAGGAGTTTTAGGTGTGTTGTTCACAATGTAATATAACGTGAACACTAAGTGAGACATGCTTCTCAGATAAAGATTTCTGTTTTTATCAGCACTTTAATCTTTCTGTTAGCTACAAAGGTGTTGCCAGTCCTGATGAGTTCAGTCCATTTTTTTCATGGTATTTCTTCCAAAGTGCAGTGTATACTCAACATTAACACCAATACAAAGCACTGCAAAGATGAGAATGCATTACAGCAGAACTGAATAAGATTTCAATAGAAAGAGTATCTCACTGGACGCAGTGCAGGACAGGATGTAGAGGAGGAAGACGGGGGGGTCTGAAGGGCAGGGCTGGAAGGAGTAGGACAGGGAGAAGGGGCCATCTTGGCTGGGGTCAAAGCACACTGCCTGTTGGTCTGAGAGGTCACAGGAGACTGCAGGAGAGCAATACAGACAGAGAAAAGGTGCAGAAGCAGCAAACAGTTACAAGGAAAAAACAAGGGTGAGGATACAGGGAACAAAGAGTAATTCAAAGGATCCAAAAATATGACAGTAACAGGGTTTGTGAAGGTGGACATGGGGAAAGGAAGAAAAGAACAGAAAAGAAAAGTAGCAATTGGACGGAGGAAGAAGTGGTGTAACAGAAGGAGATGAAAAGGAGGTCAGCAGTCAAAAGCAAAAGGCAAGATTGACCATATATCAGTAATTTCCATCCCCTATGTACTAGAGTCAAGGACAAACATCTGCACAATATACAGAGGTGTGTATATAAACAAATTTGACTGATTTGCAATGTAAATGTAGATTTTACAAAATGTATGAATTTATGAAATTAGTTCAGATGTGATATTGTTATTGTAGTAAACAGGTCACTAAATCACGGGCCCATTATATAAAAAATGCAATAATAAGATGTCTGGATTATGATGTTCATTGATTTTGAGGGGAGTTTTTGTTTGAAGTTGAATTTATTTTATTAACACAGTCACCATTGGAGTAGATCCTTAAGATTTTTTTCACATATGGTGCCTTCACCTTGGGCAAAAGCCTAGTTGTACATGTATGGAATGAGGTCAAAGCACAGACACACTCTGACAAGGACAGAGTAGACAAGGACAGGGTAGAGTCAAAGAGTAAAAAGTAGGATAAGAAAAGGAGGAGGGACCCTCCATTAAAAGTTTTGTAGCATTCAAAATATGTTGCACTGAGGACTATGGGGAAGTGAGTATTAGAGGGATGAGGGGAAAAGGAGATGGTGGAGGTGGTGTAGACGAGGTTGGGGGATGTTTAGAGCCAATGGGTGCATCCCACCGTGAGCTATGCCTCCCTCTAGCTCCCTTGCTCTGCTTCTCACATACACAAACTCAAGAACCAAAGCCTTGTTAGCTTTTTAAAATAATCAGGCAGTTGGATGATGAATGATTTAACAGGTATGGAAGGAAGGAAGCTCAGGATGCCTTCCGTTTCTCCCCTCAGGGTCATGGAAAGAGTGACAGGCCGACAGAGGCATTGAGCTCTGGGAATAAACACCATTCCCTTTCATTTCCCCGCTACTGCTTTTCCTGTCGTGATGGCAATGCCGCGGCCCCATAATTTGTCATCGGTGTCACTGTGAAAATAAATGACAATCTGCGACTCTCTGTTCAGGGGGGTTTACATTAGGATGGATACCGGTTGACAGGATACATATAAGAGCACGTTTTTTGTAATTATTTTACCAGGTATGGTTTTCTCATTTAGCTTAATGACTTGGGAAAACAGAAGAAACTGGTGCCATTGAAACTAGTGGCAACTTAAAGACAAATGTAGTGAAATGTAAAACACAAACAGTAGATAAACTATCAGCAGAATTGTCAATTTTCCAAAAAAACAAATTTATAATATAATTAGAGACTCATCTTTTGAAAAATCTACATAGTAATAATATCAACAGTTGTCAGATGCATCTACAGGATTTGGTTTTGAAACAATTGTCTTATTTGCTGTTGTTACACTACACAATTAAAGTCTCAAAGTCCTTCTTTTTTACCCTTTATTACATTTTAATAAACACTTAATAAGAGCACAGTATCAACAACTAGTATCAGTATGTCAAGCACAAAAAGTTATGCTCTATTAAAAGGCAATAAATGCTGCCATCTAGTGTCAGGCCTTTGTCCTTGCAGTGAGTGATAAAATTGAAAATGTGCCAAAGGTGTCTCTTTTGTATGACATTATGTGGTTTTCTAAAAAAAACATTGAGGTTCTCACTCTTGAATTAGCAGGTTCAATTAGAAGACAATTATTTCCAATTTAATAAATGTTTCTGCATTCGTCCATGTTATAGATGTGGTTGATTAAGCTCTGCTGCTGATGTATCTACATCATTATAGCTGACCCACTTGTCTCAAGGAGCATACTTAAGACAAACTGTCAACTTGCCCTAATATTTAAACAGTTCAAGTCACAGGGTCTCTAGATCAAGAAGCTTAAGCACACGTTTAAATTAAAAATTAATCTACAGGTGATAATAAGCAGAATCCTATTAGTTATCTAGTAGCTTTTAAAATTTTGATGAGAAGACCCCCAGAGTGATTAAGGAACAATGAGACATTAATTCACCTATTCATATTACTTAAATCTAAACATAATTTGTCATAAAATATTAATTTACTTATAATTACATAATAAAAAAAACATTACAGATAGGCTCAAATGCTACATTAAACCATCTTTATATTAACCAAGCAGTCAGCTACACTCATTTCAGTTACACAGTCAGACAAAAGATTTATCTATTGTGTATTATAACTTAAGTGTACTGTATATAGGCACATTTTTCAAAATAATTATAAAAGGTGTTGTGATAATAGAAATTTTTTGTTGGTTTCTGGCTCCAGTAAAAGCGCCATTAGCAATGTGTATTCCTCTACTTATAACAACCAATAACAGCCAGTAAAGCAAAAAAAAAAAAAGCCATGTTAATGTAAATCTGTAACAGACAATCAAAATGATCACATAATTTATAACACGTATCTTCTTATTTTAACCTTGTTGACCCTTGTCCTGATACAATCCCCAAAGACTTACCTGTGGAGTCGTAACTCTGAAGGATGCCCCAGTCGTAGGGGTGGCAGATCGTGGGCTGATATTGTTTTGGGCCTGGGCTTGAGCCTGAGCTTGAGCCTGAGCTTGAGCCTGGGCTAAAGCTTGCTGAGGAACCATGACAAGCTGGCCAAGCTCTGTACGCACCAATACCATCCCTAGAGAATGACAAAGAGCAATAATGAGTGCAGGTGTTCTTATTTCTGGAGGGACTGCAAGCTACACATATATAATAAATATAAAACAAATATAAACATTAAAAAAAAGAAAAAGATTACCAAGACGGTGCTATTCTTCATGTTACAAATAGTGAATGAAAACTACCAGGAGAGTCTTGTTTGAAGAGATGCTATCAATATTGTAAAAGCAGCTGATATCAATGAGAAACTGGCTTTGGCTGGATACATTTCCAACATGAAGATAGAAGGATTACAAGAATATAAGAAATAATTAGTATTGGTAATACTTAATGAAGTGCAGCAGTTAATTTAGTATTTACATATTACTGCCATGTTAGTACTAGCCCATATAACAACATTTTATGGTGAGATTTTTTATCTAAGTAGAGTTTCCATAATGAGATGAAAAATTAATGAAGGTTAATAGTATACTCTGACACTTGGGCATCTGTCCGGAGTTTTCAGTCATGTTATATATGATGTCACGGTGAAACTGTCCACTGGTGTCTGCAATATTTAACTGATTCTAATTCTTGTATTTTATTAGGCAACTGTCAAATCATTTTTTTAAACCCTGTGTCTGTAATAAAATAAACATAAAACCTATAGAAATTTTATTTTCTTTTATAGCAAAAAGACACACTTTAGACCCATTACATCTAGTGATGTATTTAAGTTTTATAATACAGTATTTATATTTTACTCCATCATAGAAAGTACATTATTTAAAATTTCATTTACAAGGACAATTACACTGTGTTCAGGAAAAATAAAAACAAAGCAAAACATTTCTACATAAATGAAAATGACAAATGTGTAGATTTTGCAGGTCTGGGAAATTTTTGAAAAGACTCCAACTTCTGTCGTTGAATAAATCTTACCAGGTGGGATGGTAAACCCAGGGGGGAGCTGTATTGTTGTCTGCTGTTGAGGTGGTCGGACAATCAGCTGAGGGGTTACAATCCTTTGAGGTGTGGTGAGTCCTGGACGGGGCTGAGGCTGTGGGGAGGTGACCACAGCGGGCGTTGGAGAGGGAGCTGTGGGCCTAACCATGCTAATAGTAGTAGTAGTTGTAGTTAATGATGTAGTGAGAGCAGTTCCACATACAGTTGTTGTTGCCACCACACCAGTAGGAGCAACTGTGGGAGAGCTCTGGGGTTGACTGACTGATGTTGTTGTCGTAGTAGTTGTGGTTGTGGCTGCTGCAGCTGCTGTAGTTGTTGTTGGTGTGAGAACAGGGGAAGCAGAAGAAATAGTGTTTATGACTGAATTCATACTAGCAGACTGGCCTGACAATGTAGACTTAGGCAAAGAATTGTCTGTACTGGAAGCCCCTGTGTCTATGACCCCTTTAGGGCTGACAGGTCCTACACAAGCTCCCTGCTGGACCAAGGCCGAAACACTGGTCCCGTTTTGGGCTATGCTTGCTACAATATGATTGGGCAGTCTTTGAAGAGCTATAGTAGGGGTACCTCGGTCCAGAGCAATAGCAGACTGACCTGCAGATAGAGTGTAAGTTGAAGTGTTAATAGAGGATGTCACCGGCCTGGTAGAGTTGAGTGTCACACAACTATCTCCAGAGGTAGGGGTTTCAACAGTCGCTGTGATGCTGCTCCTCCTCGTCGTTACCGCGGCCCCGTTCAAACTCTTTACCCGAGCAGAGGCGCTCCTCCGTGGCGTCGTTATGCGTTTTCTCGGTGAGACAGCGCCTGGCGAGGTTTCACCTGAGCACGGAGAAATCTTAGCGCTCCGGTTTACCGCGGTGCTGATGCTGGCTGAAGATGTCAAAGTTGACACGCCAGATGCAGTCAGTGTTGTGACGGATGCTCCATGTGATTGTGAGCCGCAGCTAGTGGTGTTCACAGAGGCAGGGGAAGTGGTGGAGGGCTCGCCAAAGGACTGTGTGCAGTCCTTAGAGGGCGATGTGAACGTTTTGTCTGGGCAAGCACCTTTGGAGTTGATTTCCTGGCGCATTTCAGGTTTAGTACGGCGTCCTTGTTGTTGTTGTTCCAGTGTTGTGTTGCCTCCTGGAGCTGCCAGTGTTTTTCCCAAGTGATGGTTAGCGTGAGTCACTGAGCCAGCGCCTCCGTTTTCGTCTGCTTTCCCAGCTGGGTTGCTTTGGCCTGCAAGCTGAGACTCCAACGAACCCACTAGGTCACTCACAGCCTTTTCATCCACCTCTGAAAAGAACATATCTTCCAGGGGGTCGGAGGCGCCCGCCATCTCTGCTCACAGATAGCTGATATATTTTTACAGTACGCATGCGTGTTACTAGGCATTGTGGGAATTAATTTGACGTCATTCCATAAAGGGAGCAAGGGGTTCACTGTCTGAATTCAATGGGCTCCTAAAGTCAGAATAAACTGTTGTGACAACGTTATTAGCCCACATGTAATTACACTACAGCAAGCACATTCATGTTACATATGATTAGGGGCAGAAGTAACTTTTTGTTTACAAATTCTGTGGCGACTGTTCTAAAAGTGCTCAACTAAGTGTTAATTATATTTTATAAATGTAACTGGTAATTCACTGCATAAATAAGTGCTATAAAAGGACTTAATATAGGTAGGTAACATGTCATATTTGATTTCAAAGTAGCGGGTTGATGAAGAAGAGGAAAGCATCCGAGCTTTGTCCACTTTACCCCCATCCTTTCTCCTCCCAGCATGCTTAGCGGCGGGCGAAGAGAAATGAAAACGGCCATGTCGTGTTAGACACCAGAGACCGACTCAAACCTGTGGCTAAGTTATCTCTTCATGTAATGTAGTTAGCTTTGTGTCGCAGTTTTAAAACAACAGCTTTAGCCGCCGTACTCAAAATACTTTCTGCTTTAATTATTTGTGTTTGCTGAAAGAGAAGCAATCATGAGTGGAGGGACACCTTACATTGGCAGCAAAATTAGCCTAATTTCTAAGGCCGGGATCCGCTATGTAGGCATTTTGTACACCATTGACACCGAAAACTCGACTGTAGCTCTTGCTAAAGGTAAGACAAGTAATTGAAAGTCTGGACACAACAGAGTGAGGTAGAATGTATGTTATGCAATATAGAAAAAAAGACTTTTAGCCTTGTTGGTTAGGTCAGCTAACTTGGTTGCAGCTAAAGCTAACTATGTGTTGCTGGAGTCATCCCCAGTCCTTTGTTTACGTTGTGGTAAGTCTAACGAGTCAAGAGTTTACAGATATATAAAGCATCGTCACATTTTACAAAATATGTAAGTTTCCTGAGGACATTATACGGTTTCATTTTTTTAAACGTGGCTAGTGTCTTACAAACTATGATTTAAATGAGTAACTGTTAAGTGGCCAGCAAACGTGTTCTGAAATCTGAAATTGTTGTTCAATAATCGTGCTAAAATAAAATAAAACATCACCATGGTTTCGTAGTTTTGCAGTGATTAAAAAAATTGTCAATCATGAAGATTTGTGTGACATATTTGGGGAAGAGACTGTCTTTTACCAAATATGACCCCGTGTTTAACTACATGTATTGTCTCCACAGTCCGTTCTTTTGGAACTGAAGACCGGCCGACTGACAGGCCTATTCCTCCTCGAGATGAAGTGTTTGAGTACATCATCTTTAGAGGGAGTGACATAAAGGACTTGACTGTTTGTGAGGCACCCAAAGCTACCTCCCCTCCGCATGACCCTGCCATTGTTCAAGTATGTTTACACATAAGCGTTGCAAATGTTAAACAATAATAATAGTCTAATGTGATTTTTTTTTTTTTTTTTTTTTTTTTTTTTCTTGATTGATTGTTGTTTTTCTTGACAAATGTAAACTTTGTATTTGTAGTCTTCACTTGGATCTTCTACCAGTGCAGCTGCTGTATCATTTCCATCTGCTGGTCCCTACGCACCATTTAGCACTGTATCTGGCGCAGCATATGGCCAGTTTGGAGTTGCTCATCAGTTTGGATTGTCTGGTGCAGGTAAAAACTGTCTCCTGAATTACAAATTAGAGTTTAACTTCATGTATAAATATATATTGATTGTCCTTACGATGTGGAGCATCTAAACTTGTCAATAAATGTTACAATTATTCACTCACCTCTAGTTACTATAAACTTTCTCCAAAGATTTCAGTTCAATTACTTTATTTTTTTTTTTTATAATTTATGTCTATATAGCAAGCACAAGTCCCCAGCTGGATATCTTAACAAAAACGGCAAACTTGGAGCCTGCAAAGCCACCCCAATCGGTGGCCCCTGCCCAGTCAGCTCTTGTAGGGCAGAGGACTCGAGCAGTGGCCTCAGTCCCTAGAGCCTCCACCACCTCCTTAACTGTTGCCAGCCAGAAGCCCCCTGACCTCCTTGAGCAGAGGAAACGTAAGGAATAAGTCAATCTTTACTTAAAATAAAAAAAAATAAGAACATTTACATTTAGTCATTTAGCAGACGCTTTTATCCAAAGCGACTTACAAGTGAGGAAAACAATGGAAGCAATTTTGACAACACAAGGTACAAAAAGCATAAGTGCACAAAAAACTAGTCAGTTTAAACCAAGCACAGCATACAAAGCTAAGAATAAGAGAATTTTTTTTTTTTTTTGAAGAAAGGAATCGATAGAAAGGAAGTAGAACTCAGTGTTTGTCAGTCAGGTGTTGACGAAAAAGATGTGTTTTTAGGCGTTTTTTAAAGATGGCTATAGAATCTGCTGATCTTGTAGCAGCAGGTAGATCATTCCACCAATGTGGAACAGATCCAGAGAAGGTACGCCAGTGTAAGAAATTACACTGCATTTTGCATTGATAGTTTTATGCAGATCTTGATAGACCTACCCTGTGTATTTTTTAAAATCCTGTTTCCTCTTCAGCTCCTGAAGCTCAAAAGGTTCCTGAGGCAGAAGATGAACTAGCTGCTGCTGAAAACCAGGACGCTAACAGGCGTCATGCTAGTAAGGGGTTTGCAGTCTAATCCTTCATCAATTGTGTTAAATTATTGTTTTAATAGTTAAGTCAGTACATCATGCATGAGTAACATTTTCATTTTTTGTATTTGATCTTTAACTTAAAACTGCTGTTTATTATCAAGGATTAGAATAAGAATGGTCAGTGTTTATCAGAGGCTTTGGTCAGTCACAAAATGTTTACACAGCAAAACAGAGTAAAGAAAAGCAAAATGAACTGAGGATAAATAACGGCAGTCCATTCACAGGATGCTTAACATGACATAGATAATTGTGGAATGACATGGTCTAACGCTGAACACTTGATTCGGTTCTCTTTTTTGAAAGAGGTATGAGACTGTTTTGGGTTATGGGGTGCTGTTGTTACTGTGACAACGAATTTCTCCAAGCAATTCAGTATTAAGGGCTTGTTTTTTTCACTGATCATTGCTTATACATTTACATTTATTCATTTAGCAGACGCTTTTATCCAAAGCGACTTACATTACATTACCAGTGTTACAGTCACTGGAGGCAAGGTGGGTTAAGTGTCTTGCCCAAGGACACAACGACAGTACTGTGGGGAGAGCGGGAATCGAACCGCCTACCTTCCGGTTGAAAGACGACCGCTCTACCCACTGAGCTACTAATATCAAAAGGCTACTAGGTGGTAAAACAGTTTTCCTCAAATACGAGGAAAGCGTGGCATTCTGTATGTTTAAATATCATCATACATTTGATTACAGAAATACATCCAAAAAATACAACTAAAATACGTATTTTGGTTGAAGATTGTAAAATGTTATTTGAGCAGTACTAGTCAAATTACACACTGCTTTTTGGGCATTACTAGCATTGCTCTTTTTTTTGTTTTTTGGTATCTTCAGCTCAGGCTGTACGCCGTGGCCGTGGAAGAGGAAATCGCAGCAGAGGCAAGATGAATGTGCGCAGGGATGGCACCATGAAGTTTGAAGAAGATTTTGACTTTGAAACTGCCAATGCACAGTTCCACAAAGATGATATCGACAAGGAGCTCCAGAACAAGCTCAAACTGAAAGGTAAGCAATGGGTAAAGTATATTGTTCCTACACTGACCCTACACTAAACAAAATAAATTGTGTTTGTAAAAAAAAAAACTTTATTTTTTTTATGACAATACCCACAGATGACAAAGTTGATAAGGCACTAAATGGTGAGGAAACTGCTGACTCGGAACATACAAGTAATGAGGTGGCTGTGGAGGAGGAGACTGGCATTAACTCCTGCTACTATGACAAGACCAAGTCCTTCTTTGATAACCTGTCTTGTGGTGACTCAAGGTACAGCTCTTGAGTGACACTTGTATATGTACGATTCAGTATTGGCTGCAAAAGCTATAAACCTTGAAAATCTTGAAGCCTCTTTAATACCCTTCAGAGGGTGTCAGGAGAATCATGTCCAGAGATAGTTCTAGGTTGAAACAATTGACTGACTGGTGCATGTATGAAAAGGGGCCTTTAATAATACACTGCTCTTGTAAGACAATATGTGGTCTTAACAGATTGCTCAGCAGCTGAATTAATCCACACAATGACCATTCTTTTTGTGTTTATCCAACTTGTTATAATTGTAGTCAATTCACTGAATATGTGTGTTTTTATCCCTTTTAAGTAAAACGGGAGAAAGAGGATTTTCAAGGTAAGCCATATTTTCTAACCATGTTTAAAGAGGCATCATGGGTGGGTTAACCCTTTACGAAGGGTTAACCCTTTTAGGAAAGTAATCTGAGAGGGCAATGCTGAATAAACTGAATAGTCACTATATTTACATTTACATTTTACATTTATTCATTTAGCTGACGCTTTTATCCAAAGCGACTTACAATGTTCTAATGTAATTACCAGTGTTACAGTCACTGGGGGCAAGGTGGGTTAAGTGTCTTGCCCAAGGACACAACGACAGTATGAACTGTGGGGAGAGTGGGAATCGAACCACCTACCTTCCGGTTGAAAGACAACCACTCTACCCACTGAGCTACTGCCGCCCCAGTTACAAGCACAACTTAAGTCATGGCTTAATTAGGCTGTTTAACTGGACTACGTTTTTGTTTTTTTTAATTGTACAGTCAAAGCAGAGAATTTAAGTGTGTCTGCAACACTCGGCTCAGGCATACACTGCATTTATGTGATCTTGGTAATGTATTCAGTCTTGGTTCAAAAGATAGCTAACGTAAACTCGACCTGTTTTAACAGTTAAATGGTAATGATAAACAACTTTACTAATGGCTGATTCAGTCATCATGGGGGACAGAATTATCCAACAAAAAAGGCCTTTGTCTCTTTATTTACGTCCTCTATTTTACTCTGTCAGCTCTGTGCAGCAGTGTTGAATGCTGCAATAGCTCAACTATGTATCGCATGAAATAGGTGGGCAAACTTTACCAATTTCAAAGTATTTGGATTAAGACATTTACAAGCACTTAAGTTTTGTGTTTGTAGAATCGAGGCAATACATTTTTTTTTTGTGCCATGCAAACATAAATATAAGACGCATTCAGTTCATAGATTATAGTTAACAATAATGTGTTTTGGGATGTATTTCAGTAATGCCTCCTTTTACATGTTCTATTTTGTCCAGTTCTGTTGATTACACAATCCAGTTTTCTGAGTGTTCTTTGTCTCCGTCAGGGATCGAAGGCCAACCTGGGCAGAGGAAAGGCGCATGAACGCCGAGACATTCGGTATTCCTTTGCGGCACAGAGGACGAGGTGGGTTCCGTGGCCGAGGCAGCTTTGGGCCTCGTGGTGGACGTGGGCGATCATCCAGCAGAGGCTCATTTGGACCACCCCGGGGTGCCCCACCTGGGTTCAGGGGTGGATTCAGAGGAGGACGAGGACGTGATTTCTCTGATTTTGAATACAGGGTAAAAGAGTTACTTAAGTGTACACACTACTATTTAATAATGTAAAGGTTTGGAGTGTTGACGCTAAATGTATATCTTTTTCCCAGAAGGATAACAAAGTGTCGGCATAATGCTGCAGCAAAGGATCCACAAAGGACAGCCCCTCGGCATGATTCCTCCTTTTTTTTTTTTTCATTTTAACAACAGGTTTACATTTTTGCCCCTGTTGTTTTAATACTCATTAGAGCAAGAACTATAAAAGACTGTACCGTTGGAAAATATTTTTGCATCAGTTATGGTCTTTTCTTACAAAGGTTGTTTTTCATATGATAAAATCCCTTTGTTACTGTGAGTAGGTCAAACATCGTGATCGGTAGCTAGCTTTATTATTATTATTATTATTTTTATTCCATTTTCTGTCATTTGCTTTTCAGTAAAGCAATGTGATCAATGCCAATTGAGGAAACACCCCCAAACTTAATATTGTGATTGATGAATGTATATGTAACTCAGCTATTGTGAGTTATCACTTTTTTCAATTGTATTTTTAAGAAATGGGCATAATGTTTTTTCACCCCAACATTCTGTTATGAGATGAAATGCTTGTGAATCAGGTTTTAGCTAAACATCTGCACACCTGTGGTAGTGTAAAGTATGGCAGCCTGAAAACATACTTGGGTATCATTCTTTTCATGTGTAGTGTTTACTGCGCTGGAGGTTGAGCATTGTTTTATTTTTGGGTTTGTGACTCAATCTGTTATACATAATTAATACACAAATGAAATGAAGTGAAGGAAGAGAGCTTGCATTGAATTTTTTTTTCTCTAAAACAAGCTGAGCCATCCTGTCCTAAAACCTTTTTTTTTTTTTTTTTTACTTTTTATTCATTGTCATAGTCAGCTAATTAGCCAAACTAGCAGTGATAAATGGTATAATGGGACAATGCTTAAATTGTTTAAATGTCTGAATGCAAATGTTCACAAGTGGCAACATTTGTGATGGCCAGGAACCTGCTAAACTGTTTGTCGCCATTTTTTCCTATGTATTTCTATTTGGGAGCAATCACTTTTCTTAAACTGCATTTGGTGAACAAAGGGACAAAAACTGGATCGGATGCCACAGTGTTGATTTTTGTTATTTCTAGTTTGGTGGATTGTTAGTGCTTCGGGGAGGCGCCTTCAGAGTGGTGAATTTTTACAGCTCTCCCTTTAACTTAAGTTAAAATCTTGGCAAAAGAAATGTAGATGGCACTACACCCAGCAATTGGATATGCTCACTGGAAATTGCAGTCTGCTAAGATAGCCATCTGTCTGGCACATCACTTTGTATGAGCCATTGCACTATCCAGTGAGATTTAATTGAGAAAAAGTATTAATAGTTAAAACTGACATTTTTCATATGTTTGTTACTTCTTGACTGGATTGTGAACCAGGAATTGTTTTGGGAATATTAACAAAAAAATGAGTTTTTACATAAAGAGTTCTACAATACTGATGCCTCTGTTTCATTTTGCTTTTAGTTTTACTGAAATGTGAGAGAGGTTTTCTTATCTTGATTATCCACACACAATACAGTGACAATTACTTAAAATGGTTGATTCACGTTTTGACTATATATACTTAATACAACAAAACACATCTTAGGGCTTAATTTGAAAAACTAACCCTACAAAGTTCACAGAACTGTGAATCTACAGTGGCCTGTGAACCTTGAATCAACATTTAAAGTGGCAGTGGAAAAAGTACCGTAAGTGAACCCTTAGAATTAATAACTGGTTGACCCCTTTTTTGAGGTCATTAACTCAAGGGTTCATATACTTTTTCCACAAGCACTGAGGTTTTTTAATTATTCTCAAAGACATGAAAGATAATATTTTGGTGTACTTATTTTTAGACACATGTTTGTCAATACCCTGGACTTAGATGAGCAGATCACATTTTAATTTTATTCAGAAAACCATGAAATTCCAAAAGGTGCGCACACTTTTTTTTTGCCACTGTATGTAGACAATATTGCTGACTATTCACAAAGTGTCAAGCCTGCATTCAGACCATCATAGGAATATTGCTGTCAACTTCGGAAATGTGTGTTAAGTGGGTGGGCCTCAATCATATTCTTTAATTTTCAGTTTTAAAGTGACTAGTTTGTGAGTAATGGGATAATATATTTATCTTGTTTTAGTGACTGCTAAGATACATTTGTTTGGTTCTATTGCATGCACACTTTTCTTTTACTTTTTGCACTTTACCTGTTTCTATGAGCTGCTGTGAATTTCCCCTCTGTGGAATTAACAAAGTCCTATTTTATCTTATATAACTAAGTGACTGGTGGAGTTGAGATGTGGTGGTTGTTGTTGTAACTTAGGTGTACAGTATTGTTCAAAATAATAACAGTACAACGTGACTAACCAGAATAAACCAGGTTTTTAGTATATTTTTTATTGCTAAGTGGCAAACAAGTTTAGTGATTAACAGGATTGCTAAATCCTAGAAACAAAAATGTTTGTACAAAATAGTTTGGAGTTTGTACAGTCAACGGCAGACACTATTTTTTTGAACACACCCCTTTCAAATTATTGCCCAATTGCTCAGCCTTAAGAGCGTGCATATCATGAATGCTGGGTCTTGTTTGTTTTCTGAGAATCTACTGCACCTACTGGTAACTTGTTTTCCACTTAGCAAAAACAATATACTAAAAACCTGGATTTTTTTTCTTAGTCACATTGTACTATTATTTTGAACAATACTGTATTTTCCACTCTTAATTAGGGTGTTAGAAGCGAGGCTGTCCAGAAGATGGCGCTATAATGATAGAACGCGACTGGACCGTTGAAGAAGAAAAGGAAGCGGAAACTGCTGCGGAAAATACTTGGGCTTTCAATATCAACATGTCCATCGTCTTTGTGCCAAAGAAGCTTCGAGGAAAGGCAAAAATTAACCAAGAAACGATACAACGAGTAGGTTACTATTTATAAACATGCGACAAAGAGAGCGCAAACTTTTCAATCCGTATCTGTTTCTCTCTAGTAGTAGGCTAGAATAACATTCTGACTGATGTTAGCAGTGATGTCTGTTTTGTCTGGTCCTAGCTTTTAGATGAAAACGACCAGCTAGTACGATGTATCACAGAATACATGCAGAAGGGACGGGCTGTGGAGTGTGTGCAGTAAGTCAAACAAAATGAACTGTCTATGAACTGTGTCCACCTGCTTCTAACGTGTTGCATTCCTCAGATATCAACAGATACTGCACAGGAACATTGTGTATTTGGCTACAGTAGCTGATGCTAGTTCAGACACCATGACTTTGTCTTCAAAAGTAAGAAAAGCTCTCGTACGTGTAAATTGTTAGGTTACTGTGGTATGCTTAGTGGGTTAATAACTGTATTTTTTACGTTTCAGGCTACATCTAGTGAAGGCTCATCCTCCTCACAGTGAAAGGACAAGTGGAAATATGACATGGCCACCAAAATATATTGTGTTCAATTTGGAATGACGTGTTACTAACAACCAGTTCATTTAGAATTCTGTGAATTCAAAATATATGTTTAATACTCTAAAAATGGCTTTGTAAAGACTTTCGCTGGATATTTAAGTTCACAGAAAGCAAAGAACATTTTGGATTGCTAATAAATTTTTATTTGTTTTTTGCATCGCTGGTACACTTGGAAAGATTCAGTTGCCAGCTTGAGAACAACAAGCAACATAAGCCAAGCAGTCCCCCTTCATATCTTCTATCAGGGCAACATGTATTTTTATTTTTAATCTGAAGCTAGTAAACCATTTGACACAGCTGAGAAGCTAACAGTTACAGTCCAAGGTCTGTAATGGTGTCTTTAAAAAAAGGCTGCAACAGTTAGGGAAACACAGACAAAAAGCAACAAACCCTATATCTTGATTGTGCAAAGCACATTAACTATAAAAAGATATATATTTATATGTATATACAGCAAACAATTCTCTGTAAACATGTTAACATAGTTTTCTGAAAACATGGTATCTTTTCATAAATACAGGCAACATTGGCATCCGCAAACATCACAAAAAGATAACATTCTGGGCGCTTAAATTCAACCCATTGCCATAGAAACCAAAGAAACAAGGGGTACAAAAACACCCTCGTCACACTATGTTTTAGTGTTTAGCATGGCATATTTGGTAACTTTTATATATAGATGGTGTTTAAACTCTGTACGAAAATGTGCTTTTCACATATTGGGAGGTGAAAAATCATGTTTTATGTTATGCCTACAAGAATACTAACATACAGTAATGGTATAACATGTAAGAAAATACAAAAATAAGATTAATACTGTCAATTATACAAGAAAATATTGTATTACTCAAAACATTTATGGGAGTTAGTGTTAATCTGAAACAAACGGTTACCAATTATAGAAACAAGTAAATGAGCTGTGTGAAGTTCCCTAATGCTTTCATCCAGTAGGGTGTGTAAATCCAATCTTAATTTCAGACTGCCTCTTATCTCTTCAGCACCAGTCATCTATGCAACAACGCTTTGGTTGGAAATAATATTCTGCAAGTGCTATTAATACCAACATGGCACATAGTAATTGCTATATTTCTTAACTGGTCAGTTGTTGAAAAAGTAGTGTATTTCTCTCAAATTACACCACTGCAGTGACTTACTATATTTATGCTGAGCCTGCTCAAAGCCTTTTAATAAAAAGAACTAAATATTTTATATTTCAACTTCAGTATTTTACAAGCTATGAAACAGTAGGTGCTAGCTGTATTCTGGGTCATCTGTGTTAGATTTGGCAGTTACAGCTAAACAGACACAGTAAATAATGGGCTGAAAAGGAGCATCGCAAGCCCCTTGCCCATTTATAATCCTTTCATTTACACACTTAGAGCTGCAGAAGCCACTCATGTCTCCAGCTCTTGTCTGAGGAGATGGACTATGGTACGTCAGCCCAACAGACAAACAACCTTCAGACTTACTGCTGCTAACTTTCATAGTGAAAACATGGCAGTTCAATAAACTTGGAAAATATGTCTCTTTTTCAAATGGGTGTGTTTGGCATGGAAAAATATTGATACAAAAATGCTGAGACAGCATATCTATATCATTTTACCTGGCAGGCTATTACCTCCGGCTAATTCAAATTTATTGGGTATGGTTTATAAAGTGGAACCTGACGGAGCTACAGACCCTCTTCTCTGCCAAGGACATGCTCTGTCATTAGGACTGCCATTAGTACTGATGGAGGTAAGAAGGCCTGTGCTCATGTTTGAGGGGAAAGGATTTAAAGCCCTTGGTCATGGGTTTGTGTTGCTGTTGCTGCTGCTGCTGTTGTTGTTGGGTGAAGGGAAAACCAGAGGAGATGCCCGTAGCAGAAGAGCAATCACTGGCAGTGGACCACACAGGTGACTGGAGCATCTGCATTGAGTCGCTCCATTGTGATGAAGGTGGGATGTTCATCTGGTACAAGGAAGAGCTGGGATTGGGCATGGTGTTAGTATGAGTGTTTGAGTGTTGCCAAGGTGCTTTGGGGGGCCAGGTTTTAGTTTTGCTGTCCTGTAGAGAACAGTGAGAAGGGAAATGACTCGGATGTAAAAATGTATGCATGTATGTTCTAATATATTTGTTTAAAAATAGCATTGCTGATAATGGACATGATACACACAATGTAACCTGGTTATCATTTAAATTAAATGAATAAGACCAAGGTAGATTTTACCTGGTTATCTTCCCCGATGTGGTGAAGTGGTGGTGAAGGCAATGTGCACACCTCCGGCTCACCACAGCTGTGTTTTCTGAGGACAGAAAATCATATTTTAAACCTTAACACTAGTGACAGATATTTTCATTTTAAAGAAGGTAAGGCAGTATTCAAAGGCATTGTTCCTCAGAAACAATACACTTTTCAGACATTTATTACTGGAACATACCTTCTCTGCTTAACTGCAGCCACGAGATCCGGTCCAGAAAACATTGAAAACAGACTGTCACCATTGGCTGAAGATGTCTCGTCACTGGAGCTTGCTGAATCCCCCTGGTTGGTTGACCAACTGCTGTTTACAGTATCCCTGCAGATAGTCAAAGCCTGTATTAGGAATGTCTCCATTATATTATCCCTACATAAATATAGACAAGCTGTAAATATTACTTACTGTGATTACAAATGTCCTTGTGTTAAAGGGTATGTTTAATATGTTTTTTTAATTCTATTTTTTCTTTTTGAAATGTTTTTTTTTATTGAATAATAAATGAGTAATGAGTGGACACCTGCGTTACAGATTTTACTTTACTGTTGTGCAGTAATAAAAGCCAGAACTCCTTTTGGAGGCTATCTCTCTCTCTCTTTAATAACCTGATGACAAGTAATATAATTTCTCCTTGTAACATGCGCTGGCATACAACTCCAGGCCCACCCATAAAGGTTAAAGCAAAAAGAGGAGAAAATATGACAGCACAGCCTTTGTACACTTTTGATTCCACCAAGTAGTATCAAAAAAGTAGACAGGAGGGCCAACAAAGATGCACACTATACAAAGAGACATTGTGGTTTCAGGTAAGAACTGAAAAACTAATAGAAATTAACCTTAATTTACTTACTTTATTTAATGTAACATTTTAATAATTCAGAATTTGTGAGTCACGTTTTAACAATAAAATGTAAAATGCATTATTTTTTATTAACAAATGTATCAACTGTGCTTGAATAGAATTTTTATTCACATTTTCTGTAACTCACATTAACATGAATAGTGAGTCAAAATACATACCCCTCATTGTAGTACTCAGGGTGAGACCAGGTCCTGTGCTGCTGCTCATCCGGCATTGGCCAATTACTTCGGCTGTTGCTAGGGCGGCGAATGTGCTGCACTTGCCTTTTCTGCTGCATGGCCTGACTGACACCAGCCACATAACGTGCAAACTCAGGGTCAGAGCCAACTGCGCATGCAAAGAGAAAATAAAGACAACTGAGTTTTTGGCACCCTCAGCTTTTTTGTTTTGTGCTCTCTAGAGCTCAGTATGTTTAGCCAGACTGTCTACCAAAGCAGAAAAAGTATAATCGCTGTGAGTCAACGAGACACAACAGGCCTCCACAATCAAACAAGTCTGCAGCACTGTACAAAAATACAAAACAGTAAGTTATACCATAAAAGGTCAGTGCTGTGTGTTGGTCCTAATCAATAAATCTATTAAGATTCATTCTTAATAGTCTTCTAAAATAACCTGACAATCATTTGGTGAGAGTTTAAAAAGTTAATTCTAAAGAAGAATTCTAAACAATTTATAACTCACCTGCTGGGTCGAAGGGCAGAGTGTCACCCAGGACACCAAAAACTCCATCACCCTGGTCCCGATTGGGCCAAGTGTTGTTGCGTGGCCCTTGAGGCTTTTGGCCCAGCATCTCAGTCATGACGCTGTCCATATATGTGCTGACCAGGCCCAGGCTGTAAAGGTCTGAGCTAAGGTCTGGCAGGCCAGGGGAGCTCCACTGTCCTATGGGCCCCAGGGGTGAGAGTCCTCCTGGAGGACCCTGCGGCGGCTGCTGCCCAGAGGTGCCAAGCCACTTACTTGCCACTCTCTGCTGGGGCAGGACCTGAGGTGGAGTCTGCTGAGGAGGATGTGAAGCAGCAGGCTGCTGCTGGCTGATGGGCTGCAGGAGATGCTGGTAGTACTGCAGGGCCTGAGGGGATGGTTGCTGTGGGCCCGGGGCCTGCGGCTGCTGAGGCTGTTGTGTTGGTGGAGGAACTGGCTGTGCCTGTGTCTGCTGTTTCTGGACTTGAGCCGGAGGCGTGGCCTGGGGCTGAGACTGAGGCAGGCTCTGAGGAGGAGGTTGAAGAGCACTGTGGGAGATGGAGTGGGATGTTGGTGGAGGTCCACTAGGGGGCTTTAGTTCAGCTGGGTTGGCGGAAGCCACAGAGTTCCTCCTTTTGACTAAGGGCGAGGCCTGCTGGGATTTGCCCATATTAAATCCTGAGAGAAAGTCAATGACATCCTGCATCTCTTGGTCAGTGGGCAGATTCATCCCCTGGTCTTCGGCCACAGAGCCGTTGGCCAACTGGCTTTGTGGGTTGTCTGTGGCACAGGACAGGCTGCCCATTGGTAGGATGCTCTGTAGCCTTCCATCACTATGGCCCATGTTTTTGGCCTTTTCCTCAGAACTACTGCTTGTCAACATGCTGCGAGATGGGGTGCTAGGAATAGAAAAACTGCCTCCGCTATTGGAGCTGGAGGATACCTTCTTGGTGAATTTAGATGTCAGCTTGGATATTGTTTTTGGCAGTCCACCTGAGGTCTTAGAGCTGGTACCCAGTGGCAGTTCTGCCTGGCTGCTATAGTCTGGGCTCTCCCGCTGCAGTTGAATCTGGATAGTAGGCAGGGCTTGTTCTCTTGAAATAAATATATATACATTAGATATTATTTCCATAGATGGTAAATATTTTCAATCTTTAACTTACTTTCTCTCCTTCCACCTGTTGATGTCAAACACTGCAGTGTACAGCACATCTACAAGACCAAGGGTCTTTTCTGGATCCAAGCAACGCTGAAGCAAGGACATAGTGGCTGGGTCCTCCTTCAGACACCTAAATATGTGTAAATACAACAAGACGTGAACTACACATCTACCAATACAGCATGTTCAAGGCCCACTTGCCTTTGATAAATAAAAGTACATCTTCTTTTAGATTTATTTCATATTATATTCATAAAGAAAACAAAAGGCATGAAAATGCTGGATGTGCTTTTAAAAGGCCTTTCTTTCTCCAAATTTGTAACTGTGAATTATTACCAAGTGTAAGTGGCACCTAGTAACATATTTTTATGTAGCATTTATATCTATATTAGCAAGGTGCTTATCTGTTTTCTTAATCCAGTATATTCACAACATCTGCTTTAAAACAAACATTACCTCAGTATTTCAGAAGATTTACTTCACATTTACAATATGACCATTTTTGAAACATTCTTACCATGTAGAGGGAACTTGGACAATAACCTTGGATCCCTCCAATGTGATCTGAGGAGCATAGGCTTCTTTATTCTCAATCTGGGCTGTGTCAACAACCACCTAGGAGAACAAATCCAAACAAATCAGCATTAGCATTATACTATATTGTTTGTTAGAATAACAAACTATTAATCAGTTCATTTTTAAATTAAGAACAAGGCAAAGAGGTGAGGGAGCCAAACAAATTCAATCGGTCAGTGACGACATACAACCCAGTCCACTGCTACCATTTTTTTTTTTTTTATGGCAAGTTCTTTGAAAGTAGCCTTGGCTCAACAAGAACCATGCAGCTGGGTCACAAAGAGGGAGAGCAGAAGGGAGGAGTCTATTTCCTGAAATGCAGGAAGTTACACCATTGTTATTATTAAAAAACAGGTGTATCCTAGGAAACTGAGCTGCCAGTGTGAGAGATCAACATAAAATCTGACAGTAGTGTCAAAGCACATTGAATGAGGCCCCTGGAACCCAAAGGGAAACAAAGTATTACCATAAGTTTTAATTTACATTATTGAGATACTAAGAAATGTTGTCAAAAAGGACAGTAACAAACAGATTTAAATGTTGTTTGTTTAACACGGATGAATTAGTGTAGAGTTTTTGTTAGTGTTGTACACAGTGTGTGCAGGGACAACTGAACTGCAATAACACAAATAATTTTTAAAAAGAAACATGGCGATTCATTTTATAAACACTTCCGTCATGTAAACCACACACACCACAGGTCGAACTGGGAACAATCCCAGTGCTTGACATTCAAAACAGCACAGACCTCACAAAAGGAAATAAACACCAGCGCATTCACACACTAGTGTTACTCTGAGGAGCTAAGACACCCCTCCCTGACTCTCCCTTTTGGCAGGAGGAGGGGGGGGGGTTCTGTTTACAGGCTGGCCTCAACAGTCCATCGTTCATCCAGATTCTGCTCCTGGAATGCGTCTTCTCTTTTGGGTCTTTTTGCGGTTGTTTACACCTCTGGCCTGCTTCACAACATGTGTTCCGGGGACTGTACTCTGAAGCTGGATTAAGAGGTTAGCAAGTTAAGTTCAGGGTTTTTGGTATCACAAAGCTGGTTCATTTTCTATCGAAGTAGATTACTGTGGTAACTTAGGCAGAATTGCTAACCTACTCTGGAGCTGGTTAAGTTGCAGGTAGACGGTAGAAAAAACGGTGACTGACCAATCAGGAACAACAAACGAGCTGCCGGTGTTGAGGAGGAGGCGAAAGACGCAGCGCAGAGACAGGAAAAAAAAAAGAGTGTCTGCACAGCGCCGGCTCACTGGAGAACAAATGTACAGTGATCTAGCAACACAAGTGATGTTATGTTGTAATGTTAGTAGTTTAAAACACCTGAATGACATTGTACTCACAATGGGTTTTATTGTCACTTTTTTTGAGATTAACAAATTAATATTTTAATGCAGTCTTTAAAACGTAGACTCACTTCTGTTGGTTGTTAGTCTTTAGCTTTTTGTGAGTATATTCTCTCTGATGCTGTTCGTTTTGCAGAGTTTAGTGTAGCTGACTTTAGTGTTTTTGCTCATGTTAACGCTCTCCAACATCAGTGATTGGTTGTTTAGTGTTGACTAAATCCACCTGTTTTACTTGAACGCGCTCTCACTCCAGAAAAACCCAGGGTTAACTTAACAAGTTGATAACCCGCTTCTTTTATACCACTTATCCAGATCGGGATTGATAGGTTTGGTCTAGCTAGGTAGGTTCAACTGGGTTTGCAGCACAGGGCCCAGATCTGCTCAAATAATAAGATGCAAGTTGCCAAACCACTTTAAGCAAACAGGGGCAGGTTCAGTTAACTAATATACCCAGAGCAGGTTGGTTCACGTCCCCAGCCACCTTTCCACTTATCACTTCCATCAAATGTAGTGGCACAAAAACATGGTTCATGGTTTTCTGAATAATTTTGTCTTAAAATATGATCTGATCTTCATCCAAGTCAAGGGTATTGACAAACATACCGTGTCTAAAAATAATTACATAAAATAATTCTGATCTTTCATGTCTTTATTGATAACAGCTGAAAAACCTCATAGTGCTTGTGAAAAAAGTATATGAACCCTTGAGTTAATGACTTCAAAAAAGCTAATTGGAGTCAGATTTTAGCACAGCTGGAGTCCAGGGGCGCAACTACCCAGTACTAGAGGGCTATGCAGCAACAATTTTGGCGTGAAATGAACACGCTTATGTGAGCCATGCTTCGCAAAAAAGAGCTTTCAGAGAAGGTATGATCAAGAATTGTTGCTTCACTTACTTTTTCCACTGCCATTTTGATTGTTGAATTGTTGAATGAGCGTGTTCAATAAAAGATATGAAAGATAAGATTTTTTTGGTGTAATTATTTTTAGACACGTTTGTCAATACCCTAACCTAGATAAAGATCAGATCACATTTTAAGACAAATTTATTCAGAAAACAATGAAATTCCCAAAAGTTCACATACTTTTTCTTGCCACTGTAAAATAGTATTGAACGCAGAAACATGCTGAAAATGGCACACACCTCCACTAAAATAAAATCTGAATCTTGTACTCACCAGACCAGCCTGGGCAAAGAGAAGCTGGACAGCTGTCTTGCAGGCTCCTCTCCAACTCGATGGGCAGACTTGGTTAAGAACTTCTGTGACAGGAGACTCATCTCTAGGAGTCACTCCATTTTGGCCCAGCACATCCTTTATGAGCTGCAGCATTGTGTGCTAATGAAATAAATGTGATTCGCAATAAATAAAACTGTTGGTATTTACTGCCTGCAAATGTTACAAGGCAGCTCAAGACACTGTTATTTAAACAAGCTTTTAGTTGACTGGGTTTGATTTTGGGCTTTTCTAAATTTTTATTGATTGTATATAGTTTTAAATTATTCCTTTGTTGACCAAACTAAACTAAAATAAACAAAAATAAATATTATGGTTGCACTTTGTAAAGAACTTTGTGATTTTATCTGTGAAAAGTCCCCTATAAATAAACTTTACTTACTTACACTACACACACACCAGTAAAAAAAATAAAATAAATAAAAATAAAAAAAATATCAGGGGCAGGAATAACAAACCCCCAATTTCCACTGCATGCGGTACGGCGACCGCGACGTTGCACAGCCTCCCCTACTGGGTGCGTTTAAGATCCGCTGCGGAGCGGAGCCCTGAGCTGCTCAGAAGAGCATGTGATAAAAGCCATTGATAAAGATGTGTGTGTGCGGAAACCAAAACAAGTGTTTATTCAGAAGAGGAAGGACCAGAAAACACCTTTAGTTTGAGATCACTTTGTTGTTCAAATAAACATTACTTCACCGGTTTTTCATCATTACATTGGGCACAAAACTGCGTTGTTTTTGCAGCTCTTATTGCATTTAATGCAAAATCGAGTAAAATAAACATATGTCTGTAAATTTTTGTATTACTTTGGAAATCCGGATGTTGTGCACGTAGTTTCCCGCTTTGGTGTGATCTGATCTGTGCAGATTGATCACTGTGCTCTCATTGAAAACAATGTTACATATTGGCTGCAAAGTGCGTGGTGGAGCAGACCGGACTTGTACTCAATGACTGTACTTCCGCCCATTGGTCCCCTATTCACCGATATTTTTCGTTACCACCAGGGGAATAAAATGGCTGTTACATCCGGGCTTTTCGGCTTTTACTGCATAGAAAAACAATACTGTAATTTAGAGCCTTTATTTGCAAAAGGATAGTGATGACCACAAAAGTGTTTTTTATACTTTTCCTTATAATCTTAAAAAAGATTTGGTTTAGGTGATCACCTTATCCGCCTGTGCCTGTATTAGGATTCAACAGACATTGGAATGGAATGGCTTCCATACTTGTAGAGATGCTGATTGCTAGCAAAAATTGCAGTGGTCTCTTAATTTTTTTCCAAAGCTGTATTTCTGCTTTTGGTATATTGTGATGGTATATTGCTGTATGGTGGCGCCCTTACTCGAGGGCCTTTTAAGGGGTTCCATGAGAGAGGCTTGGTTGTACTACATGCAGTGGAAATTGGGGGTTATACATGTTAAATGAAATCACGTATTACTGCAGCAGTAATGCAAGGCCACAACAAGTAATTAGGACTTAGGTGTCTTAGGTTCAAGGAAAGATTAAAGAGCATTATGTTTATTTGATCAGATAAGCATATACTGCCTTATTTTGACAGGTTAGAAATCTTAAGAGAGACATGACATGAAGGAAACAGACCAAGACCTGGGTCAAATCCATGTGCCGCCACTTATGCGATACGCTCTGCCAGGTGAGCAACCAAGGTGCATTATCTCTAAAGTGAGTATAAACAGCAGAAATTGTAAGAAGTTCTAATGTTCAGACCGAGACCATACCGTCTTTAGTTTGAGGTTTTCAGCTGCTGACTCATTAAAGGAGACTCCTTTCAGGAAATGTGAACCGATCTGCACAGGGATGGTGGGCAGCTCACACTGAATGGGATGTGAGGTGGTTTGCATCCTGCCTGCCTGCTGCGCCTCTGCCTCACTGCAGCAGCCCTGCTCAAACAGGAAATAAAGAAAATAAATACAATGACAAATACATTTTTTGCAATAGAATATATTGCAGTATTCCAGCACAGCTTATAACATGATCTTTACACATATGAGTAAACCCACCTGTAAGGCAGCCTCTATAGCTTTGGGGCTAAAGTGAAAGCCTGCCTTCAGAGCATACTCACTATGGCC
Source organism: Perccottus glenii (assembly GCA_024416835.2). Taxonomy (NCBI): domain Eukaryota; kingdom Metazoa; phylum Chordata; class Actinopteri; order Gobiiformes; family Odontobutidae; genus Perccottus; species Perccottus glenii. The sequence goes on from CM044548.2 coordinate 9,608,409, forward strand.
CAGGCTTTCTAGTGCTACTTTATAGGCCTGGTAATAAGAGAGAAACCAACAATTACTCCAACATTTCAATTAAGACAAAAGGCTATAAGTTGATTGGAGTGATACTCTACCTGTAAAGCATTGTCAATCTTCATGTTGAGCTCCTTAAGCTGGTGCTCAGGGATGGTGGTAGTGTTAGAGCAGAACAGTTGCTGAACCTGGATGCCTGCCAGGCAGCCGTCTCGGCCTCTTTCTCTTAGCCTTGCTGTGGCCTGAAGACAAACAGCCCAAAAAAGTCTAAGGTCAACAAGATAGCAAGACCAACATGATGTTCTTAAAAAGATGAAACTTGGTGTAATAGTTTATGCTGATAAAATGTGTTTATCATGTCCTGTTCACCTCCCAATGAGTAAATATCCCAAACCACAGCCCATTCTAACAGAGTCTATGCAGGCCTTGACCCTCCAGGGCTGACCCTCTGCATGCCAGAGCTTAACAGATCAAACAAACCACTATTCTGCTCTCCGAATTTGACTGAGAAGTGGGAGATGAGAAGAGCACGAGGGACATGTAACTACAACAGGTAAAATCTCTCTGTTTACAACACAAGTGCAAATGTGCTAATATGGGTTGAACGTGTATTCGAACATAAGCACAACATCTCAGAACAGGAAAAAGTATTGGTGCTCCCCAAAGAATCTCCTTGGGCAGATGTCCTGGGGCACCCAGTGGCTACATACCTCAGCGGCACCTTTCCATGAGCGAGAAGCGTCTTCCAGCTCTGAAAGAGGTCCACGGTCAGAGCTTTGGGAGCGGACATTGGCACATCGCTCCTGGGCCTGGGCCAGAGCCTCTGCCAGACATGACTGGGCCACAGGCTGAACTTTCTGCAAAGCCAGTGAAAGAAACTGAAAATGGACCTGCATCACCGTCAGGAAACACCGACCCAGCACCTGGAAAACAACCACAGAGGAGACTTGTGTTACTTATCTTTAAAATAACCCTCTAAAATGACAGACATGAACACATGACATGAGCATATATTAACGTCTGAGACACTGACCACATAACCCACGGGTACGTTTATTACCTAGAAGGCCTTTGCAGCAAAATGAAGAAAAGTGGATTTATGCTACGTGTAAGTCCAGTATTTATTCATCTGTAAGAAGGATGCAGTTTGTATCAAGTGTGACATTTCCTTGGCCTTGAAGTTAGTTACACTAAAGTACACTTACTAAATACTGGTTTGACACTGCTAAGCTCAATTCACAACAGATCCCTGGTCAAGATATTTAATAAGTAGCTTGAACAAAGTTCATGCTGAAGGCAATACATAAAGATAGTTCCCAATGTTAATTGTTATTTTTTCTTTCTTGGGGATGTGTTCTTCCCATAGGCATGAATGTATAGCTGAACTGGTCCAAATTGTCCAGACTAAATGAATTTATACAAGTGAATGGTTGTCTGACCCTGTAAAGATTGGCTGAAACTACTGTCCAGTTAACAAAATAAGAGAAACAGGACACCACTGGTTCCACTACAGGCATGTGGCTCTTTTTTCAGGTACTAGCTGAAAATATCTCAGAGGGAGGCAGTAGTGTAAGGACAGAAATATGCTTCCCTGCATATCTAGGTAAGATGGCAAAAGGAGCACAAGCATTTAACAGGACTTTGACTCATTTTAAAACTAGACTACAAGCAAAAACTGTGCTTATTACTTGAACCATCAGTCACTGAAAGGCAACAGAACTCAAAAATACCAAGGAAATTCTGTTGGAAGGTGGGTTCTGGAATCAGGTTCTTAATCTTCTTCTCTGAGAAAGGATTTTAGGTGGAATGTATCTTCTGTAAACAGTTCTACTCCAAACACTAAACATTTACAGAAAAAGCTATTCATTTTTTGTATAGATGCTAACCTAACAGCAAACAAAATAAAAGAAATCTGCAGTTTTGAGTCTAGGTCAGACAAAAACATCTAAAGGACAAACCACCTAGTTTAAGAAGTAAGGTATGCAGTTGGAATAACTGTCCAATTTCATATGCATCCTTTCCTACCACATATCATAAAGCAGGATGTGCACAATACGACAACAATCAAATGCAACTCAAAGCAGTAAAATTATCTACAAAAAACAAGTGAGGCAAAAAATTAGGATATGGCTAGAGCACAAGATAATGGGTAACAAATGTGATTGGCTGTGAAGTATTTGCACTGAGTCATGGAAAATATGAGAAACGAGAGCAGTAGAGCCAAACTAAAGTTGGGCCCCTCTAAAACCCAAACAAGGCAAATCATAGATCAAACAACACTTTTATTTTCAGTAAATATAAATCCCATAGCTACTATTTCAGGATAGTGTTTCTCTCATGGTAAGATTGTTGAATATAAAAGGCTAAGTCACACGCTTTCCAGGTCTAATCCCCAGGTCAAAAAAAATTATGAATGGCACTCAAGAGGGAACAGCAAGCTTGGGTTAAAGTAAAAAAAATCTTTGAAATACAACCACTTAACTGAGTATTTTTGAAGACATAATGACATTCCTTATTTTATCCAGACAAAAAAAAGAAAAAGACAAGTCACAGGGATAATTTGAATTTAAGACACAAACGATTGTCCCTCGCCGTTTCCACCCGGTGCTGGTGTCGAGGTTAAACGGTGTTGCCATCTCAGATGGGGTTCTTTAAGTAGGCTGCCAAAAGTTTGGAAAATACAGGAAACTTAAAAAGTTGTATTTTTTCATGGGGGGGGCTGTCCCTAGCTTATGAAGTTTTTGTTTTTATAGGAGCGCTGTTACAACCTGCTCCCCATTTGTATTTACACACGTTAAGCTCCCTTATATTATATGGGGACTTACTTTTTGTATTCCGGCCATCACCACGGCAACACCGCTAAAAATTGGGCATGGGTCCAAGAGGATTTTTTGATCAGTGTGACCGGTAAGACATATGTGCCAAATTTCATACGATTACAAAAAACAAAATTGTTTGGCCTTACTTTAGGATTTTTATGTCCCCTTGTAGGAGGGGCTATAAAGAAAATTGTTGTTTTTCAATTCAAATGTGTTTAAGCCTTGGTAATAAATAATTTATATAAATGTGAGCCAAATCGTAATTTGCATTTGTGAATTAGAAAAATTTATGAGTCGTAAATATTGCAAAAAGTTAGCGTTTTGATGCACTCCCACTCCGAAACCAGGCTTCCTCTACGAAGAATTTTGATAACCCCACTCCTCTAGTTTATGTTGAGCAATTTTTAGCTCAGTCAGTTAAAATCCCTAGGAGTCATTAGAAAAATTACATCGTAAACAAAATGCTGAGTCAGCATTTAGAAATTTTTGATTAAAGACGGTTGACTTCCAGTTTGTTGAGCAGTATTGCCACAATAATTTTTTTGTCTATCTTTCCATGATGCGCCATTTTTTAATGGAATTTTTAATTTTCAATATTAAAAATAATTTCACACATACTTGATTTTGGGGCAAATTTTTGTGAGTTTTTGGAATACGTTTAGGGGGTCAAATTTGCAATTGCGCACTTTTTGCTGAGTGTGTTGCACAGCAATTACTAAGTCCCTTGCAATGCATGAGCAAGTAAAAGTGTGCCATTTATACATTTTTTTCTCATTACTGGCAAATAAAGCCAAAATAATATTATTCCAGCCAGAACATCGTACAACTGGAATAATAACCCTGCACAAGAAAAAGCATTAGAGGGTTTCTTGTGGGCTTTTACAAATGTATCCTTTGTGCTCAGGACTAGACAGCAAGTGTGATTGCCAAGTTCAGTGGTACACATTTTCATTGACATGGCGTTCCTTTAATACTCAACTGAGAATATCAAAGACCACAGAAAGTAAGATTTACCAATGGCTGGGCAAAAGTGTTTCCTGTTTAAGACTCAGCCACATCCACAAAGGTCCTGCATTCCTACTTGTGTCTTGGCCACGCTCTACTACTACATACTGAAAGATTATGAAAAGGCAGAAAATTGTGGCACAAAGAATTTAAAACATATTTACCATGTCAATCTCCAATGTTAAAGCAGCACTGGGTAAACTTTAGCTGGGAGATGATGCTTAGTTTAACTAGTATTGATCCCCAAAGTATTTTTTATTGTTTATATCAGCAGGTTAGTGCAGTGGAAAGACTGTGTGGTATTCAGAGACAAAAGATGACTTTCCTTCTCACATCCTGAGTGTTTTTCACACTTCACATTAAGATCTTGACACAAGCTTAACACTGGGTGAGAGAGTCCCACTGGAGAAAGGAAACATTGAATAATGAAGCCAGGCTTCTGACAGCCAACCAGTAAGCCTGTTAGCACTACAGCTAGAGGATGAGTCATAAGCAAATGTGATAAAGTGATGTTAAACAATCCCTCAGGACGTGCACTAATCTAATTCTTTCCAAGTGAGCTAACAGTAGTCTTATGTCAATAACTGTCAGTGCTATTAGTTCAAATATTTACAGACATCTCAATGAAGGTTAAATTTGTACCCATGAGACAAGTCAAAGTCAACATTACCAAACTAACAACTAACTCAAGTGTTTACAGTAGGGCCTGGTGTTTGACTGTCAGAACCTACCTCAACATCCTGCAAACTGAAGTCATTCTGGTCTTTGAAGTTGGCAGCTCCAGCGCTCAACTCCATGAGCATCTTAGCGATCTCAGGCTTTATTGCAGCAGTCAGCCTGCTGGCCGCCTCCATGACGTGTTCCTGCACGTCCTTCAGTTGCATAGCTGCTTTGGAATAATGAGAGTTCCTGAACACACTGCTGAACAGGTCTGTGAGAAAGGCGCTGGCCCGGCAGAACACGTTTAGAGCATCCAAGTATTTGGAGATGCCTTGTTGAATATCAGCAACAGCAGTGCTGGCACCAGAGGAAGGTGGGTGGCAGCTGCCAGGCGCCATCCCAGTTCCCATGGGTGAAGAGGCCGAGCAAGAGGGGACTAGGGAGGCGCTCAGGGTCCGGCTCAGTTCAGGCATCTGGTACTGCTGGTGCTGTTGCACTTTCTGCTTGGACCCGCCGAGCAAAAAGCGACGCTTGTAGTCCATTTTATTTTCCTGCGCACTACAACAATACATAAGTGGTGCAACAGCACCGGAAGCTCCTGTTTTTACTCTTTGATGCACAAAGTACTTTTATCCTCTTTACAAAAAATAAATTCAACAGTCCTGAACTTGTTTAAGTTATGTAAAAAGATGTCTCGAGGATTCCACCTGCCAGAGGCGCATCTCAGTGTGCCTTGTTGAGAGGTGCAGCACAGCGGTATGAGTGGAGTTAATCAAAACCGGCAGGCTGAGTGAAAGGCTTATATGCAGCACTGCTGCAGATGCATCAGGCCCAGCTGAAAAGTCAGCAAAGTTTCTCTGCTTCCAGCTTCAAACAGATGGATCATAGTAATGGAGCAAAGATTAAACACTCCTTATTGTTCTGAAAATGACACAGCCACAAGCATTTTAAAGTGCATTACTTTTCCTTCAGGATGGGGCAACACTTCTTCATATAGTATTTAGAATATATAAAGATCAAAGTGGGCAAATGCTTAAACTATATCTGTTTGCACCAAGCACAGAATGTCATTTTGAAAGCTGGAAGAAAAAATGAACCCATGGAAAGTTAGACACTGGTCAATAGTGAGAGGAAGTAAAGTAAAATGACAATAAGTAGAATTGCTGGAATTAGAGTATGGTGCTTGAGCTCTTGTGTACTCGATTGTAGACAAGCTGTTGGAGGCAAAGGGCAGACAGATCCAGTCCGTCTTTTATCCTCTTTACAGAGCAGTCAGTCAGTGAGCAAGTGGCCAGATGATGGCTCTGTCTGCCAGTCTCAAATCTTCACCAGCTTCCTGCTTCTTCTGTCTGCTGGCTGAGGTAGATATTACTCACTGCGGAAACAAGTGTGCTTCCAGATCTCGCTGTGTGCAGCGGATGCAGATTGAGTGACAAAAGCACAAATGTATCTGTAAGGCCTCTAGGTCATTTCCTAAAGGAAGAAAAGGCAAAGACAGAGGACATGGTTAGCATTAGGATAAAAACAAAGTACAGGCTTCATTTAAACTCATTTACAGAAATGAATGGATAATCATTATTGTAGTTTGTTTTGTTGAAGCATTACAGAAATAGTAAAACAGACAAAAACAACACCCCAAACACAGTATAATATGACATGAACTTGTTTGTTAAAAAAAAAACTCTTCAACTTTTGAATCCTGAGATGGAAGTGCAGCAGAGCCAACTTCCAGTTAACATAGTGGGTGAGATTTAGTTTTGGCTAAAACAGTTTAAAACAAGGCTTTGGCACAGTACAAGCCTTAGTAGCTGAAGGTAGTGTTCTACAACTTGCCTTGTGGTTAAAATGATTAAATAATCATGGTATAAAACAGAACCCCAAGCTATAAATCTATTCAGATGTGATCATATGAACATCTGACATTTCTGGTAATATTGCATTTCAGTTGTTAAAGAGCTGAGGTTTGCAGTTGGACATTTCTAGACGATCACTAACACACTAACATACCTCACAGAGAACGTCTCTGAAAAGAATCTCTGGCAGAGTCTTGCCTAGCTGAACACAGCTGCAGAGAGACATTTCTTCAAGAAGCCATTGTTGGAAGACACTGAGCAATCTGTTAAACTTCACATGGTGGGAGTCACAATACTTTCATTCTATTCCTGAGCATTATATTCACTGCCCTTCTCCCATTGGCCTTTTCATAATCATGAAATGAATCTCAAATGGACCCCACTGACATACTGTATGGGACTGGATAGACATCTTTGACAACTTACAGGACAGATTACCTTGAAATATACTATTTTAAAAAGCTCTCATATTTAAGGATGAAGAGGAGAAACACAATTCCCAGCAACATATACATTTACATTTATTCATTTAGCAGACGCTTTTATCCAAAGCGACTTACATTACATTACCAGTGTTACAGTCACTGGAGGCAAGGTGGGTTAAGTGTCTTGCCCAAGGACACAACGACAGTATGAACTGTGGGGAGAGCGGGAATCGAACCGCCTACCTTCCGGTTCAAAGACGACCGCTCTACCACTGAGCCACTGCCACCCACATATACAGTCACCCAGCCTTGCCTGCTAAGCTGCTGTAAATTTACCTTTAATACATAGTTTCCATTACACTCTGTATCCCCTCCATCATTCTACTGACCTTTTAACTTTACTTCCTTGAAGTAAAATTTCCACCATTCCTCCAAATGGTGGAATACGCAGAGCAACAATCTACCTCACGTGCCCTTGGACACTGGGCAACAAAGAAACTGAGCTGAAAGAATCTGGTCTCTGCTCTAGAGAGGAGACATGTGTATTGTGTTAAGCCCGGCTGTGAATAAAAGATGCTGTATTCAGACATTGTGGGTTTGTTAATCTACTATGGCGCACTAGGAGTGAAAACAATGCCCTCCTTTGCTATTACACTTTAAAATACATAAATAATGTGTTCAACATTTACATTGCCTGCTTTTTCAGGCCACGGCTGCAAGTAGATACAGCCTGCCTTAATGACAGTTGGACAGTGGCTAACTAATGCAGCACTGCTCACTCCTAAATCTCAGGGATTACAACCTTCAAGTAGCTGCCATGTGACCCACAGTGCCAGATAGTTGACACAGTTAAAAAGGATATTAGTCTTTTACAGAGTAAGCAAGAAACTTGAGCAGATCCAGCTCCAGTATCCCAGTTCTTACTGTTGCAAAACAATGGAACCAAGACAAGAAAATCTGATTCCTTGTTGTTTCCCTTTTAAAATTGATATCTTACACTATTCAATGAATTAGTTCAAAAGACACACAATCTCTCAGGAGCCTCGGGGGTAGGGCTGCACGATTAATCGTAATTTAATCGTGATAACGATATCTGTCTCCCACGATTAATTAACCATAATCGTCGCAATATCAATATGTAAATACCAAGCACAAAACAAACATTGTAGGGTTAGAAATCATTCTTTTTTCTTATGGGTTGAGAGTGTACGGATGATAAACTGCGTCACGTCTCACGTGACGGTGTTTAGATTTCAAGCGCGCTCGCTTTGGGAAGTTTAAATACAGTGACTTGCAGTATTTATGTTCTGTTTATAATGTTTGTTTTTATTTTATATATTGCTGTTATAAAAATACTTAAGTTAAAAAAAAGTTCTTAACTAATAGAATAATCGTGATTATTAATCGTGATTAAAATTTTGTGCAAAATAATCGTGATTATCATTTTTCTTGTTATCGTGCAGCCCTACTCGGGGGCTTAGTGGAGTGCACATACCAGATAATCCAAATCTTACCATTTAAAATTCCCAGCGTGGGCCGTTTTTATCATGTCGCAAAATGATTTTTAGGAACACCATCTCCAAATGCCATGTGTTCCCACGTAAAGACACAAAAACTATTAACGAGGCCTGCTGCTTTCTGAGGGGAGCTCCATTGGCTCCCAGCCTCCAGTATTAGAGATTGCACCCAAACAAACACATGTGATAGCAGAGTCCCTCCGGATGCACTGGCCTTGTGCCATATTCCTTTACTGTTCCTCCTCCAACAGGGGCTGCTCAAGGCTAATGTTAGCTCTGCTTCCTCACTCACCCAACATGTCAGCTGCTGTGATTCAACATGAAGGGGGTTTAGATTTCCTGGAGCAAGCTCCCTGTCGCCAGTAACAAAAACGCCTAGCCAAGTATGCCACTAAGTATGTAGTAAGTCATAATTCCACGTGTGATGTACCTGTCTGTGAACAACTCCAGTAACACAACCACAGACAGATTCAGCAGGGTCAATCAACACAGTCAAGCAGAATAACAACAACATCTATAGAGGGAAATGACATACATATAATGACATTAAAAAAATCATACTTACTTTTAGTGAACAGTAGACTAGGCATTTACCTACAACTGTATGCCTCTTCTTATAATCCCACCCACTTCTATAACACAGTTGACCCGAAACAATTCTTTTACAGAAACAATATAAAAAAACTAGTGAGAAAATCATTTCATTTGTGAGCTGTAAAATAATTTAAATTGTAGTGAAGAGAGTTGCATAATTTTATTGAGATTATCAGACTAAAAAGTGAGAGGGATTATTTGCTGAGAAAACAAAGAGCCATCACCTTCCTTCTACATGTGAGCATCCCATAAGGACTAGGTGGCCTCATGGCTGTGGAAAGAGCAGCTGCCTGCCATCCTGACAGCTCCTTATCTGTGTGCCACTGTTAGGCAGGCACAGGCTCTTTGACGCTGAAGCCACAGGCCCGGGCCAGTATTAGCCCTCTCATAAGGTCTATTTCAGCCTCCATGGGCAAAACAGCTGCCGTACAGTCTACAGCACACTGTTTTTAGACACTCCGAGAGGTTCAGCTCAAAGAGAAAAAAAAACCTTGCTCCTACATCTGTTGCCAATGAGGCACAGGAATGCCTTCCCTGGAAGCTTCTTAATGTGAGTTCAAAACAAGCATCAGGTCACAAAACAACCACATATTTTAAACTTTCTCAAAATATTTGAGTGCAGTTTAAAACATGAGTAAAAACTGCGTAATAAATTAAAAATGTTTGGGTGGGGAGTGGGGACACATCAATAAGGGGCAGCCACCAAGCACATCAGCTACTACAGAGTGACAGACTCACAGACATGTTGAGGGGGTCAGTCCAAATGACGGGACAAGTGCTGCGAGCAACTGTGTGACAGGAGCTGAGCCAGACTACCCTCACACTGAACACAAGGAGAGTATTGTGGTAAGGCCTGGGCTCCTCATACCAGCACACGGGGTAAAAAAACACAATCGACACATGCAGCTGCGTGACTCTGGGAAAGGAAGAAAAAAATAATAGTTTTGGATATCATAAGAATAGATTTGGCTGTCATCAATGTTAGGTCACTTCAAGAAATGTTTGATCTGCAGCTGCAAAACTGGTTGGATCTGGGAAATGTTTGGTTTTCTTTCCACAACAAATCATCTTTGAGTCAATTTGGCTTCAAAACGCTAAAAATACATGTGCTTTCTTTAATACAAAATTGTTCACATTAGTACTGCAGCAAACCACTGTTGAATGGACAGGTTAGTTCTAGTATTGGTCAAGAAGCCTATAGAGCGAGAGGCTCTATAGGCTGTAACATCATAACATACAGTGTAAAAAGCTTAAGGGTCCCATAAGAATAGCAGACTGGCTTCAAACAAAAACAGGACATACTTTATATCCAAACAGGTCTCTGTGGCCGAAGCAAAAAAACTTAGCATTAATCAAGTGTAACATTTATTCAAGTTAAGCAACAGCAATGGAATCACTGTAGGTGCTAAAATGCCACCTTTGGTTGATTTAATCTAATCAGAGCCTTTGCACAACGCATGCATGCCTTTCAGTCTCAGACTGTCAGCAAACACAGTGATCTGAGAACAGTGGCATACAATAGTGTGTGTTTAGTGCCCAACCACTGGGTATCAACAAGTGAGAGCTGTGATGAAAGGGCTTTGACGTCAGCTCCATTCATAAGAGGCTGGCGTCGACCTGCGGGGATAAAAATGCTTCCCTTTAGCCGTCCGGCCTCTACTGCAGCAGCTACACACTGGTCACAGGTTGGGCAATGTGCCAAACAATAAAGAACTAAATTTTGTGTGAAATCTTTGGACATAGACTGGTATTTTTTTAAATAAATGGATGGTGATTATTTAGTTATGTACTGACTCAACTGTTTACGCTCATATGTGATAAGCACTAACGTTTGGCTTTTGTCTCCCGTTCTCCACATATATTAATTATAGAATTACACAAGTGGTCAATTTTACAAACAATTGTCCTGTTCCATAGACGTTACTCTTTGATTATATGCAGTAGAAATGGTTGGAAATAGCTCTCAATTTGGCATATAGTGTTTTTCCCATTTGTCTGATGAGTAAGTTTATAGAAGTATACAAATGTAGGCTGCACTTACACAACCAGACTAACAATTGTTTTTGAACTGCCAGACCCTGCCTTTCTGCCTTCAACAATAACCAGGTCATTACGGGTCAGAGAAACATTCCTTTGACAGAAAGAACAGGAATGGCGCATGACGTTTAAAGTACCCAATAATAGACTGTGAAAGACACCGTACATCACGGCAGCAGTTATTACCGGTTTGTACATTTGCTGTTGTGCCATCAAACCTTTATATCTCTCCAGAAAGCAACATATTAAGTTGTTTTTTTCCTCCAAGACATTATTTCTAGTCTAATTTGATCACAAGAGGATAAAGCACTCACAGGCCACAGTGGGAACATGTAACTAAGGGGCCAAATAGCTGACCACAAACTCAAGCTAAACTGGTTTCCCAGGAGACGGTGTGAGATTTCCCAAGCTTCAAGAGCTCCTTTGCTCATGCTGCTTCCCTCAAAATTGGACACAATTATTTATGACAAGATGAACTAAGAGGTGCTGGGCAAAGTTTACATTTCTCTTATGGATCTATAGGTTGTAAGTTAACAAGTAAAAAAGCTTCTTCCAAACCACCATAAAGTAAACTGGACTTTAACTAAAATTATCAACTACTACTACTAACAACTTTGCAAAAACCTAGAACTTCACAGATGAACAGCTAGGGACAGAGACAACTTGCCAAACAAATTGCAGAAATTCCTAGTCCTAATAATACCGTGGCTTGCACAAACCCCATCCCCCAGCACAAATTCTTCTGTGATGCTCGTGTGTATGATCCAAACGAGAGCTGAATAGGAAACACTAGAAAGCTCTTTTGTTGAAGGGAAGTATCATTCAGGTTTGAGCAAGAAAGCACAGGCCTTACACTGCACTCCACTCGAGGCAAACACAAACACTCATCTTGTGTGAGGTAAGTTGACTTCCTCACACATGTATCCTGACCGGATCATGTGTTGACAAAACAACAAATAAGAAACACTAACAAACGAGGCTATAGTTGCGGGCCATTAACTGTGGAGACCTTCAAACGGGGCAAATCAGCTGACGACAATACATTTAAAGAGGAGGAATTCTGCAGACCACAGCATGTACTCCCATAGTAACACAGCTGTGGTGGATGTCAACACAAAAAGTTACTCAGAACTCTGACATTTAATCTTCCTCAGGAATTCAGGCTGTTGAGAAGGTTTACTATACAGCATCTTGATTTGCAAAATTAAACTGATAAATGCCATTATGAAACCTTTTGCATGTCCCAGTCAACAAGCACCACATAATCCAGACTGTCAAATACATAAAAGCACTTGTTGAACATGATCCTAGTGGCCTCTGACTGGCTTCTGCTATGATTTCTACACTCATAGACCAAAACAAGAAACCTACACTACCCCATGATCTCAAAAGAGAAAATGCATGGCTAGACAGTGGATGTCTACACCACAACAGAAGTGGGGCGGTGTTATTTATGAAAAATCAAATTGAAGAAAAGGTTAAAGCAAAGGCATCTGGATTTTTTTTAGAGAAAACTAAATCCAGACGCCTTTGCTTTAACCTTTTCTTCAAGATGACCTGGATGACTGAGAACTTTCACAGACCTGCCAATCAATCAATAGGCTGTACAGACTAAAGAAAAACCATGTCACCATCTTTATCTGAAGTTGTGAAAGGGTTCACGTGTTACATAGGATGTTACATGTGAATAGCGTTCATTATAAAATGTAATTTTTTTTCTTTGAAATACAGCTGAAAATAAGATTACGACACCTCTATCTAGACCGCCACTCCCGATATATACACGTTATCAAACAGCACAGCTATTCTGGGGACATCACCTAGAAATGCCACAGACAAACCTCGCTTAAACTAGTTTGTTATTGTAAAATGTGTAGCGCTGCTGATGTGATCACTATTTAGCAGGAAGGTGTGGGAGAATCCCCGCAAGCGCAGTTCGCCGGTTTCATCGAAACTCCTCTGGATGACATGGGAACACTATGTCGCAGCTATTAATAAGGCCTTTTAACGCTCTGGCTACTGTGTGTGTGCGCGCGCGGGGGTAGCATCTCCCGGTGTCTCCGTAGCTAAAGGAACGTAACAAATCTTAAAAACGTGAAAAGCATACAAATAAAGCAACCACACAGAGACTGATAATATTTGTGGTCTGTGCATTGGACTGGACATCACCTGGCACCCATTTGTTAAAACAGGACTATGACATTTTTTTTCATACGCTTGGTTTAGCATTGTTCTGTAGCCAACCACAGACAAATCAAAATAACGAGTGCTTATTTGTATTTGACAACCATACAATCCGTATTAGAGCATTGTGTTTTTTTGTCTGCAGCGTATTCAAGTTAAAGCGTTTTACTCCGTTTGTCGGACATGCAGTCATTTCAGGTCCTGGCAGCTAACTAACATCTAAATCTCATTAACCCGTGTTCACAGCCATCTGCTTTCACGTCACAATATCAGTAAAAAAGCATCACACACGCACACAAGAAGTGTCAGTTGAATCAAAAATAAACGGGAGTGCTCATCCATCACTTTACGAGACGGATAGCCCTCTTCTACAGCAGCTAAATATATCAGAACAAATGCCCAGAGTGTTTAAGGTTATACAGACAAAATAGCTGTTTATAGACCATCGCTTGATGGCTTAGCATGCATGTATAAATAAGCTCGTAGGGGACGGGTATGTCCGATAAATGATGTCTGTTTTCGTTGCTGAACATGCTACAGACCACACAGCTACGTATGCTAACATTAGCTGCCCTGCAAGCTCCCTGCGACACGGCTCTAAACGCTGGGAGAGCTCGAGCAAACATAAACGGTCCCGTGGCAACACAGAGCAGAAGCATAGCTGTTATCGACACAGTTACCTGAAGTAATACCAGTAGCTGCAATCAAACACCAGAAAATATACATGTTCAAGTTAATCGGCACATCGCTCACCAGCTCTAGGCATCCACCCTCTTGACAGTGTATCCCCGTCTATGACCATAGTCAAGATGGCGTCAATAGAAAACCAACACATCCGGCGAACCCTTCGGAGTAAGGCAGGTAGACATGACAACTCAAAATATTGTCAAATTAATAAATCTAATCGTGCGCTAATGCGATTTAATTATTGTCATCATTACGTTTTTACCGCTGCACTAGACTAATTTTGGATAAACATTTTGATGACGTGCACTTTCCTTAAGCTTGACGGTAGATAATTGTTTTATTCCTTCTTATATGTATCAAACCTATAATTAAGTCAATTAAATTTCTTGTCAATGTGTGAAAGTTTCAGTTTACATAACATTATGTAGGCTGTAGACCACCTCAAAGTCCCCTGGCCCAAATAACTCAACCTTCGCGCGCCCTCTACAGTCGCACAGAGAATATTACACTCTGTGCTTCAACCATTTGAGCCAGTCACTAGGGGGCGTTATTGACCAGTGTTTGCAGTTGTGTGAAAGAACAGAGAATTTTGAAAACTTTAAACATTAGACCTGCCTTAGCTTTAATTGCCAAAATGTACAATCAAGAAAAAAACGCTTGGAAATTATTCTAGATATGAAAATTATTGTGTCAAACGTATTCAATATAATGTAATATAAACCAATGGTTATACTTTTAATATAAATTGCACCTAATTTTGTATTATCAGGGAGTTATAGGACCTTTATGAACTCACATTGTAGTGCACATGGATTGTGTGTCTCTTGTAGGAGGGGCCAGAGAGGACCTTGTTTGGATGCCCTTCAAAAACAGTTCCCTGTCCAGCTCAGTCCAACTCAGCCAAAGCATTTGAGCACAGCGGAGCATAGCAAGACCCTACAGACATTATGGGGCTCACACAGGACCCTAATTTCCATAAGCTGCAAGACTGGTACACTGCTCATGCCCTGAACCTCAACATGAGGCACTTGTTTGAGGCTGACAAGGAGAGATTTAACAAATTCAGGTATTTATCTTCTCCTAACTGTTTGACATAATTATGACATAAATGCACAGTGTAACTGCACAGATACTAATAAATATACTGCCTTTTATCTGTAGAGAAAGTATCAGTAGTCTCTTTTTCTGTGTTTGAACAGCCTAACTCTGGACACTGAAGATGGGGACATTCTTCTTGATTACTCCAAGAATCTAATCACAGATGATGTCATGAAAATGTTGCTTAATCTGGTATGTTCATTTTCATTTGAGCTGATTTGACCAGATTAATTGATTACTTTGTATTTTGGACACTTTTCTACAGGCCCAGTCACGAGGCATTGAAGCTGCTCGAGAGAAGATGTTCACTGGTGAGAAGATCAACTTCACAGAGGTAATTGTTGTTCTCAACCACAGCACACCACTTTTACAATTATATACTAATATTATAATATATAATAGTTTTTTAAGTATGTATTGTTATATAAATGACGTTGTGGCTGTGAAGGGACGCGCTGTGCTCCATGTGGCTCTGAGGAACCGCTCCAACAAGCCCATCATGGTCGATGGCAAAGACGTAATGCCAGAGGTTAACAAGGTTTTGGAGAAGATGAAGGGCTTCTGTCATGTAAATAAAATGCATAAAAATGTCAATTTTGTTTAGAATGTAAAAAATTATTGAATCTAGACAATTACCAATTATTAGTTTATTACCATTGTGCATCATTGTCCTCACCTGTTTTTACCTCAGAGAGTTCGCAGTGGGGAGTGGAAGGGCTACACAGGGAAGGCCATTACAGATGTTGTTAATATTGGGATTGGAGGATCTGACCTTGTGAGTTTTTTCTCCTAATTTCTTATATGACTTATCAATATTAGGCATAATATGTCAAGGAGCTATGGATTTTGTGTTGCAGGGCCCCCTGATGGTGACTGAGGCCCTCAAGCCTTATTCTAAAGATGGTCCACGTGTGTGGTTTGTGTCTAACATTGATGGCACACACATTGCCAAAACTTTGGCACAGCTCAATGCTGAGACCACTCTCTTCATTATTGCATCTAAGGTAAAAAATAAGTTCATTCAGTGAACCTACTGCAGGCCAAATTTCCAGCCACTTGACCCAGTTTTATGACAGCTGACATTCATGTCTAAATATTTTTCATATCAGACTTTATGTCCTTGCAGAAGCATTGTAGCAGAAAATGTACATGCATATTAAAATATAAGAGTGAGGCTTTTGTGTGGGCATTAGTTAGCAATTTAACATATCAATGTGTGATTTTTATCTTTCAGACATTCACCACCCAGGAGACCATTACCAACGCTGAGTCAGCCAAAGAATGGTTCCTTATACATGCCAAAGATGTGAGTTTGTGAGTCTTTAAGAGCAGCACTAATAACTTTGAAAATAATAATATTTTTCTCCTTTAACTTTTAACAGAAAGCTGCTGTTGCCAAGCACTTTGTGGCCCTGTCTACAAACGGTGTAAGTCACACTGAACCATAGACTGCAATCACCATGAGCATATGTGATCACAGACAGTCTGCTTTCTCTGTTTAACCTCAGCCCAAAGTCAAGGAGTTTGGGATCGACACTGAGAACATGTTTGAGTTCTGGGACGTGAGTTTTCTTTTGTACAACTTTTTTGCTTATCATCTTTACCAGACTGTGATGCATTTACATTTAGGTGCTAAAGATAGTCTTGACTTATGACCTCTGAAGTAGGTAAGACAGAGTTGCTGGGCAGCAGCTGCTGGGTAATCAGAACCTCTCTGCACACACTCAGTTATTATTGGTAGTGACCTTCTCTCTTGCAGAGGTTACTGTAAAGGCTGGGGTACATCAAAGGTCAGCAAGCTGCATATAATTACAACAATGTTGGCATTTAAACACATTATGGTCTTTATTTTACAGAGAACATAATGCTATTTGTTTAGACTAATTGGGATTGTGATATTGTACATTGGTTGGAATTCCAACCAATGTACAATATCACAATCCCAACTGCTGTATGATACATGATGACAATGAGATTGCATCCTCATATTCTCTTACATCAAAGATTTATAATTCATATTTTAGTTTTTTTTTTTTCATTAAATGTCTAGAGTTTGTACAGGACTTTGAGTGAATAATATTTAACCTATTTTATTTTTAGTGGGTTGGTGGGCGTTTCTCCTTGTGGTCGGCGATTGGGATGGCCATTGCCCTCCATATTGGTTTGTGGAGAATGCACACAATCATTAACAATACTCACAGAATGGTACAATCCGAAAGGTTAGGGGTCTGATAAGGGTCTGATTTTAAATAAATTAATGTATTTACTATTCATCTCTTATTACCAGGGTTTGACAACTTTGTGCAGCTTCTCTCAGGAGCTCATTGGATGGTAAGCATCAAAGAAGCTTTAACAGACAAGACTCTACCTCTTCTAGACGACATAGACTGTGATTCTGCGATGCTCTCTTGTTTTCAGGACAACCACTTCCGTACTGCTCCACTGAATAAGAATGCTCCTGTCCTTCTGGCCTTGCTGGGAATCTGGTACATAAACTTCTTCAATGCTGAGACTCACACCATGTTGCCCTACGACCAGTACATGCACCGCTTCACTGCATACTTCCAACAGGTCTGCACCACACAGGGGTTTTCTATGAACACTGAGTTTCTTAATTCTTTATTATTAATATTGAATAAATATTCAAATTGTATTAAGTAAAATAAATGGAGGATTGACTACACTTAATTTTATTTAGGGTGACATGGAGTCAAATGGGAAGTACATCACTAACCAAGGCGCACGTGTCAACTACCACACTGGGCCCATAGTTTGGGGAGAGCCAGGAACCAATGGGCAGCACGCCTTTTATCAGCTCATTCATCAGGGTAAAAATCTACAAAAATCACAGCATCTGACTGATTAGAGTCTATGTCTATTCTTCACGCAGTATATCTTTGTTCAATCTAGGAACCCGGATGGTGCCCGCTGACTTTCTGATCCCAGCTCAATCTCAGCACCCCATCAGAAACAACCTGCACCACAAGGTATCACATACAAAGCAGATGTAGAATATACTGTAGATGTCACTAGCATGCATGATTGTGTGAGGAGTTTTCTCTTTGGGCTGGATTCAGGTGTACAGGTGTAAATATAACACATATACGTACATGTAACAACAAATATACACATATAGTGCATTAGTCATGTCTCTTCTTTAGATCTTTGACTTAAGTTAACTCTTTAAACCCAAACCTGTTTTTTGGTGTGTCTGCTCGAAAAGGACATGTCCACAGTAAATTGACTATATCTCTGCAACTAAACGGTGTATTTCAAAAATTCTAGTGTCAAAATGAAGGGGGCACTTGAATATGCAATGGTACAGTTTCAGAATTAATCAAGATGATAACCCCAAAAACATTTCCGCCTTAAAAAAAACAATATTTGGATTAATATCCCTTTAGATGAAGGCAGTTGCAGCTCAAACACTATTTTTAATTACAGCCACACATGTCAGCGTTACCTGCACCAAAGATAATTGTTCTAATGTGAAACAAACCAAAACTATTAAGATCCATTATAAAGAATAGGGCAGAATTTGGCATATTTTGGTACCACCTGTTTTTGTTTGCTTGCTGTTTGGTCTGTGTTTGGAGAAACATGTAAATGGCTTATATGTGCTTGTAGCTGAGTCTCAGCAGATCAGTTTGATGTGCTGCTTTGCCATCCTTTTCCCTATAGTCCCCTAATTGGGGAACATGTAAAAAGGCCCCCAATTGGGGGCCAAAATAGAGAGATGATATATAGATGCTTTGGTCATTTTTAACATATAATGACCAATATATATCCTACAATGTATATTTAATGTGTACATAGATCCTGTTGGCCAACTTCCTGGCCCAGACGGAAGCTCTGATGAAAGGCAAAACCACTGAAGAGGCCAAGAAGGAGCTTGAGGCCAGTGGGCTCAGTGGAGAGCCTTTGGAAAAAATCCTGCCGCACAAAGTAAGTCATACAAAGAACAATTAACACACGTGCCCAGCGACACAAATCCCAACCAACTTCAACTTGGGAACTCTCATTCCATGTCACTTGAGAACTTGCTTTGAGGACGTGCACGAAACAGAACATGGTAGCTTAGGTGGCAGTGCCCCCCAGTGATCATAAAAACACACGCACCTTATTAGTGTGACGAGATAACAAGTTTTCCTCATTCTTTCAGGTATTCCAAGGAAACAGGCCTACCAATTCGATTATCTTCAAGAAACTCACCCCATACACACTCGGAGCACTTATAGGTAAGGGCAAACCACCATACACTATTTTGTCAAACCTCACACCAAAATAGACCAATTGTTCCAAATGACATGGCTTCATCTTTTTTGCAGCAATGTATGAGCACAAGATTTTCATCCAGGGTGTTATGTGGGAGATCAACAGTTTCGACCAGTGGGGGTACGTTTTCAAAGTTGGGTCTGAGAAAATCTTTATTTTAGTCATTAATGTTTCTTTTGTGTCTTCTCTATTTCCTGTCTGGCATGTAAAGAGTGGAGCTGGGCAAACAGCTGGCAAAGAAGATTGAACCTGAACTGCAGGACGCCAACGAGGTCCACTCTCATGACTCCTCCACCAACGGACTCATCAACTTTCTCAAGAAGAACTTTGCCTGAGTCGCAACAACTTTTCAGAAAGCTGCTCGCTCCCACACAGCTGAGCTCAAGCACTAAGTTTGTACCTGTCTTTTTACTGTACGTTTGCTACTTTGCACTAAGAGTAATGGTGAAGATGGAGAATGATAATCTCTGTAAAATTAAGAAAATAAATGCCTTTACACAGATATACATTTGAATGTCTGATGGAAAATATAACAATAAAACAGATAAACAAGAGGGATGAATGTATGCTGTCACTAGGTGACGCCAGCGAGTCATATTCAAGAGGCACACAGCACTCCCAACATTTATCTGCTGGAACAAAGGGACAAAGGTCAAACCATCTGCACTGTCGCTCCCCACAAATCCCCAGACTCTAAAGCATCCATTTAGAAAGAAAAACAAACAGCTAGGCTAAACAACATCTGGTTTGCATAGCTCTCCTTAAAAGCAATCTGTCCAAACACCATTAAACTTAATTGACTATATTTATCGGCACTGTGCGACAAAACAGATCTGTGTTTCCCAGCTTAGATTGTACCATGCATGCTTAGAAAAATACATCACATGCATATTTCTGTTTCTTATACTCCTATAGGTCTACTTATACAGTATATGTCAGTAGGATGCTGTCTGTTCAAATCCTGCTGCTGAGTACAATTGCAAAGACTGTATAAAGACAAACAGAAACTTAAAAAAGACCCCTAGACACTGCTGGGTTTTTATTTCTGTTGCCAGGCAACAATACTTTGCTTCCAACTGAACTTGTCCTTTTTATCTCTGGCTTGGAGACATGATACAGAAAAGGACTGACTTTGAATATAATGAAACATTTTTTTTTTCTTACTGCTAGCTTGGGGATGTGCAGAATATTTTGAGTGTTTTTAGTTTAGTTTGGGACTGCAACGAGAAGGGCTTATTCTTGAAGACCAAGATCAAGTTGGAATATGAAAGCATGAAGTAGGTTCTGTGCACGTTCCTGAGATGTTTGTTGAACAATGGCACTGCATACCCTCACATTCCACTTCATGCTTTATTGGTTGAACTTGTCACTCATTTATTTTCCTCTCTTTGGCCCCTTCGAGATCTACCCCCCTCCTATCTCGAGTAGGGTCCCAACTTGCCCTTGTGCAGTGGTTGCTATAGCAATGTCACCCCCCGCCACTGTGACTGTGCAGTCCCAAGTTCATGGTGGTGTCAGACTGGAACTGCAGCGACACCTCTGTTCATCACTCACTTTTTCTAAATCTTTCCACACATTTGCACATAGTTGATATAAGGTCAACATGTAAATAAGCTCAGAGCAGAAAGTGACTCACAGGTCTGCTGCCACTTCTGATACCCACTTGAACTTCACTGGAATGCTTTTGACGCACAGTGCACCTTGATGTCTTATGTGAGCATGTTTAACTTTACTGTAAGTGTGCACATAGTCACAAAAATGTCCTCCAACTGTACATCCCTCTTACGTTTCCAGTCCTAGTCAGAGGCTGCTATTGACAGCTACTAACATAGAAAGACTTTAGGCTATTAAAAATGGCCATCAACCCCGAGACCACTTTTCCCACGACTACTGGAGTTATATAAAGATTAACTTAAGTACGTACATAACATCAAGAAGCAGCAGTCCCTGGAGGTTACTGGGGGGCTACAGATGAACCTTATATCAGGCCTTATGCCACTCCCCTATGTTCTTCTGATCCACAGTCACTGGATCTGGTTCAAATCTGCATTCTTGTCGTTATCTAAGATTGAAGATTCCCATGTTGACACAAAGGATGTTTTTTTTTTTGTTAGAATGTTTGTTTTTTCTGAAGCATACTTTTTACTTGATTACATTTTTAATGAAATATGCAGTGGGTAACTTTGTGTGGGCTACAATCCTAATTCTGATTTGGCGGAGAGTTAAATAAGTCTCTGTCTCAGCTCTGTGTCTCAAATGCTACTAGTGTTGCAGTGTTACTTGGAATCAGTCTTGTTCTTGTGTCAGACTTTTCTGTCTTTTCTTGTCACGGTCTAAGGCATAGTGGATGGACTCGGGATTTGAAATAAAGACCACCTGAGAGTTTGTCTTTGTGTGCAATAAGTGATACTGTATCATCAAATTTAAGGTGGTATAAGAACATTGTTAGACAGTCAGGTGGGGTGGCATACGCCTTGGTCTTATTTGTTTATTTTTTGGGGAATTGGTGGTCTCAGAGAAGTTTTTGTCTCAGGTCCTGCAGTCTTTGTGCAATAAATTAAGTAATTCATTATTTGAGTAGTCTGAATATATTGTTACCATCACCCATTTAAAAATTTAGAAGACTTGTACATGTAATAGGCCATTTCTATTATAATACTTTTGCTTGATCATCCTCCATCCTTCAACTATAACCACACACATCTCCCAAAGGTTCTATTTTCGTAAACATCTCTGCCAAACTACCAGACAGGCATATTCGTACTTCTGGGACACTAAACGGTTATCTGTGTGGGTTTTTTTGGATAGTGACTGAGATTTCTGTCTCTGCTGTTTCCTGCAGACTTAAGATATTTGTGTATACTGACTACAATCTGGAACTCATTCGATATCCCTGTGTTACAAAAAAAAAGAAAAAAAAGAAAGGTGACTAGCAGTGACCACAACCTGTTTTTTGTGTGCATGTTTTATAGTAGCTTTCACTTTTTCCAGTGTATTTGTTTTGGCAACATGAAGAAAAATGTTCCTACAAAACTTCACTCATCAATACTTTTGTCTTATGATGCTTTTTTCCTGCAAATATTGCCACCTGATACTTATATAATGAGCAAATGAGAAGTGTTTGCACAAAGAAACTCACTGTGCTCACCAAACAAGGACAGAGTAGAGAGCAGACAGCAAACAGGAGCTAGAATCTTTGCTGTAAGAAGGGAGCACAGTAACGAAGTCCAGCGCTGGTAACTAAAGATTCAGACTGCATGAGGTAATCCTGTGGCGAGCATATTTTCACTCATTTCCTGGCAATGGCGGAACCTGTGTGCTCCAGAGGGAAGGTGTTCTTTTGTGCGGTGTAACAGAGCTCACCTCACAGCAAATCCCCTGGGGCTCCACTACCTCCACACTCACATACCCACGGCTCGCTGTGTCACTGGGTGGGACCCATGCGCACATAAAGGCCGCTTTGTGCCCCAACTCATGGAGCTGTCAACCAACACCAGAGAGCTCCTTACAGTGCACACCACTGTTCAGCTCACAGGATAACCCAGCAGTGGGCAGACTGTGCTTTTATGTACGCCCACGCAAAACCCCAGCTACACCTCTGTGTGTAGGTCACTAATACTGCGGCTGTACTTCCTCTAATGATGTTTAAGGAGGACTGAAGAAAAGAGGTCCTATATATAACAATTACAATGCTCTTACAACTGGTGTTAGATTTAGTGACAACAGCTATTAGTGTTGTCTTCAAGACCACGGTAAATGAGGCATGACCAAGACTGAAGTGTATCAAGACTGAGTCAAGACCAATGAATAACACTTTGAAATACATCTTTGGGAGCTGTTATAAAATAGGCTGCAAATATTACAGGTCCAGTCTTAGACCTAGTCCAAACTCATAGAGGGGTTAGTGTTTGATAAACGAGGCAAATGGATGGATATCTTTAGATACAATCATAGGCCCTGTACTGTATTTTTTCATCTAATCACAACAATGTTCAAAAGCAGACCTCTTGTCCAAGACATGACTGAGATAAGACCAATATCTTTTACAAAAGAAAGAAAAATACACACATTTGGGGGTCACTTCATTTTGTGTTCCATCTGGGTTCCTTGAACACAAAAAAATACTCTTTTGAAGATTGCCATAGAAATATTATGTGTCAAGATTTTTTTATGAATGCCACAATTTACGTCAGTCCTCACCATGCATGACAAATATTTAGGAACGTTCTGAAATTGTAACTTCTTAAATGCCAGTTTTAGCAATTAAAGTCTCAACACAAGTTTTTAAATAAAATATCAAGGCAAAACACAGTATACCCACAGGTTTCAAGAAATCTACTGCATCAGTTTGTGATGCTTGTGCGGTTATCTGTTTTAAGGAATGTTAATATCCACAAAGGGTCAGCCTCAGTATCAAGGGAGATGACTCAGTGAATGTACTTCCTCTGGACACTGCAAATTACCACTGGAGTCTTTTGTTTTGCTTCTTGAAGTCATTTAGACATTTGTTATCAAAGGCAAGTTGTGATCTCTTGATAAGAAATTCTTAGTTGTAATGTTTATCTGACCGCTCTGCATCCAGAGGGCACAACGTGTCATAGGAGACTCTAATGGTTTGCGTGCAAACCTGTCATTAAACAATGGCATTCCAGGAGCTGCGGACACCAGCAGCCCCAAGCCCATATTTTATATGTGAGGCAGTAATGTTTCGTTTAAAACGCTCTGAGGAAATTGACTTCCAGCTGTAGGTTCTAGAAAATTATATTTTTTTGTGTTTAGCCTTCTAGGGTTTGATTTGACCTACTAAATGTATATTTATTTATGTATTTATTGAACTTGAAGCACTCAAAAAGAACCTTCTTAAGACTGGTCCTTGAGACAGTCAAGTGAAAGACATACAGTATATGACACAATTACAGATGACACAGATCAGCACTTACACAATGAAGCACAAAGAATCCTAATCAAAAATGTAACTGACTGGTAGCAATCTCCTTTTAAAAATGAGTGTTTTTAGCTGTAACTGAGCAGTAAAGTATTTGATTATATGCACATGCCTAATTTTGTGCAACCAGTGACTTACAAATTACTGGAGAATCAGACTTCATCCAGTTAACTGGCCGTTATTAAAAGGATATGTAGCATATAATACTGATCTAAAGTGAGGTGATCAGGAAACACATCCAGCAGGAATGAGAGGAAGGACTACTTTCAGCATCTTCTCCAAATTGCCTTGACATTTTCCCAAAATGTTTGTGCAAGAGGTCCCATGATATGTGGGTGTGGTTTCCCACCAGTCCACAATCCCCCATGACAGCCAGAGCAGATCCAAGGAATCATCTTCCAAAACTACTTTCTGTTCCATTTCCCATTGTTGTGTATTGTCTGACGCATCCATCATCAGTTTGTGTAGATAATTGCTTCTTTAAGAGGGGTGTTCAATGGTTTTCTATATTTGTAGGTTATTTTTTTGTTCTACTAAATTTATTTTTAAAACCCCTTAAATCCTTTGTTGGCATTCAATCAAAAATGAGAGGCAATTGTTGCAGTTAGCTACAAAACCACTTTATTGAAAAAGTAGATTATGTCATCTACAGTTAAATGATACATCCCGATTTTTAATACATTAAATAACTTTAGACTTTCAATGTTTAGATAAATAGATCTAGATTCCTTTTTTTATGAGCCGTCTAATCAAAACACAGCTATACAAAATATGTGACAGGTGTGAATGGTAGCAGAAGAAGCAGTGCTCTTCTTTCCAAGTGATTTCTGACATAAAATAAAAAAACTAGTCTTTTTATGTACAGGGCAACTAGCAGTGCGCTATGAAAGAGAAATTGAAGTAGTACATAAACAAATGTGAAATAAGACATCTTTATAGAGGATCCACTCTGGTCCTTGGGGTGGATATTCTGCAGAAAATGCCAGTGTTATTTTTCAGGTAGCACACATTAAAGAAACCCTTGTACATAGTTGAGATTAAAGGCATCACATGACGAGGGGAATGTCTCAGCTACGCAACCATGTCTTTTTACTTCACAAATATATAACTCAGAGGAGAACAAGCACTAGTCAGTATTACATTCAAATAAGTCTCATTACATTAAATGAGAAAGCACTTTCTGGCAGAGACGACCCCTGCCAGCCATCTGTTTCAGTCTGGTTATTTTTACACATTCAGTAGTATTATTGAGACCTGCTAGAAATTACAGCATAAAAAAAAGAGATGTTTGCCATTTATCATTTCATTCTAGTTTGGTTAATGGATGCAAGATGACTTTGTTTTACAGAGGGAGGAGTTAGAAAAAATTCTCTTCAACATCAAGTGGTGGAGAAGAGTGGAGGGGATGATAGGTTGTATGCTGTGCAGCCCTGTGAATACAGTGAGTGTTTGTCATTGTACAAGCCCTGCCACAAACACTCACGAACAAAGACATAGTGGATTCATTTTTAAAATAATGCACATATCTGGGGTCAGTTTGCCAGAATGTGCTTCAGGTTGGCATCGTCATGTAAGCCTGATGGCATTTACTATCCACAATCATGTCATTAAGATCTCTTCATTTATTTTAATACCAGCCAGAACCCTTCAAACCACAGGTGCATTTTTCCAACACTGCCACAGCTTTAAGTTTCAAGCTTAATTCCTCTTGTTTGTTTTGTCTTGCATAATAATAATAATGCATACACAAAGTATTACTTAAACTGCCGCACAACACACACGCACGCATGCACGCACACACACACACACACACACAAAGGATATGAGAGGACCGTCTGAAAATATGAGTGGAACCAGCCGCTACGTGATTTCAGGGTCCGCTGGCACACAACAGCAAACAAATGGCAGACCAGAGTGACACACACGCATACCTGTTCTGTCTTAAGGCATGTGGCTAAGTGGAAGTTTTTGTGGGAACTCACCATCATCTCAGTACTCTGTGCCAAACCAGTGTCGAGAGAACAGTGTAGGGAGCAGAACTGGACAAAGGTATTTGCAATTAACCTTGGAATGTCACTGAGGGAAAGTATGATAGTGCTCAAATTCAATTATATTTTCAGTGACCAGGAATGTATTGTAGTAATAATATCTTAAGAATCAGATCAAATGATTCTAATTAGAAAATGTCTGTGTATAAACGCAAATACAGTTGGAATTGGTCTGTTCATAAAAGGCCTCTGTACCTCTGAATATGAGACAGATGTGTCCTTAAGTGGAAATTATACAAAACACCACAGGACACACCATGTTTTTTTTTTTTTTTTTTACCTCTGACTCTTTTCATGATTAAAAACAAATCAGCTAAATCTAGGTCTAGAATTTCATGTGGAAAACATCTGCAAATATATATGTGCATTTATATATAAAAGACATTCTATGTGGTTCTAAATGTTTTTTTTCTGTCATTGTATACTTATTAAGACACTGCTTGTAAATCTCTCAAGTCTTGTTTAAGACTTCTATGTGGAATGTCAGTCGGCCTCCAGCTTGTGGCAGTGCCACTGGTGCCTCGGTGCTTCTGTTATAGTGGGCTAAAGAGCATTATGCACACATTCTTGATGCCGCATGAAGAGAGCCAGCTCTGAAGGCACAGCATGGCCACCCTGGGCCTGTCCGGTCCAGCCAGCATTTCATTGTAGCTGCTTATCGCGTTCTTTGCCGCCACAACACCGCTGAACTGACTGTGGCAAAGGCTTCAGTCAGAGCACAGAAATTAAATATGTGGAAGATGAAAGAAAAAGATGGTCTGTGATTTCTCTTCCAACCCAAAAGCCTTTTCTTTGAAGAATGTCCATGGGTCAGGAGTTGTGATGTCACCAGGGGCCTCTGGGTGATGGGTTTTGAGAGTCACACTCCCAAAGGCAATGGGAGGAAAGAGGAGGTGAAACCCTTCCCGATCCCATCATGTGACAGCTGAGATGGGGCTGTCCAGTTAGAGGCCATACAGAGACTTTCACTGGAAATGCTGGGTGTGCGGACCGGGATGTGTAGGGTTTCCTTCAGGCTCCTAGACGTCTTAGGTCCAACAGGAGAACCCATCCTCTTCCCCTTCACAGCTCAGTGACATGGAGAGGATAGCTGGGGGGCAGAGGTCCCGGGACTTGAGACTGCAGTCTCTGGATGTGACAGCCATGGCACAGAAGGTGGCCCTCCAGAGGATAACAGCGGTGGCCCTCCTCATCGTTCAGCTGCAGACCACAGTCCTGAAGAGCAGCAGAAAGACAGAATTATAAAGACTGAGATTGGATTAATAATAGCAAAAACAACCTGGAAAATTTACTTTACCATTTACTGCTAATTCATTTGTCTTTTATGTCTTAAGGTTGGTATAAAACTACCCAAACACAACTTGTATATATAATTTAATTAATGTACAATCTCCATGATGAATCAGCTTTGGACTTTACCCTTCCTGTCGATAAGTGAGCTCCTCTTCAGAGCTTAGAATAATGATTACCCACTGCTTACATAATGACCTGATCCGTTTCCATCAAGAAAATGACTAAATTATGGAGGTTTTGACGTAGCATGTTTGTTAATTAAACTTTTCTGACAATTCACACTTGACCTGCCGGCTGTTTAATAGATCAGTTAGGCATGACTACTGGGATTTCATGCGCTCTATTTAAGCAATAATGTCCCCAGCCGAGTTCAGAGCTCAAGAGTGGAATGTGCATTGTCAATGAGTCACAACGTTGAGCTGTAACCTGGTATTTAGGTGTGTTTTTCTATGTGTATTATCATTCATTCCACAGGAGACTTCAATGGTGATTCATGCTCACCGGTGCAATCGATCCCCCACATGCTCATCCCACCACTGAGCTGCTTTTACTATGGGTCATTGTATCTGTGGGATTGATACAATAAACGTTTTGACCAAGCACAGTCTGAACTGTATGTGTCATTCATTTCTCAACAGATTGAAGAGATACTACAGCAATACAACATCACACACACAAATCAACATGAAAGGTACAGCTCACGGTCAAAGCATGTGTTTGTGACAGCAAACAAAAGCCCCTTTTGTCCATTGTGTCGTGGGACATTTGTCTTTCTTACACCTGACCTACACCTTAAAACATGGGCACATGGAAAGTCATCCGGTCATTTTCCTGCTATGTTAGGTAGACAAGACGTGGCTCTGCGTTACAGGAAATATATTGTTTTGCACACAGTTTAACAAGAATAGTGTGTGTTTGATACACCAGGCTGACTCAGACAGCATACTGGTATGTAAGGAGCATAAAGGAGAATAAAGTAAAAGCACCTCACCTCACAGTGATAGCACTCCACATGGTAGTCCTTGTCCATAGAAACAACCCGAATTGTTTCCTCTGAGCCCTGATGAAAGCATACAATCATTCATAAAGCCATGTGTAACAGATAATTGCCTTCAAATGTTGATCCTTAAAACAGTCTTGTGTGAATGCTTGTTTGCAATGTTTTCCATTCTCTTACAAATAGTGGTTACCTCAACTGGAAGAATAGGGTGGTTACAGGAGGCACACTTCGGAGCAAAAACCCTGTGTTAAAAAAAAAGAAGCGAAATTGCAGCATTTACAATAGGTTGAGTATTGTCTTGTCTTTTGAGTCTAAAGAAATGGAGCTACATAAACACAATGCTAACTTGTTAATGTTGACTAAAGTAGTTGCACTTTGTCCTTACGTGTGGTAGTCTTTGACACAGTAGATATTGTTCTCAACATCTACAGTGAAAGGCACGCCATCCAGACCCTCTTTACACACTACGCAGCGGAAACAGCCCGGATGGTAGGACTTGCCCAGTGCTTGGAGGATCTACATAACCACAAACATAAACAATTCATTGTAATGCAGTTGGCTTATGAAGCAGAGATGGAAATGTGAGATGTCACTGTACTGAACAAAACCAAAAAAAACACTGTGTAAATTACCATCTCCATGATGAGGTGACCGCACACAAAGCACTTCTCGGCTGTCTGCTGGAACCCCGAGTACTGGAATCAAATAGAGACAAGTTCATTTTGGACACTTTGGAGCAGTCCCAGCCTTTTGCAAGTATAAATGCCTTCTTCTGTTACTTTCCCTAGAACCCCCGAGCAGGGAAGATAATAAAGGGCACCAGCTGCAGTCGGGATCATGACCTGATGACTCTTGGAGTAGGCGGCTCAAGGCTACGAGGTGGAGGTGCTGATGGGATGTGGGTCCACTTGCCTGCCTTTGGCCCTTTCCCCCCCCGACATTTCTAAATCTACCATCTGTCACAGCTTGCCTCCCCCGATACACTCCTCAGGTTGACAGACGCATCAAAAGATTATGCTTTTCTTCCTCAGTAAAACCAGAAACGAAGTGAGGTAGTGACTTCCTGGGCTACAAGGTTTAAATCGCTAAACAAGAAGCTAAGACAGTGGAAATATTGCAAAACTATGCTAGAAACTTTGTGTCAGAAACATTTATCTTCCCTTAAGTTCACAATGTTCAGGGTCAATCCTTGAAACTGACAACTAACTGAAACAGAGCTGACAACCTTAACATTTAGACTTAGCAAGTGCCTTGTAGCCTGTTCCATTTGCCTTATACAATAACTGTGAGAGGACTTGAAAGCAGTAGTGAGCCCCATTTCCCTGAAGCAGATGGAGCAGGAGCCTACAGCTGTCTAGCACACCTCCTCCTATTCTCTGCTACAAGTGCTGGTAATTGAGCTCCTTGGGGATATTTAGGAAAATTAGGGTGAATTGGTGGGGTGGTGCTAAACTCTAACTGTTACAGCTATGTCTGTTTCCTCTTGAGGGATTACAGAATGTCGTCAAGAGATCCAAAATCCTCCGCTGTTCCCCCACAATTAGAGGATGCTATCGAGGGTGATTTCAGCCGATATAATCATTGATAAACCGAAAAAAATCTTACCAGAAAATCTTCCTCACAATAGACCTTGCCATTGACGTTATAGAAAGCTTTGCCTCGCAGTCGCCGCCCTGAAACAAACAACATATTATATTAAACATAAAAAAGAAATTCTATTATCAAGTAAAAAACAAATTCAGTCGGAGGTCTGGCTAAACATAGGCATCAGTTTGCTCCAGCATTTTTACTGACTTTTGTTTTGACAGTTAAAATACTTAGTCTGTAGCAGTTTTATTTAATACAAACTCTTGTCCTCCCCCAAAACATATCGTGAGACTTCATTCATCCCAATCCAAGGCCAGAATCCTATCCTAGTTTAGTTCTGCTGGGAGCTTGTTTCTGCTGCTCACTGCCATTGCAAAACTGACTGCTTGTTCATTCAAACTCACTAGGAACAGATACCTTCACAGAGCCAGCACACGGACCTCATAAATCTGCTGGATTAGTCACATTTAATTGTCATCCCGACCTAGCACCATTTGATTTTATGTGTGTCCTGCCATGGGAAAGACAAGAGCTCTACCCCCTCCTCTCTTTTTAGCACTAAAATTTATGCAATCGCTGTATTTCACACACAAACACGGTGTCACAACGCTGGGACATGGCAATACATTAACACCCACATAAATGGCCGGAGCAGCCCAGGAATGCTGCCCACACAATAGGTGAGACTTTTAAGACTTTGAGACAGAGGAGCAATTAGCATTTTTAGCAAAGTGACACTCTTTGGGGACACAATGTTCGGACTAAGGCAGGGGAGAACCAACGTGCAGGAGACGTGAGTGAAGACTGCAGCCGTAGGGTCTGAGAGGGGTTTCTGAGCGCTCATCTGTGGCCTCTGCTCTGTGCTTTGGGGTCTGAAAGGTGAACACAATGGCCCTAGCACTGATGACTGTGGAGCGCTGCTAGGGGAGCGGGCCGACTGAGCAAACGGGGACATTCTTTCTGCCTGAGGTCACTGGCTGGTCCCATTCAACCCCCCTGCAACTCTCCAACACCCGCTCTCTGCCTGCTCCCCTCGGACAGAGATGGGAGGGGGATGGCTCTTATGCCCCGCTCACTCCTCTGGCCTTTTGTCAGCAGACAGCGCTGCCAAGATCCTGCACAACGAGCAGCTCCACTTTACTATGTATCTGTGGCTTTACAAATAAAAATTTAACATTGTGTACAGCTATGTGTTTCAATGTTGCATGGGCTTCCACAGCAGGAAAGAATGGCTAGGGATGGACACTGGAAAATGACCTCATTACCACACGCACTTTCTTTGCTTTCTTTGCATCAGATCCTCTGACAAGTCGAGATGTTGGTCAATTACAACTAGAATTTTACATGAATCGAAACATCCACAAAACATGGATGTTTTGTGGATCCCTGTGATACTGCAGGCATTCACAAAACATATTCCCATTGAGACCATGTGTTTTATATCATATAATAACAGTTGCTCTTTTATTTCGAAGCTTTAAATAATCAGACGCTCAAGCCTTAGGAAAACTCTCTTAAATATAAAGCTTCTGTTACTGAGTCAAGAGTTGATCTGCTTCACAACTTCCCACCTTGGGACCAGACTTTCAGGTGTAAAAATGCCCTTAGAGTATAAAAATAATAAGATTAAACGTGTGTCTCGTGACAATACCAACCCATTAGCTTTTATAGGTGTGGTAAAGTTATGGTTCTCACAACATCTTTCTTAGCTAAAGGAGAGCTCTAAAGCAGACACAGAAATCCATCCAGTACTGAGCTGCAGAAATAGCACAGTAAAGTAAAGCCCAGGGATATTTTTCAGTAGCAGATGTCCTCTCTAACATGAAAGTGGCAATAAAAAGGATTTTTAACAAAAATAAGCTTCAGCTAAAAATAGAGATGGGTGGCAGAAAGAACAGCAAAATGTGCCGTCTCCACAGCTACACAAGGGTCAAGGTCTTCCAGTGTTTATCAGCTTTCTAGTTTGACATCTAATAGCTCATGCCCACAGTCTGTGCTCCATGCTGTTCAGTATGGTGTTCTGTTAACAGAGGAAGGACACTCAACACAGACACAATATTCACACTTTAGCTTTGACCATAAAGAAATGTTGAGCTACCCACATTTTCGTAATATTTACTAAAACATGTCAGAACATAATTTTTTTTTAAATTAAAGCCACCTTAAAAAAAAAAAAGAAAAAAAAAAAAGGGGGATACAGGGCATGAAACTTACTGGGATGGCATGTTGGGCGTCAGCTCCCTGACCGGGATGTACCTTTTTACTATGACAAAAGCTTTAAATTTATTAACTGAACTTAAATGATGTTTTTGTCGATTCCAAGAGTGCTGAATCGATATCATAATTCATAAGGTCTAGATTTTTTTTTAATGAACTTACAAACAAGTGGTTGAAAATGAGTGAAGAATTGATGCCTCTGAGCTGTGTTATTGCTGCCAGCCTTTGGATTACTACAACATAGAAATGAGTCATCAGCCTCACGGCAGACAGTCTGCTCGTCCAGCCCAAAGGACTAGGTTTATTTGTTACACTTTATATTCAAAGGGTATAATTATTTTCTACACTACCCCGCCTGAAGGCAACACAGAAATGTAAATTATTAAAGTACTGTATGCTCAACAGTTCTCTTATTGAAACAAACAGTACTTTGTTAAAAGAGGAAGGACCTTGATAAAAAAGTCTTTCTGATGTACATGTCGGCATGTACATCACTTAATGTGAGCCCACATCAGCATGCCCCTTTGATAAGCAGGTCTGGTACACTTTGTGACTGTCTGATTGAGTTCCTCTGGGGAAGGTCGGCTGAAGTGGAGGGGGGTAGTTTGCATTCTTGGCCATTTCATGAAAAAAGGGTGCAACCATGGGAGTAAGCCAAGAGAGGGCTCAATTATGCATGGTTAAACAAAGCCCAAGGCTACCAGCGAGCAATGTCTCAGCAAACTCAGCCGTACACTGCGGCTTTGGACCCTAGAGGACCCTACTCAAGGGACATGCTTTCTCCAAATGCCAAAGGACGGAGAGCCGAGAGAAAAGAAACTGACAAACAAACAAAAAACATTAGAACAAATGCTTACAAATCATCAGATTGAGTTATGACAAGTGTAGGGAGTTTAAAAGTGAACTTCTACATCACAGCCCAAAACATAACATTCCCATTCACATAAAGTCAGATAAAACATGACTGTTTACATTAGCAATAAACCATCTAGAGAGGCACGATGACCTGCGAGACTGTCAACAACAGCCCACGCTAAGCTCACTAATCATGGATGGGATTTCTACAGCAATTATTCTCTCAGGGGATTACCACCTTGGCTTTTGAGTCAAATATTTACTGAAAAGCCATGACCGCTGAGACATCCAGTTATTATTGAGGAGTGTTTATAATCTGGGGGGAAATAATTGGTTATTTTACAAATAAATTTAAAAGCTCAGATTACAAGAACAATGATTAAAACCACAGTTCCACCTTAACCAGGTCAGAAAAAAACTCAACAACCTCAGCAACTGGACACTCCGCATCTGGCCCCTCTTTCTTCAGACACACAATAAATCGGAAAGTATGCGGCTTTGGTTACATGTAAATTATAGGCAGTTCTTCCAGAGCCATCGGGGGTGGGGTGGAGGATCAGTATCCATGTATGGAACTCATATGAATGGAAACAACCTTGCTAAAAAGCTTTCTCCCGACATCTTCTTCTTGTTTCCCCGAGAAACAGAAGAGGAGTGTTGGAGTCGGATGACAGAGAGCTCCAAAACGCACACACACACACACACACACCATCCGTACAGTACTTTGAGCTCAAGAACAGACTTATTTACAGGCTTAAAGAACAGATAGTGTCAGGATCTTAGTTTTTTGCCACTTTATTATCTGCAGAAATAATTTAGCTATACTTCTACTACATAGATGCAAAGCCTGGGGATATTTTGAAGCAGCAGATGTCTTTCACTGCAATATCTAACTATGAAACACTGCAGCTACTGACATTACCAATCTCTGAGTCAAATGCCTCAATAAAATGTGAGATGTCAAAACTCCAGACAGGGCAAGCTCTACCAGAACACATTCAACCACAAGCAGCGTTAGACTTAAGTAAGGTTTTTGTGTATTTTCCAAAAGTGTGTTTTACCTTGTGCTGGTTCTGTTTATTTAACTATAGGGATTTATGGGGGTGTGGCTACTGGCTACACACCATCATCTAACTATAATTGTTTTACCTGTACTGTACTTTACAGTTTTACTTACCACAAGAGCAACAGGTGAAGCAGTTTGTGTGGAACAAGTTGCCCATGGCCTGGCACGCTTGGCTCGCTCCGTACACACCTTTACCACATTTGACACAGATACCTGTCGATAACATAAAGTCCAATTGTTACCAAAAACCACAATACTGCAGCTAAAAACAAAAAACACAAATTTAAAATGACAGTATTAATTGTTGCAGTGTTTACCCTGGGAATAGTTCATCACATTGTTACTCGGTACCTTTACATATACTTGTTATATTAATGTGATATTTCTCAGAGAGATTTATATTCCCCTGGCATTAGTCCAACTTCAACACTGGTCATTTCCAACTATTACGTCATTCTTCTTGAAGGCAAAGCTTTGAGGTGATTACAAATGCAAGGGCAAGAGATGTAATGGACCCAAGGTTGGTTTAAAAGGAGAGGGATGCAGACGAAGCATCTCCTCAACTCTCGCACAGAAGACAACCTCTGTGGGGGTCACATTCCACAGCGAGTGCAGGGTCAAAGCCAGGATGGGGTGAGTCCAGGGTCACAGTGCCTACAGGGCACAAGATTTCACAAGACAACAACAGGGGAGCAGTCAACCAGCCCCTGACCCTGCTGTGACATTTACACAATTAAGGATGAACGTGAAGAGGCAGGATGGATCCAGCGTTTTTGAGGAAAAAAAAAAAAAAGTATGGGTATTGATTTACAGTATTGAGTAATAATCAATAATGAATGTTGAAAGTACACTTCATTACAATTGATTCAAAATGATGCCATGGGGAAGTTTGTCAATAAAATACTTTATGGAAAACGTGTGTATGCTCCTATGACAATATCACTTGCAATATTTGAATTTTCTTTAGGTTGTAGTAAAACTTTTTATTAGAGTTAAAATATTAAAAGGAACGCAGGACTAACATTAGGCTTAGCCTGACTTCCACTGGCCCACACAGGCCTGCTAACAGCCCTGTGACTTGGACTCAAAACAATAACGTTTATGCCTCTGACTGGCCTGAAATCTAAATGCAGGCTCCGAATTGACCCTATGGAAGGTTGTGAGCCTCATATTACAGTTTATGGTGAAAATATTAGTCACTGCTATGTTCTTTATGTGGGTTACTTCTTAAGGTGTTTGTGATGTCTATTATGTCCCTCCACTACTTAGGTTACTTACAGCATTTTAACACATGACTCACTGACTCATCAGCCATTCTTCTCAAACAAACCTTCCCAAATCTAGGACAAACAGGGTTGTATTGTCAAATCTATTTACAGCCTGATTTGTAATTGTTTTAATCACTGCATCAGCCAAGTGTCTACTCAGGGATATCTTAAAACTTTGACTAACCCTCAGTGGGACTTCTCCAAGCAATATTAAAAAAATAAAATAAACCCAAATTCTGTAGGAAATGACATGAGTGAAGATAGTGGGCTGTTCAGTGTATTGTGCATTTGTTTTCCAGTCAGCATTTGTGTCCGTCAAGCATGAGCATGACTAGTGCCATTATAATTCTGGGCAGGTGATCAGACTTGACCCCCACCAACTATGTCTGGCCCGCCAACCAAGATCGTGTGCCAAGTGTCTGGTGCTGCCCGGCACCCCACTGGCTGGTTAATGAAGGGCTTCGTGGGGGAGTTATGGCGGGTGGTGGGAGGGTGCACTGAAGAGGGAGTGTTAACTCTGCTGCTTCGACTGCAGCCTTGTATCAGGCCAGCTGTTGATTTGTCCACCACAACAAACAGTGCGGCCAGTGTGTGACCCTGGCAAGCAAAAACATAAAAAAAACCCATTGGCAATTAATAGCGCCACAGTCGCTACGGAAACGGGCTGTCCCTATGTGTTTTGCAAGTTTTTTTTACTACTCGATTTCAGACTCTTGGCTTTATACTTTGTTATCTCTTGTTCCTAACATCGTCGACATGCCTCCCTCTCTCTCCTGCTTCCCTGGAACAAATCCACAGCTGTCTCAGCCTGAGTCTGAGCAAGTGCACTGGCTAAAAACCAGCCCACTCTTCTGTGAATGCAGCCATTAGTCTGGCTGCTCATTCAAAGGTGGACAGCAACTTCCTCGCCAAGCCCTGTGTATTTCACTAGCCAACCAAACAAATTGGTCAAATCCCTGGACCGCAAACTAATTTAGTGACTAGGAAATAGATAAATACAGTAACAATATTCACCGGGCCCTTGTTGGTTTAGACTCTCACTGAGACATCTTTACAGTGACAATGACGACTACAAAACATCACGACTCCAGACTGTACGGCTGTGGATCACAAGGTATCTGCACAGGCAGATGGAAAGGTTCCAGCAGCATTGTGTAAAAGATGGCTGTGTAAAGAGAGTACCAGTCGTGATGCACCACTGGAATGAGGTAAACAGTGACCAAAATTTGACTAGTAGTAGTAGTACTAGAGTAACACAAATTCCTTTTTGCTATATCTGGATATAGAAATTCACAGCAGCATTTCTTAAGCCACTCTAGAACTACTATCTTAACCTTTTGTGCAACTATTACTACAAGACTTAGACTGTAGAAATCTTCTTTTTTTTTCAGTTGTTGCCATAGAGATGTGATTCTGTAGAATGAAATAAAAAAAAAGAAAAATGATAGCTCTTGCTAGATGTCTAGATGTCACTCCTGTTTGTGGACATTGGTGTTAAATGAGTTCAAAACAGTACAGCAGTACCTCCAAAGACCTAAGAGCACTTTATTAGTTAAAAGACAAAGGAAGTACCCAGGGAGCAGAGGAGCAAGGCTTTATACAGTATGTGAGAAGTAACAGCAACATATAATAGCACTGACTTAATAATGAAACAACAGAATTTCACATACCAAAATACTCTTTCTTCATGTGAATCTCCAGCTCCTTCTCCAGCTCCAGTGTGAGAGCCTCCAAACGCCTCTCGGCCTGACTGGGCCCGTTCTCCCTGCTGGGGGTCACCTGGTAGGGCAGCTTGAATCTCTGGCCAGTGGACTTTGAAGAGATGCCATAAGTAAATGCAGAAGGTGAACCAACACTCATCTCTGCAGATCCACTGGACTGCGTCTGCGGCTCTTGGACCGGTGACAGCCCCTGCAGGTGAGACACGCGGCTTTGGAGGCCGTTAGAGTCCGGGTAGTCCTGCAGCAGCGCGTCCTCGTGTAAACCGGTGCCCAGCATGGAGGACCGGGGCGAGGGCATTTGTAGGTCCGGGTAGGTGCTCATTGAGCCCCTAGAGCTGCGGGAGCTTCTGGAGCTGTGGCTTGAGATGCTGGACCGGGGGCTGACCACGCAGTTGGCCGTAGTCCCTGGTCGTGAAGTTCCGTCCTGGCTGCAGATGCTGGACCGAGGACTGGCCAGCGGCGGCGCGTGTAAAATGCCCCCCTCCAAGTCGTGATTGAGCAGGGGCCCATAGCGGGAGTCGGAGTAGCTAGACCTGGGGCTGGTGGTGAAGGAGTACTGGCTGGCTGTGCTGGACCGGGGGCTAGTGTGCCTCTGGTCGTAGCCCATACTTATGCCGCTGGTGCGATTACTGCTGGGCTTACTGCAGCAGTCACAGCTGTTCACGCTGGCCCGGGGACTCGACTGTTTACTTGTGTCGCTGGCGGTGCTTGCATAGCTGGACCTGGGGCTAAGAAGGCTGTTGCCCTCGCAGTGGACCAGACTAGACCTGGGGCTCGTGTACCTGTCCTGGCCCGGGACAACTAGACTCGTACGTGGGCTGCTAATGCTTGACCTGGGACTGACGTGCTTGCTCTGATCCTGGGAGGACAGAGAAGACGCCAGGCTGGACCTCGGGCTGGTGGCGTTGTACCTGCCGTCGTGACTGCTCGTAATGCAGACGCTGTTGCACCTGTTGCTGGACACAACAGCAGGTTTGTTGAGAGGTACGCCGTCATATGAAGAGCCGGTGCTGTACCTGTGGCCCAGCACCTCCAGAGAGTACCTCCTGTGTCTCTCGCCGGTGTAGCACGGCAGAGCAACCTCAGATTTGGTGCAACAGCTCTCCTCCTCGTTGTACACCGTGTCTCTTTGAGGCACACAAAAATCCACAGGAACAGCCCGGTTACAGCTCACAGGGCGCACCGGAGCAGCGTTGTACACTTTACTTCCACAAGTGAAATTCTCCACGGTGTGATGCTGTTGGTGAAGCGCAGAGGTACCGTTCATTGGTGCACCTTTATGCTCCACAGTCGGAGCAGAGAAGTCCAAGTCTGGGTTAATGACCAAGTCTCTCGTCGCATTGTACATCCCGTCATTGTATGCATCATAAAGAGAAAGGTCCTCCATTAATTTACTGGCTCTTAGCCCTAAATCCTCCTGATAGTGCTCCATATTGCGCTTCCGAAGCAAGAACTAAGTTGTGTGTGCGCTCCACAGCTCAACAAGCTAGCACCGCGGAGCGGCAATTGCGTTTCACATGGAAATCAAAACAAAACGCCGAGGTAGGCTACATCCGCTGCTCATTTAATAAAAGCTGCCTTCGTGGTCCGCATCCTCTTCTTCTTCTTCTCGGCTCTGTTCTGCGAAAAAATTCTTTCTCACTGTTACGGTCGAGAGGGATACGTTTGTCAACTTCAGTTTTTGTTAAGTTGAAAGGTCTTTACAGTCAAAGGCGCGCTGCGCGGAGGAATTTATCCTTGTTGGTTTTTCCACCAATATCCCCATTCGCACGCTATACTTCAGAATTTAGTTGATTAGAAAATCGGATACTGCACAACCAACAACTCTGTATATATTCAAGCACAATAAGAGAGACAATATACTAAACAAGCGCGGTTTGTTCCGGGGGACTTGTTTGTCTGAAAGGAATGCGAGGACGGAGACAGGGTGCGCTGCGGCTCTCTGGAATGTGGTTAATGCTGCAGAGAAACAATGATTGCGACCAACTCAGCAAGGGGCTGCCGGCTCTGAAAAGAGAAGACTTTAGAGAGAAGGGGACGTCTGCATTCATCCCGGGCAGACTAAAATACCACACAAAGCACGCCTCACCTGGTCCGACTTCTTTAATATAGAGGGCAGACTCAAGTTTGTTCACCTTTTTGAAGTGTAACAAGTGTGAGGATAGTAGTCATCAGTAACGTCTGCTGTTCACATTGAATTTAACAATAGGCTTTAGCCATAGCTCTTATTGGAATTATGTTGTCCCACATGTTTATGAGTGAAAACAATACATAAAAACAGCATGCAGTGAGGATAAAAGTCTGAACATAAAGCTAACAAATAAACACACAACACATTTCATTTTAACCGTTTTATTAAATTTAACACAAATCAATGCGTTTTTTATTTCAAAGATTGCAAATAGTTTTGAATACATTTACTTTGTGTGCATGTAGACTTAACATATGTGTTTCCTTTTTGTTAAGTGGGTTATAGTAAAGTATAGTAAAGTCTTTCCAATTTTATAACAATGTAACCAAGTCTCTACATAGTGCAAGGGAAACTGAAACCTTTTCATTTAGTACTTCATCAACTACCAACTACTGGAAGAAAGGAGAACAAAACAGCAGCAAAAGCAGTAACAAACAAAATGTCTAGAAAAATAGAGGACAGTGTACTGAGCTTTTCTCCCATGGCCTCGGCTTTTGAACCAATGGACAACTTCATCCAGGTCATACTTCTGTGGCTCATAACCTAGTTCTGACATAGCTTTGGCCATGCTGAAGTAGTGTGTTACTCCAGTTTTATACACTTCCGTACGAGTCAGCAGTGGCTGGAAGTTATAGAAGGGGCCAATCACATAGTGGATGATTTCGGTCAGAAAGGCAACATAATAAATGAGAGAAATTGGGAGACGCAGTTTGGGAAAAGAGTATCCCAATCCTTCTACCAGTGGTCTAAAAAATTCAAAATTGTTGACAGGCCTGCCATCTGAGATGAAGTAAGCTTGACCAGCAGAGCGATGGTGCTTCTCAGCCGTCAGAGCCTCTGCAGCCAGCTCATGTGCCGACACCAAGTTGTCAACATGGACAAACTCCACGAGGCTGTTAGGTTTTCCATAAACAAATTTGAAAATCCCCATCTCAATGTAACCCACTATCCTGGGCAGGTGCCTCTGCTCACCAGGGCCATAGATTCCAGCTGGTCGTAAGGCACAGGTTCTAAGAACCCCTGAGCCATCCTGTAGAGCTGTACCATTAGCCTGTAACACAGTCATTTCAGCCAGACACTTGGTCCTGGAGTAGTGGTCTGGGTGAAGATGGAGAGGAAGATAAGGGAGCGTCTCATCTCCGTTCTCTATGACTTGGCCTCCAAAAACCACATTGAATGTACTAGTGTACACCAATCTGGATACTCCATGCTTAATGCAAGCCTTTAGGATATTCTGTGTGCCCTGAACATTTACTTCCTCGATTAGTTGCTGATTAAGTTGCTCCCTGCCTGACATACCATAGGAAGCAATGTGAAATACACAGTCAACACCTGTGACGGCTTTTTCAACCTGTGCATAGTCCCGCACATCACCTTGCACAAATACAATGCTCTCTGGCACTTCTTGCACCGGTGGGGCTTTGTCAAACAGAGTGATTCTGGACCCTTTTTTATGCAGACAGCATGCCAAGCTGTAGGGTAAAACTTATTTTTTTTTTTTTTACAGTTTTAGTCCTTCAGCTGACCCTTTTATCCAAAGCGACATACATTAAGGTTCCATTCACCAGTGTTACAGCTGGAACACCACTGTAGGAAAGGTGGGTTAAGTGTCTTGCCCAAGGACACAACGACAGTATGAACTGTGGGAAGAGCGGGAATCGAACCACCTACCTTCCGGTTGAAGGACGACCGCTCTACCACTGACCCACTGCGCCCTTTAAGAATTAGATTGTGATGCAATAGATACTGTTAATAGTAATAAAAGAGAAACACCACTATCAAGCATGCTCAATATAATGCACTTTTACTATTTTGAACGACACAGCCTGTATAAAGCCTGAAACTGAACAACATGAGTAGTGTGACGACACCCACTTGATGATAGGTAGGTAACTGCGCAAGTACAGTGGGGATCGAAAGTTTGGGCACCCCAGGTACATTTTTTTATTAATGTGCATAAAGACGGCAAGAAAAGATGGAAAATTTTCCAAAAGGCATCAAATGACAGATTAGACATCCTTATAATAAGTCAAAAAAAAGTTAGATTTTATTTCCATCATTTACACTTTCAAAATAACAGAAAACAAAAAAATGGTGTCTGCAAAAGTTTGGGCACCCTGCAGAGTTAATACCTTGTACTGCCCCCTTTGGCAAGTATCACAGCTTGTAAACGCTTTTTGAGTCTTTCAATTCTTGTTTGAGGTATCTTTGCCCATTCTTCCTTACAAAAGTCTTCCAGTTCTTTGAGATTTCTGGGCTGTCTGTCACACACTGCTCTTTTAAGGTCTATCCATAGATTTTCAATTACGTTGATGTCAGGAGATTGTGAAGGCCATGGCAAAACCTTTAGTTTATGCCTCTTGATGTAATCCACCGTGGATTTTGAGGTGTGTTTAGGATCATTATCCATTTGTAGAAGCCATCCTCTCTTTAACTTCAGCTTTTTCACAGATGGCATCAAGTTAGCATCCAAAATTTGCTGAAATTTTATTGAATCCATTTTTCCTTCTACTCGTGAAATGTTCCCTGTGCCACTGGCTGCAATACAACCCCAAAACAGGATCAATCCACCCCCATGCTTAACAGTTGGACAGAGGTTCTTAAATTCTGTTCCCTTTCTTCTTCAAACATACCTTTGCTCATTCCGTTCTATTTTAACCTCATCGGTCCACAGAACTTGTTTCCAAAATGCATCAGGCTTGTCTATATGTTCATTTGCAAACTTCAAACGCTGATTTTTGTGTTGAGGACGTAGAAGAGGTTTTCTTCTGATGACTCTTCCATGAAGTCCATATTTGTACAAGTATCTCTTTATAGCGGAATAGTGTACCACAACTCCAGTGTCTGCCAGATCTTTCTGGAGGGATCGTGCAGTCAAACGTGGGTTTTGACTTACTTTTCTCACAATCCTGCGAGCCGTTCTGTCTGATATTTTTCTTGGTCTTCCAGATCTTGCTTTAACTTCCACTGTTCCTGATGACTGCCATTTCTTTTTTCCGAACAGAGGATATTGGCATCTGAAAACGCTTTGCTATCTTTTTATAGCCTTCTCCTGCTTTGTGAGCGTCAACTATTTTCAGTTTCAGTTTTCTAGACAACTGCTTAGAACCCATGGTGCTGATTGTTGGGGCAAGGTCAGATTAGCCTGGGCATTTAAAACCTTTGAGATTGACATCACCTGGTCTATCCAGACGATGATTGAGAACAATCCATGACACTGTCAGGTCCTAGCTTGCCAAAGGGGGCAGTACAAGGTATTAACTCTGCACCATTTTTTTGTTTTCTGTTATTTTGAAAGTGCAAATGATGGAATTAAAATCTAACTTTTTTTGACTTATTATAAGGATGCCTAATCTGTCATTTGATGCCTTTTGGAGATTTTTCTTCTTGGTGTCTTTATGCACATTAATACAATTTTTTTACCTGGGGTGCCCAAACTTTCGATCCCCACTGTAAATGTCAATAATCCACTCTTTTAGGAAAATCTATCTTTAGTAGCCTTAGAAGCAGCTGCATAAGAAATTAAAGTAGCTCACCGTAAACCAAAGTATCCACATCCACCTGTTATCAAAAACGATTAATCCCATAAAATTACCATCCTGTGGTAATACATAACATGACTAAACTTGCAACCTAACTTTAACTTGAGCTTAAGTTTAAGTTAGTCTACCAAGCGTGTGCCTTTAATTCTGTTTAATATTATAATGGTCTACCAAT
This sequence comes from Perccottus glenii, assembly GCA_024416835.2. Lineage (NCBI taxonomy): Eukaryota > Metazoa > Chordata > Actinopteri > Gobiiformes > Odontobutidae > Perccottus > Perccottus glenii. The sequence continues at coordinate 9,651,480 of CM044548.2, forward strand.
CTCCACAAAAAAAAGCAAATAATTTTCTCAATATTACTATCCTAAAACTTAACATAGAGCTTATGCCCATGGATGTATTATTAGTACTGGATAGTGAGTGATTTTCAATAGAAGTTGCTTGGCGCAACAAGCCAAAAAAGATCTAGCCTAATAATACATCCATGAGAAAAAGAGTTTAGCAGAGGAGGGTTTCCATCCAACGACCTCTGGGTTAAGGTCCCTGCTTCTACTGCGCCACTCACTCGCTGTAGCTATAAAATTCTATACAAGGAATAGCTGTATCACTTTGAAGGATTGCATTTGTACAGCTAACTGCTAATAGCTTTATTCTCAACTAAACTTGACAAAATTGTGCTCAAATATATTTTTTGGTCCAGCATGTAAAGACTTGATTTTTGTTGTAGCTGCCAATAAATGTCAAAGAGTGGCTTATGAGAGGATGACAGACATTGTGTAGGTGTTTGCAGAGTACAAGTGTAAAACAGTGATTATCTTAGACAAATCTTTCATGTGAAGTGATGAATGTATGCTTTCAATGTGCAGAGGTTATTTTTGTTTTACAGGGCAATCCATTTTTTAAATACTTTGAAGAAATTGAAATTAAAAGCTTAACGACTTAGCAATGTTCTTTTTAAATTACTTTTGGTCAAATACTGATTATTATGAATACAAATAGGCCTAATATATTATCTTTTCTGACTCTTCAACTCATTACAAATAAGTACATATAGTATTTAATTAACAAGGTTTTATATATATATATATATATATATATATATATATATATATATATATATAGTTAAACTTTGAATAAATTTTTTTATATAAAACCTTTATATATATATACACTGTATATGAGTTTTATATAAAAAATATTTGATTCAATGTTTAAAGAAACTTTCTATAATGTATTAATAAGAATGGCCTTAAGTCAATTATTTCTAGCTTATACTGCATCCCATTTGATACTTGCACTATTTTATAGTGTATAGTATGGTGAGTGTAAAAAAAACATAATAAAAAAAATAAACAATAAAGGTTTGTTAAAAGCCCCATTGGTCAGTTCAGATCTGAAGCACTGACCTTGACCGAGTGAATGAGGGCAGCCAGTCCCAGGCTCTCACTTATGAAAATATGTTTTTAAATGAAGAGATTCAGGTGTACATTTCTTGTTTTCTCTTAGCAGTTACATTTTGTATTGCTTTAACAAAAAAAGGATTTTATATACTGTATATTGGCATAGCATTGATTTTATATAGCGCTTTCCACCTAGTAGGCACTCAAAGCGCTATTTATATGTATATATATATATATATATATGTTATATATATATATGCCTAAACACAAATAAATTCATATTAACTTGTTGAACTCAAGTGTCTCTCAATACTCTACTCTAATAATGCTGTACTTTTTCAGACAATACTGTTATAATTTAATTGTTCAAGGTCATGTGTAACCTGTTTAACATCTTGATTCATTTTTTACTGTAATTTGAATGAGTGACATTTGCATTCACATTACAAAAACACACTTTTATTAACAAATGCAACATTTCACATACAAATCAAGGCAGTTTAAGGATGTAACTGGACAGATTAATTTGAGCTTCCATATTTACTATTATTTGCGTCCATAATAATTGTAATAATTTCCAGAGATGTTGACTGCATGTGCAGCCTGCAGTGACACAATAATGATGACAATAAGTGCAATCAATACTGAAAGGCAGACCCAAACAGTGGAAATGATGTTCAAGGTGCGAGCAGTGGCGCCGTAACTGCGGGCGCCTTCCACATCCCCAATCACCTTCCGGTCTCTGGCCTAAAGACAAATGATCAGACTTACAGCATGTATAAAGAAAATAATAGTTTGGTATTAGGTACTGGAGTTTAACCATTTTTTGATAGCAAATATAATTTTGTATACACCAACGAATCTGCCTCTAACAGGGACAACAAACCAACCGTAGTCCATTTTTTTTTGAGTGTAAAAAAACATTATTATAAAATAAACAAAAAAGCTTTGTTAAAAGCCCCATTGATCTGTTCAGATCTGAAGCACTGACCTTGACTGAGTGAATGAGGGCAGCCAGTCCCAGGCAGAACGGGTTGGAGAAGAGAAAACACATGAGGGACCAGATGAAGTAGTCCTTGGGCATCTCTCTTGATGTGTTGACGTTCACAGTGGTGTATTGGCCCATATGCTGTCCCATAGGCTGTTCCATAGGCTGTCCAAAGGGAAAATAGCCACCTTGCAGTGGGACAGCATCTTCATGTGCTGAACGTGGGAAGTGTTCATTCATTGCTGCTGCTGCTGTTGAGCCAAGTGAGCGCCCAGGAAGTCTCCAAGTATTTAAGAGCCCTGCCTTGTTTTGGTTTCCTTTTACGCTTAAAGGGTTGGTCTAGATTTTTTTTTTCTTTCACAACCGTAATAAAACCTCCCAGTTGTAAAATGATCATAAAGGGATAGTGAGTTGTAAATCGTTTTTTTTTTTAAGTACATTTGTTTATTTCCTTCAGTAGAATCAGATCAACACACACCATTTCATTTATCTTTATACAGGTCAAGCAAGGACAGTGTTTTTTTTTTTATTCTTCATTCTTATCCAAAGCTAGAAAATATTTTTATGCAATAAAAAGCTCAGCACTTGCAAATAAGCAAGAACACAGGAGAGACCCGCTTCAAATCTTGAATGGGTCATTTGCCCAATGTCATCCCCCTCTCTCTTGCCCTCTTTCCTGTCAACCTACTGTCCTGCTGTCAATAAAGGCCTTAAAAAAACATCAAATAGATTAATTGAATTCTACAGAAATTTAAATTTAAAAAGTAATGGAGAGGGATTTTTAGATTTGTAATAAACTGATATTTATTATAATAAACAGTGCATGATGCACTGGAGATCAGTGCATCATGGGTGGTGACTTTAATATTATATTGATTTTTTTTTATAAAAATTTTTTACACAGACTTTTAGAAACTTTTCACATAGGGGCCCTTTCCTGCCCAAACACAGTCTTAGTCTCTCTAGAGCAACCACCTCAGCCACTAGAGATTGCCATAGTTTGGTGGAGGAGGCCTCACCCCCAACCCACTTAATATGGCCTTCCTGGCCAGCATCAACAGAAATTGCAGTCTCCGTGCGCTCCCAAGGCTCCAGGCACAAGTCCCAGCAGACAGAGCAACAGACTGGGAAGGAGTGATTGCCGTATCACCAGACTAATGTCTCTGCATACTTTCTTGAATCTCCCCACACTTCCAGAGACAATGGTATCTAGTCCCTTTCAATAGTTTGCATTTAGAACAATTTGGAGACGCTCCTTCATTGAACTTACTGTAGGGAGAGATGTAAATGTTGTGTAAAATATTATATTGTATTTCTCTATATCTACAGTATTACAGACTGATATTCTAGAAGGGAGCAGCAGGATTTCCTCCCATGATTTAGAGTCTATTGTTGTTTTGTGCAGTGTGTTCCAATTGTCCGTAGGAAATTTTGTATGTCCTTCTTCAATGTCTGCAATTTAAAATAAAATCTGGAAACAAATCTTCCACGCTTCTGGCAGTCCAAGACAGTCTTTTCTATTAGATGTGCATCATCCGAGAGTTCGAGAGTATTCATTTACATAATGACCTGACCTGAAAATACTTTAAAAAGCCGTAGCAGGTAGATTTGATTGATTTCTTATAGCTTCAAATGTCTTAAATTTTCTGTTGTCCCATAGATCAGTCATTCCCAAACTGTGGTCCGCGGACCACTAGTGGTCCGTGAGGGTACTGCAGGTGGTCCGTGGAAAGGCAAAATAAAATAATATTTTACCTTCATTTTACCAGGAAATTCCCATAAAAAAAATTATGGCCTATATTGATATCAGTGTTTCTGAAATGTTTTTTTCAGAAATGCCAAAGGTTTTGAAATGTTCACTATCCAAGTGTTCTTTTCCATTGCTATGGAAATACGCCTGTTGTACAAATTAACCTGATTATGCCCTCGGGCACATGAGTAAATAAATAAATTAAATATGTGGCAGCCGTTGTGTGCATTAAACTTTCTTTTAACAAGCCTGTTGCACACTGATGTGATGACTAGTTATAGTAGTGCTAGTAAGCCTATTTAGAGGTGCGGATTAATTCAGGTAAGACTGTGTGTAGACATTTTATTATGTGTGTTATGAGGTGGTCCGCAAAATTTTTTGATTACAAATAGTGGTCCACACACACAAAAAGTTTGAAAAACCCTGCCATAGATCATACATTCTCTTGATGCGGGCATCTTGCCATGCCCTGAGATCGGAACCAGCACCCTCTGTTGTGAGGTCTGGATTATCAGTGTTGTCCAAAAATTTACAACATGGGTTTTCTGACTCCTGAGCCAGCTGACAGGTACCGGCAGACCAAGCGGGCTGCAGTTCAGGTGATTTTGGAGGCAACACTTTGGGTTGGCAACAGTACCACTGGACTGGCAGACCAGGTGGTGGCCCCTCTTTTCAAGGGGGACTGGAGGATGTGTTCCAAAGTCTATTCAAGGGTACTGGAGAGAAGAATTCGATTGATATTCGAACCTTGGATCCAGGAGGAACAATCCAGTTTTCGTCCTAGTTGTGGAACACTGGACCAGCTCCAGGCCCTTTCCAGGGTTCTGAAGGGTTCATGGGGGTTTGTCTAACCAGTCATGGCATCTTGTAGGGGATGCCCTCTGTCACCTGTCCAGTTCCTTATCTTAATAGACAGGATTTCTAAGCGCAGCCAGGGGACGGAGGGAGTCTAGTTTGGGGACCACATGATTTCGTTTCTGCTTTTTGCAGATGATTTTGTCCTGTTGGCTCCATCATGCCAGGATCTTCAGTGTGCACTAGGACGGTTTGCAGCTGAGTGTGAAGCAGCTGGGTTGAGAATCAGCACCTCCAAGTCCTTCTCAGACAAAAAAGGGTGGTTTGTCTCCTTCAGGTTGGCGGAAAGATCCTGTCTCAAGTGGAGGAGTTCAAGTATCACGGGGTCTCCAGTGAGGGAAGGAGGGAACAGGAGGTTGACAGGAGGATTGGCAGTTGATGTACCAGTCTGTGGTGGTGAAGAAGGAGCTGAGCTGTAAGGCAAAGCTCTCGATTTACCGGTCGATCTACGTTCCTACTCTTACCTATGGCCACGAGCTGTGGGTCATGACAGAAAGGACGAGATCCCGGATACAGGCGGCCGAAATGAGTTTTCACCGCAGGGTGGCTGGGCGCTCCCTTAGACACAGGGTGAGGAGTTTGGTCACTCAGGAGGAGCTCAGAGTAGATCTCCTCCTCCACATCGAGAGGAGCCAGCTGAGGTAATTCAGGCATCTGTTTCGGATGCGGCCTGGACTCCTCCCTGGGGAGTTGTTTCGGCCATGTCCCACTGGGAGGTGGCCCTAAGACACACTGGAGGGACTATGTCTCTCGGCTGGCCTGTGAACACCTCTGTATTCCCCAGAAAAGCAGGAGGAAGTGTATGGGGAGAAGGAAGTGTCTAGGATGAGCTGGAGGAAGTGTCTGGGGAGTAATATATACATACAGTGAACATGCAAGTTACTTTTGCTTACGGCCATGCCACCCTGAACACGCCCAATCTCGTCCACTCTTGGAAGTTAATCAGGGTCGGGACGGGTTAGTACTTGGATGGGAGACCCCCTGGGAATACCAGATGCTGTAAGCTTTTCTTACTGCAGAGGGCACTGTTGTCCCACTGTGTTTCCATCTTTACACTATTGGCTCTCAGAAAAGCGTTGGGCAATGGACCAGCAATAAAGATAATATGGCAAAAAAAAAAGTATCAAAACGTAATAGATTAACAAAAAATTGTTATAACAGTCATCAGTTATTTAAATCACATTTGTATCAGGGCTAGGAGAGGGCACTGTTGTCACTTTAGCGGCTGTTCAACAGCTCTTCAACAACCTTAAAATCTATTTTAGCTCAGTCTTTTTTATTTATCTTAGTAACCATCAAGAAAGTAAGTAAAAGTAAGAGTAAAAAAAAGTTGTATTAATCATAGTTAAACACAAATCAATACATTTTTTCTCCAAGGATTGCCAATAGTTTTGAATGCATTTACTTTGTGTGCATGTAGACTTAACGTATGTGTTTCTTTTTTGTTAAGTGGGTTATAGTATAAAGTCTTTCCAATTTTATAACAATGTAAACAATATAGTTTAACCAAGTCTCTACATAGTGCAAGGGAAACTGAAACCTTTTCATTTAGTACTTCATCAACTACCAACTACTGGAAGAAAGGAGAACAAAACAGCAGCAAAAGCAGTAACAAACAAAATGTCTAGAAAAATATGGCTGAGGACAGTGTACTGAGCTTTTCTCCCATGGCCTCGGCTTTTGAACCAACGAACAACTTCATCCAGGTCATACTTCTGTGGCTCATAACCTAGTTCTGACATAGCTTTGGCCATGCTGAAGTAGTGTGTTACTCCAGTTTTATACACTTCCGCATTTGTGTCAGCAGTGGCTGGAAGTTATAGAAGGGGCCAATCACATAGTGGATGATTTCGGTCAGAAAGGCAACATAATAAATGAGAGAAATTGGGAGACGCAGTTTGGGAAAAGAGTATCCCAATCCTTCTACCAGTGGTCTAAAAAATTCAAAATTGTTGACAGGCCTGCCATCTGAGATGAAGTAAGCTTGACCAGCAGAGCGATGGTGCTTCTCAGCCGTCAGAGCCTCTGCAGCCAGCTCATGTGCCGACACCAAGTTGTCAACATGGACAAACTCCACGAGGCTGTTAGGTTTTCCATAAACAAATTTGAAAATCCCCATCTCAATGTAACCCACTATCCTGGGCAGGTGCCTCTGCTCACCAGGGCCATAGATTCCAGCTGGTCGTAAGGCACAGGTTCTAAGAACCCCTGAGCCATCCTGTAGAGCTTTACCATTAGCCTGTAACACAGTCATTTCAGCCAGAGACTTGGTCCTGGAGTAATGGTCTGGGTGAAGATGGAGAGGAAGATAAGGGAGCGTCTCATCTCCGTTCTCTATGACTTGGCCTCCAAAAACCACATTGAATGTACTAGTGTACACCAACCTGGATACTCCATGCTTAATGCAAGCCTTTAGGATATTCTGTGTGCCCTGAACATTCACTGCCTCGATTAATTGCTGATTAAGTTGCTCCCTGCCTGACATACCATAGGAAGCAATGTGAAATACACAGTCAACACCTGTGACGGCTTTTTCAACCTGTGCATAGTCCCGCACATCACCTTGCACAAATACAATGCTCTCTGGCACTTCTTGCACCGGTGGGGCTTTGTCAAACAGAGTGATTCTGGACCCTTTTTTATGCAGACAGCATGCCAAGCTGTAGAGTAAAACACATTAAGAATTAGACTGTGATGCAATAGATACATTTAATAATAATAAAGCAGAAACACCACAATCAATCTTGTTTAATATAATGCACTTTTACTATTTTACTATTTTTACTATAAAGCCTGAAACTAACCAACATAAGTAGTGTGACGACGCCCCCTTGATGATAGGTAGGTAACTGCGCAAGTAAATTTGTAAAATGCATGCTTTTGGGAGCTATCTTTAGTAGCCTTAGAAGCATATTAGCTGCGTAAGAAATGAAAGCAGCTTACCGGAAACCAAAGTATCCACATCCACCTGTTATCAAAAACGACGGAGCAATCTCCATGGTAATGGCCTATAGTCTGAAACCAACAAATAGGCCACAAGAGGAACAAAAGGTTTTTGTTAGAATGGGTCAGAAATCCATAAACTAGTAGGCTACATAAAAAAACATTGTGTGCTGTGCAGAAAAACTATTCTTGTGTTAATACATAACGACCTGACTAAACTTGCAGCCTAACTTTAACTTGAGCAAACGATGTGAGCTTTGACACAGTGACTGCAGTTTAAGTCTACTAAGCGTGTGCTTAGTAGACTTAGTAGTACTTTTGATTCTGATTAATATTAATATGGTCTACCAACCTTCACAAAAAGAAGCGAATAATTTACTGAATATTACTATCCTAAAAGTTAACGTGTATCCTCTGTCCCATAGATCAACAGAACCAGGAAGGACTTCCTGTGTAGAATTGTGCACGTTTTTTCGGCAGGCTACCGTGCTATTACCGGAAATAAGGCCACCGTTTTTTTTTAATGTAAAACGATTCGAAACCACATATTTATATGTCTAAATACGTAATACTTGATTAATATTTTCATATAAATAATAATAAAAATTTTAACAACACGTGTACGCTACACATTTTCCCCATGTGTTCTACGTATTCGTTTTATTTGGACAAAATTACCATGTGCAGTTTCTTTACTAAAAACGAGTACTTCCGATGTGCACTAGTAGTTAAAAAGCAGCTATAAGCTTGTTGTCATGTTTTGTTATTAAGGATGTATTAATGCAATGTAGGCCTATGCCATTTATCAATGGAAACCAAACAAGAAACTAGTTTTTAATCACTTGTTTAGTAATTATTTCTTGGCATTCAAGATGTGTGTGTGTGTGTGTAGACTAATATTAATAAAAATAAATAAAAATGTTAATGGATGTTTCTGTGACATAAAGCTAATAATTTTAGTCAGTAAGTCTATAAAAATAAACTAACTACCTCATAATGAATTGTTTGAAGATTAATGGCTTGACAAGTGTTTTCCTTCACAGAGCATAGTGTAACTTGTTATTCTGTTTTGTTTTTGCACCAGTATGCAAAAACAAATTCCTGTGTAAACCTTTTCACTTTACCTGGCAATAAACATGATTCTAATTCTGAACTGCTTTATCACAATAGAAAAATGTCGTAGGCTAAATGGTGACAACCTTCACTTGTGTGCAACCTATTTGTTTTATTTTGAGAAAATACCGTGTGCTGTATACGTTCACAGACTAACTTTACTAAAAATAAAAGTGCTTCCGGTGTGCGCGTTAAAAGACTAGTTAAATTATTATGTTATTAAGGGTGTATAAGTTATACAATATAGGCCTATGCTATTAACTACAGATGGTCTATTTAGAAATTAACCAAAAGCCTGATAGAAACCAGGCTTGATAAGAAATCACAGAAAGAAATACACGATGGTTTCGTAAACAGCTCCCACTAGCGGCAAATATTTAGGCTAGCGGTGACCGTGGCTGTGTGCATCACCTGAGAGCAAACTTTTGTCGATAACACCATATCTTTCACACTATAGCTGCAGCCACTGACCTTTGCACACCGTTTCTCATTCGGTAGGTAGTCTACTTATATTTACGAATCAAAATGTTAACTTAACATGAAATCCAAGAGTCGAACTCTTCAAGACGCAGTCCATAGAAAGTGTTGATAGCGTACTAGAGTTTAATGGTTGATTGTAAGATTACTTTTGCAAACTAGCTACATTTTGTTGTGTTGCCTAATGGTGTAAATGACAGAACGTCCTGAATTACACTCATGCACCATATTTTACAGGCAAAATGGATTTGAAGAAGTACTTCAAAAGAATTGGATTTGCAGGCTCATTTGAGAAACCAGACCTAGCAACACTGAAGTTAATACATAAGTGTCACGTGATGTCCATTCCCTTCGAAAACTTGAGCATTCATTGTGGTGAAAAGATCCACATGGACCTTGAGTTAATCTTTGACAAGATAGTGAATCGCAATCGTGGGGGTTGGTGCCTTGAAAACAACTTCCTCTTCAGTTGGGTCCTGGAAAAGATGAATTACAACACTACAGTCCTGGGCAGCAGAGTCTTCAACAATTCCCTAAATAAATTTGGGCCCTTTGATTCTCATCTCATCAACAAGGTTGAGATAGATGACAAAGCTTATATAACAGATGTAAGCTTTGGCGTGTCTAGCCAACTGTGGGAACCTCTAGAGCTTGTTTCAGGAAAAGATCAAAGTCAGTCTGCAGGTGTTTTTCGTCTTTTAGACAAAGGAGACATCTGGGTCCTGGAGAAGACTGGTAGAAAGCCGGAAATCCTCGATCCTGCATTTGCCAAATCAAGTCTGGTGAACACAAAGCAAACAAAGTCAATCTACTGCTTTACCTTGGAGCCACAGGGCCAAGATCATTTTTCTCATGCATGCCACACACTCCAGACAGATCCCTCATCACTCTTCACCAACAAATCTATCTGCTCTTTGCAAACACCAATGGGATTCAAAGCACTTATTGGCTGGATATACAGTATTGTCACGTACATGCCTGATAAAGGTGTTGACGTTTATGACATGAGGAAGATCACTGACGACGAGGTGGAGCAAATACTGAGTGAGCACTTTAATATAAGACTAACCAATAAAATACACCCTGTTTCCAATACAGCATTTTACACCCTCTAAATAAAATGTTATTGGGGGTTCTAACTGGGGATTCCTGAATTTCCAAATGCTAAATGTAATTTTATACAAATTAAATAAAATTTCTGCATATGCATATTTTTGTATAAACATACAAATCAAATAATAAAACTTTATGTGCACAAGCAATAAAAATGAAGTGAACAAAAATATTTTTATTTTACAGTCTCTCTAATCTTACACATAAATTACCACTGGATTGGTCGAGTGGTTGGGACTGCCAACATTTAATTATAATACTATTATATACTTTTAAGATAGACATGCCCCACTAAAATTTTTTAGGCTATAAAAAACACACAAACTACCTCCAAAATAAATGATTTAAAGATTTCTGTTTGAGTTAACAAGTGACTGACGGCGCATAAGTGTGTCGGTGCCACAGCCAAGTATAGTCCTACTACTTGACAACACAGAACCTCATAAGCGGTCTTTATACTGTTGGGACACGCCTCCGATGCCACAAAGCCTACCGGGATTGGTTTAAGGCCTGTCTATCAGCGGAAGCGGCTGCGCACCACCAGCCAGACGTCTTACTGTAAGCTCCGACATGAATTCCTTGGAGCAGGCCGAAGGTAATAACACACAAGTTAAATTTCCACGTTTAACTAGCTGGTCATTAATTTATTAGTTGAAATTATTCAACCAACTCGCACGAGACTATCAAAGAAACAAGACAGTCAAAAAGATGTGACAAGTTAGGCGGCTCGTTTTGCTAACGACTCATAGCATGTTTGCTAACATTTGTTGATAAAGCCCCTATTTCGCTGTAAGGGTAAACCATAGATTGTATAAACATTACCAGCAAAAAGTGACAACTCTGTTTTGTAGCACTTCTTTATTTATGTGTAGGTAAATTGTATGTACAACTGTATAGTATATATCATTAATCCAGGTAAGTTATTTGTTTTTACAGACTTAAAGGCCTTTGAAAGAAGACTGACAGAATATGTATCTTGTTTGCAACCTGCAACAGGCAGGTGGAGAAGTAAGTATCTGCTATTTTAATTGTTATAATAAAAAGCATCTGCTTATGTATTTTAAAGCATAGACAAATGGGGTAGTCAGTGCAACACATGTGTGCTTGTAATCTCAAAGCTAAAGCACATATAAATCAAACAGTAAACTAAAGATCTAACTGCTAGTCATAACGTTTGTTGAATGTTATAAATTTCTAATTTTATGACAGTGATTTTGATAGTGGTGTCTGTTTGTACGGCTACGGGGGCCTGGAACTGGTTGATAGACCCTGAGACACAAAAGGTGAGGTTTTTTATGGGTACTTGACACTAAAAATGTTTGTAATCACGTGAAATTATATAGAAATATGTTTTATCTCTTATATGTAAAATATATGCTATCAATGCCAAATCTAGTATGTTATGGGACTGTTTTAGACAAATGTGTGTTTTTTTTTTTATTTCATAATTAACCTTGAAAATTACCTGCAATGCGACTGTGATGTTCACCAGATATAAAATACAAATGTGATTTATATAAGACACTAGGAGCTGGAACAGTTTACAAGGATTTAGGCACTATTTCACAAATGTTTATTTTACTAATATGATTTTAAATGCACATGATTTCTACAATGATATTAACAAAAAGTAAAAAAAAATTGTAAAAAAATGAAGTCCTGCAGTGTGACTTGAATTGATTACATTTTTAAATGGGCAGTAACAAAAAAGCATATAGGAGCCCATCTGTCAGTCATAGACCAGAGTTTGGCTATGAACTGAAAGTAAAAAGTAAGTATTACTTTCATAGTATTTTTTAAATTATGACTTTCTTATAGACGGTTAAATTGTCCATTTTTTGCATGTCCTGTGGTGTGACGGCTGTATTTGAAGAATGGTGTAATTCTATTTGTCAGTATTATGATTAAATTTTTATTTTTACGGTTATACATTTATTCAGGAAACAAAGCTAACATATGGGACATGTGGAAAAAGGATTTAAAATGGCTCTGATATAGTAAATGTCCTGAGGTTTTGATGTACACAAATCTTAACTGTTGTTTTAAAATTTTTGATTCAAAAGACATTTGTTCAACTATTTTATCATTTTATATTCTAAATGGAATGTTTTTGTCATGTATGTATACAAGGGAACTATACATATACAAATGGCAAAAGCTATGTAATTTGTTAGAATTAATTTTGCAGGTGAACAAATAGGCATTATACTAGGATCCCGTTCCAGTTTTACAACATGTTTTTCTAATTTTGTTTTCCTTCTCTTATTCAGGTGTCATTTTTTTCATCACTTTGGAATCATCCTTTTTTTACCCTCAGCTGCATCACCCTAATAGCTCTATTCTTTGCTGGGATACATAAACGAGTTGTGGCACCATCAATGTATCCTTTCCCTTTTAGATTACATGGGATATTTGTTATTTACAAAACATTTGTAAATATAGAAAAAGCCCATTTGCGCTCAAGCTTTTAACAGCTGCTGTTTACATAGAAATACTCAATGTTTTTTTTTTTTTACTAGTCTACATTACATACACAGTTTTCCTAGTTTTCCATCTTTGACCCTTGTTAATTCAGTATTGCTGCCCGTTGTCGAACTGTTTTAGCTGAATACAACATGTCTTGTGATGATGTAAGTTAAAAAAAAAAATATTCAAGAGTATAATGTAGATTGTCTAAAAACACCTATTTTTTTATTTTATTTTATTTTATTTATTTTTTTTACATGTCTTTTTCAGACGGGAAAGCTCATTCTCAAACCACGACCCAACATCCAATAACCACAAAATAATCAGCTTGTTGTCTACTTCAGTCTCAAGTAGTCTCTGTGATTTCAAAGAAAGCGGCTCTATTCTCTTGGTGGAAATACCTGAAGAAACAAGATGAGGTTGTCTGATGGGACCTTTTTTTTTTAATTGTCGATTTATTTGTTGCCAATGAAAGAAGCTGCTGAGACACTCGCGGATATGTGTTATACATATTGTTCTTTTGTGTGTATTTCGGCTTTGCTGATGCTAAACATGTATTTTATTAATGTGTTTCAATTTTAATATTTCTTTAATAAAGTGTGTTTGATAAGATTCTGCTGTCACATTTGGTTCACATATAGTGTTAAATGCTAAAATGATTTAAAACTCATCTGGAGTTTATTATGCCAACAGGATATAATAAAATAACACCCAATAAACCAATGAAACTATTGCAGCATGTAGTTTCACCTCACTTTACGACCTTTATGACAGTACCGCTTTACGGCACAGCGAGCTTCCACATGGCCTTTACCTAGACTAGTGTTTTGAGGTTTAGAGCTGTGACCAGGCTCCTAATTATTAAGTGCTGATACATGTATAGATAATTACATGCGTAGGACGGTTTAATAGCGATTAAAATGGGAAAGAGTAAAACCACAAGATTCAAACGCCCGCAGTTCAACGCTGTGGGGCTGCCGGTCTCTGCTGTGAAGGAGGACGGTGAAGAAAACCACGACGAAGAGAGTTGTCCTGCTGCTGAGTTGTTGGAGAAAGTAGGACCTCTGTTTAATTTTGATTTAAGAGCAGATAATACCACACTGATTAGATGTCTTCATAGATATGTCTTGGTTCTGGGAACGGGTGGTCTGAGGGTAACATGTCTGATGAAGCCACTACTTTATTGATAAAACATTGACATTAAATTATCCTCAGGTTCGCGTTATCTAATCTTTTATTTGCAAGATAAAAAGTGGGCTTATGTGGAAATCGTTTATATATAAACCAATACTTTTGTTTGCATTTAAATGAATAGTTATAATTTAATGAATTCAATCTATGGTTGTTCTAAATGTTAATGTTAATCTTGAAATTGTAGACTTTCACTTACACGGCATATAATTGTTAATCTATAAACTTTTAACGGAGAACACTGCTGTCTTCAGTCTGAAAAATTTAATATTCTTGACTTATGTAATTAACCATGTAGTTGCAGAGTCCAAGCGCAGATGTGCGAGAGTTTGCATGTGCCAGCATTTCTCGGGTTGTGCAGCAGAGCCACACTATCCCAGGTTTTCTGCAGAGGGATGCAGTGAGGCGCTTGGGCCCCATGTTGTTGGACAGCAGTGTAGCTGTCAGAGAGACGGCCACAGGAGCACTTAGGTGAGACAATGGGCCATTTAAAAGGGTGCCAATGATCTTGATGAATGTTTAACCTTTTCTTCAATGTGTCCTGGATGATTGATAATCTCCACAGATAAGCTGTAGCTTTATTTTTTTAAATTTTGCTTGTTTATTTCGGTCAAAAATTAATACAACAGAAAAAGAAAGAAAACCTCTCGAACAATAAACAAAACCCACTTTGACCGAAAGGACGTAGGCTGAACTAAAAAAATGTATATCTAATAACATTAATAGCATTATATACCCCTGTACAGTATTATAAAGTAAATTATCATTCTAGAATCTGTAACTAGTGCTTACTATTAGGATGGGTTTCCTGGTAACAATGGCCTTGTTCCTGTCTGCTCTTGAGCATGCACACAAAGATTCTTACAGCAGACATCCTTTGACTAAATGGTGACTGTGCGTCTGGGTCTGTTTTACCTTGACAGGAATCTGAGTGCATGTGGTGGTCAGGAGGTGTGTGAAGACATGGTGAAGTTTGACGTCATGACTCCGTTGACAGCTCTGCTTAGAGAGGTTAGAATTTGTTGCTGCCTTTTGCTCACACAAGCTGCCTTTCATCAGCAGCTTGAATAGCAAGTTACAATATTCTCAGCTGTTTTAACTTTGTGAAACTAAATAAGACATTTGATTTAATGTAAAAATTGCCAAATGACTCTTTTTAATGATCAGTATTATTCTGCGTCTGATATCTATTTTTATATTCAACTTTTTTTAATAACGCGACTGTTTTTTTTTTCTAGTGCTGTTCTGGATTTGAGAACGCTGTTGTGTCAATGAAAGATCAGAAGAATCCAGTGGAAGATGTAGCCAATGAAGCTGTGAACCTCTTGTGGAATCTATGGTAAGACAAGGCCCTATGATTATAGCTCACATTAGTAGCATGTAAAGATTGAAAGAGGAAATGCCCACAATAGCAGTAAATGTTTTCTTTTAGCTCTTAAGGAACCTATAACCTAAAATATGAAATGTGTTAAGTACATTGTAGCTGTAAAATCACCTTATTCTGCATATTATTGTGGCCTCTTGGGTAGATTTCTATTCATCGTTCACTAGAGCAAATTTATGACATAAAATCATACCTGATCTACTTCTACTAAAATCTTGTTTTTATTTTGTCTTGTCATTTCAGTGAGAGTAGCAGTCAGGCTTTGTCTATATTCAACAAAGTTGGTCTTTTGGATGTTGTTGTCCAGTGTTTGGAGAGATATTCACACAATGTGGAATTGGCCACGTCTGCTGGTAGGTATAAGTGATGCCAAACAATAAACAAATATGGCCCTTGTAGAGCTTGTTCACTTTGTGTTTTCAGTATACGCAGGAATCATTTCCTTATCAGGAGCAAAACACTGTTGTAAGGAAGCATGTAGTATATGAAACGTTAGATGTTTTGCATATTAAATAAAAAATAAAATGTTTTGCATTCTTAAGTTATAATGGAAAATCAAAAGCCAGTGAGTCACACTTTTGCAGTTGTATTTAGCATATAAGCATAAAAAGTAAAACTTTAATGCAGACTCAAGAACGCATGTAATTACAAGGTGTGATTTATACTTGAGATGACCACATGTGTGTAGAAGGGTTGAAGAAAGACTGAAGGGCAAGGTCCGAAAACAGCCTTCTAGTCATCTTTATTTTGGAGTTGTTTCCTAGTCATACATTAGTTATCTCTAAGTGTTTCTTTGTCTTTGCCAGCCCACTGTTTACACACTGTGACTGAGGATAACCCAGAACTACTATGTAGCATAAACAGTCCTGTACTTGGAGCCCTGGAGAGTGTCCTGCTGTCATCTCAGGATAGCATGGCACACACACTTCTCAGAACACTGGCTGCAGGTGATGTTTATTTTTTTTTGTTATAACAATGAAACAAAATTAAAGTCATTATTGTGATGTTAAAATCACCCAGAGTTACTTTAATATGTTCCCGTTTTGTCATTTAGGGACTCTGTGGAACATGAAGGCTACTCTGCCTGCTGCTCAACAGGCCCAGACCCTAAACACTGTAGTAGCCACTTTATCACATTGTTTGGATATAGATCCTGGAACGCTGATCACAGACCTCAGACGGGCAGAAGAGGAACGCTATCGTAACACACCTTCTGTGGCAGGTGTGGAGGATGAAGCTCTGAGAGAACTTCCTGTGGACGAGCTGGATGAAGAGGAGGAAGCCCCAAAACCGAAGAAAAATGGCAAAGCTAGGAAAATTGATAATGATGTCTCGGACCTATTGCCCGTAAGTAGGGGGAACGTTGTCTCTGTCCCAAATGTAATTGTTAGGCTTTTCAGCTGACATTTTGACTTGTGTAAGGACAAGTGCTGCCTGGGGGGGATTTCTACTAAGATGTTTTTACTAGAACAATATGGGCTATGTCAGTACAAGTGAGTTTCCATTACCAAAGCTCTGAAGTGTCCCCAAAAAGGGCACCATATGTACTACTTTTGGGACACTTGGGCCTGGGGTCCTAAGTGCGTGATCCGCTCAAAAATCTGGAGTTAAACTAGAGTGTGCTGATAAATAATCCTTACTCAAGCAAAAACTAGAAGCGCTACACACCAGGATTTACTCTTATCTTTATATTAATTATTGAGAGTGCATCCAAGTTTCTGAAAGTCCACGTCAAAAACACTTTGTATCTTGTATAGAAACACAACTGTTTGTACAGCAGAAAATACAGTTCTGGAACCAGCACAATGGAAATGCTTCCTCTTAGGGGTTACCAAAACAAACAGAGCTGTACTGAGTTGACCCGTACTTTACCACTCCAGTGGAAATGAGGTCTTTTATCACTGTCCTCAAGTCAATTTTTGCAGTAAACTTGAATAACAAGCTTTAACTAAAATGCCTTTTTGCAGTGAGACATCTGACATTGACACTAGTGACAGTATGCAGTTCTTCTAATATGTACAGCCCAGCCGTGAAATTGGGAGAAGGAGCTTTTTCTCTCTGCTCAGTCACAGCTACAGCCCCAAGACTGTGGTTGACATTCACAATCATGTTTCAGAATGTAGTGTAATACATATATTGGCTAACACAATGGAATTGCAGAGATTTGTGTTGAAGGGCTATATGTATTTAATATACATACTATAAAGCAACAGTAATTTTCAGTATCAAATATCTATCACATTAAATAACTGACTCTGTGATGTCAAATGATGCAGACTGCGGAAAAACAGTAACAAAAGTTGTTGTTTTAGCAGAATGTTGATTTGCATTTTTGTCCAGAGGGGTAAAGAGGAGCTGAGGGAGGCAATGGCCTTGTTGACAGCCCAACAAACGTCCTTAGAGATCATTGTCAACATGTGTTGTTCTGACGGTGAGTGTTGCAGGCACCGATGCTAACTCTGGGCACTTTTCAAATTAATTTCTATGACATAGGCTCCCAGTGTTTGTTCTAGAAATGACTATGTACTTTAACAAATTATTTTTTTAGAAGAGTTTTGTGAGTATAAAATGCAGTTTAGGTCTATTAACGTTTAATTAATTCCTTGGCTCATCTGAACATTTGCCCCGTTCCCTGTTTAGATCCTTCGGATGATGAATGGGAGGAGTCATCAAGCAGCGATGAAAGCGAATTAGGTCCAGATGGTCTTTGTGATGGAGTGTCCAGTCTTATGTCTCCGTTGTGTTTATCAGCTGAGGTTCATGGAGCTTTAATCAACCACAGCATTCCTGAAAAGGCAAATATCCT
This sequence comes from Perccottus glenii, assembly GCA_024416835.2. Classification (NCBI taxonomy): domain Eukaryota; kingdom Metazoa; phylum Chordata; class Actinopteri; order Gobiiformes; family Odontobutidae; genus Perccottus; species Perccottus glenii. The sequence continues at coordinate 9,669,643 of CM044548.2, forward strand.
TGTTACTTCCCTCAGTTACAGTGAGCCTATGTTGCACACATTTTCCTAATAAGCATGTGATCTTCAGCCTGATTTGTTTAAAATGTATAATAGTATTCTAATAGTTTCTAATGTCTTTTCATCCAAGGTCCTCAAAAAGACACAGTTTCCTAGGAAGGAAGCCATTGATGTGTGCCATCAGAATCCCTCTTGGAAAGGCCTAATTAAAAGGTAAAAAGTGTGGCTGGCAAAATTAGTGCATTTTTTTTTACGGGTTTAGTGCAAAAAAAAAAAAATTTACACCCTCTTCACACTGCTGCAACTAATTTCCGTTTCCTGGCTAACGCCGCTGCACACTCTCGAGCTAGCAACGGAAAACCAAAAAGACACGCTGCTAAATGAGAAATTCTGCTTTAAGAGATTACCGGAGGGTTTCCTGGAAAATAGTAATAATATGCATGAATTTTTTATTTTATTTTATTTTTTCATTTCAGGGACATTCATTCATTGAGTCAATGAATTTTAGCGACAATGCACATTGATACAAAACTGTAAATATGCCAGATTTAGCCAACAGGCAATTTTTCATCATGACAGATGTTAAAAGTCCGGCTAAAACAGAAGGAATACAAAAGTTTAAGTTACAAAACATAATTTATAAAAGTATTATTTGACATGCTTACACAGCTATTAAATATGTGCACATGTTTTCTCTAAATAAGTTTTACTTCGTAAGTTTCATTTCCGCTCAGAAGGCTAGGTAGTTATGCAACAATCACACCCAGGGGTGAAAAAGGCGTGCTGTCCAGCCAAATGACGGTGAAGAACAAAAGCACAGCTACTGATGAAGAGGGGAGGGGTGGTAAAACCTGTTGCACTGATGAAAAAAAGGAGCACAGGTCCCATGAGAGAGAGCGGAGCTGGGAGTGCAGCATAGAGTAATGTAAAACTTAGTGCACAGATGATTTTTGGGGCTGATGGCAGTTGAAGCACTCTGGTAAATGTTTTGTTGTCAGCCCATGGCCATGTACTCTACATGTGCTCTGTTATTAAACTTGAAGCTACTGAATCAATTGCTTCCAATCTGAACCTGGGGAGTGAAGTGAACATCATTAGAATTCCTTCACAAAGTGAATATATTGGTAATGCACTTTAAGTTATTGTTTTTTATAAAGGTTTCTCATTAATTTTACCACAACACTGGTGTATGCATTTGTGTGACTGTGGAGGTGAGTTTGGTGGTCGATATGAGCACCTTGTGTTTGGAAGCCCCCCGCTCTGTCTGCCCCAGGTGTGAGTGTGTGAGTGCAGCCAGGTACAAAAAAACGCTGTAATAATGGACATCATTTAACTTAAGTTATTTGTAAAATAATTTTTGCATTTATAGACTGAGCTTAGTTTTGAAGTGTGTGAACTTTCTAATTTATTCTTTTTCTAATTTACATGCTATACTAAGTTTAAAACATGGCAAATTTAAATGATTAAAAATCAAGTTAATTACTTTCTGAGTCTGTTTATTAAAAGTTGTGCAATTAATTACTTATTATTTTTTAATTGATTCACAGCCCTAGTAAAAAGCTTTATAAATGAATATGTATCAATGTATATATATTTTGTAAATATACCAGACAGTTTTTTTTTTTGTCTAAACAGCTACCCCTTCTTTCAGGTTGCAGCGAGTTCAATCACGGGCCTTGACATGTCTTCATAGCATTCTTTCTACAATGGATGCTGAGTCTCTGGGAGGAACATCAGCCTTGCAGGAAGCAGCACAGCACCTGTCCACACTGGTTTTTGGAGCATCAGGTGTTAGTTTAATTTTTATTTAAAAACACCTCAAATGTCTATTGAATGCCAAAAAGTTGGTGTGTATAATAACTTTTTTTTTTTTTTTTGCAGAAATATCAGAAGATGCCGAGTTTCTTGAGGCTGTTATCAGTGCCCTGCGATCTCTTTTGCAGATGATTGCCTCTAAAAATATCCCACAGGTAAGGACTTTAAGATGTTATTTCATTTACAATTTTTATGTGAATGGTATTTTAGTGAATCCTTGGTTACAATAATTAGCTTAGTAGACAAATTAAAAAGACTGGTGTATGACTAAACTGTTTTTGACTTTGTGTGTTGAGTGTGGGTCGTCAAATCAAAAATGTTCTGAACATTTTCCCACTTGACTTTCTTGGAGTAACCAATGTCCATATAACTAGCAGCGTGTGTGCAAAATGTATATAGTTGTTATATATTTTTTTTATATCTTTTATTTTTTATTTTTTATTTATTTATTTTTTTTTGGGTGCACGTGGCAGAGTGGTTAGCACTCCTGCCTCACAGCAAGAAGGTCGTGAGTTCAAAACCCAGCCGACTCAAACATTCTCGGCCGACTCCGGTCTTTCTGTGAGGAGTCTGCATGTCCTTCACGTGTTACTGTGGGTTCTCTCCGGGTACTCCGGCTTCCTCCCACCGTCCAAAGACATGTATGTATAGGTTAATTGACAACTCTAAAGTGTCCCTAGTGAATGAATGTGAGAGTGAATGGTTGTTTGTCACTGTCTGTCTAAATGTTAGCCCTGCGACTGGCCACTGTCCAGGGTGTACCCCGCCTCAGGCCCAAAGCTGCTGGGATAAGCTCCAGTCACCCGCGACCCCTAACGGGACTAAGCGGTAGAAAAATGAATGAATGAATATTTTTTTTTAGTTTTTGAGATATTTTATTTTAAAAAGGTAACATACCATGGCCAAAATCAGGTAAGAATTTACACAGTCTAGGAGAATTTTGCCTAGTACAAGTACTTTGAAACTTATGGCTTGTGTAACTAATATTTTAAAACAGCCTGATTTTGATACTAACAAATGGAGCTGGTTACATGGACATTGGTTAGACCAATTTTGAAGTAAATTCAAGATGGTCAAGCAGGAGGCTTCTGTTCACATGGAAAGACCCTTACAATCGTTGTCAACTAAACACAGTTGATCCTTTTGTTTTGGACATTTCTGAATCTGTTTTGTTACATTTTTATTTCTTAGTGTATGACGCCCCAGCAGCTGCTGAGCCTAAGTGACGCTGCCACCCACTGCGATGTTGTCAGTGTAAGAGTCAATGCTGTCGCAGTTCTGGGTATAACTGGCAGTATGCTAGCCAAAGAGAGAGGCACTGCTGATACTATCCAGGTATAAACTATTTTTAGATTGTTTCAAGGCATTGGCACTACTTATAACTCAAAATGCGCTCTCACAGATTATTGGAAATGCCTTGCTACAAATTGCCACCAAGGATGCTGACCTTGTTGTAAATGGAGAAGCTCTTGATGCTTTGTTTGATGTATTTGCGGATGGTGATGAAGCAGAGATGGCTGCAAAAAATATCCAGTTGCTACCTGCACTGAAGGCACTTCAGCCGGTCTTTAAGGCCAAGGTAGTTGGGTTTAAATTTTTTACCTAAAGTAAAAATATATATTTTCAAATATGAAATGTATTTTTTTTTTCTTTTCTTTTTTTCAACTAGATCCGAAAAGAGGGAAGAGGCAAGTGCACACCTCAGCAGCTTTGTGTGCTGGACAACATCAAATTGAACCTGAGAAGATTTATTGGGTATTTGGAGAAGGTGGTGAAAAAATGAGAACTGGATTTAGTGAGCAGAACTTGTGTCATGGTTGTTAAGTCATCAATTATTTATTATTTTTTTGGTAAACCCAGCTGTTGTTGCTTTGTTTCTTAGTTTGCCTTTATAATTATTTACTATCTTGTTTAGTAAAAAAAGGTTTAAGTAAAAGCATCTGGATTCAGTTTTCAAGGGGAAGACGTTTTGTCAATAATTCCAAGAGATCAACTGGTAAGAGAGCTGAGCTTATATCTCCAGAGGGAGGAGTTTCCCCTGGTTTTGTCTCTTGGAATTAGAGACAAAACGTCTTCACCTCGAAAACTGAATCCAGATGCTTTTACTTAAACCTTTTTTTCAATATGTCCTGGATGACTGAGAACCTTCACAGACATCTTGTTTAGTAAAGTTTTACTGTGTTTGCAGTAAAAAATAATAATTTTGATTTGAGTTTATATTTCCTTTTCATATCTCAACAAAAACATTATGCAATGATGTGCATTTCTAATATACAACATCTGAATTTTTTTTTTTTTTTTTTTTTTTGGGGTATTTGACAAGGCTTATGAGGTTGTGAGTTACCTATTACTTATACCTCACTGTGGGGTTTTATCTAAGGGATTAAAAAAAATTATATTGGAAAGAGATTTTGTATTGACAAAATTGTAAAAAAAAAATATTTCATTTTCTAATTTGAAGTATTATGAAAGTAAATGCAAAAATCTCACTGCCAATACTGTTATATCATAAAAGTTAAAATAAATGTTTGGATTTCTAGTCTCTGTCTATTTCTTAGTTAGTCAGTTTAGCAGTTGTTACACTTTTAAACAAATATTGCCTTAATATTCTGTATCTTATTCATTTCTTATAATCACTGATTGATTGTAAGCACATGTAGATAATACCATCAACATATCCATGTGTTTTTTGCCTATTTATGGCAAAAAAAAATATGATGGCCTATTGAAATATGTGGTGTTGACCAAGATGGATTACACAAGGTAGGCCAATAAAGTTTTCTAACCATTGTGAACAAACAAAATGGGAACGTTTGGAATTGTACATCTTAATGATTTGTTTTTCTTATTATTCAATCTTGAAAACGGCAGTGTGCAAAACACTTAGTGCAGTAGTGTGCGTTAATTAATTTACGTATGTCTAGTTTAAAAATGAAATTGCTCGTGTATTTCCTTGTACCATTCCTCAACTTTGTACAACGAATTTAAAAAAGGAAAAAGTCGGCCGTTGTAAACCGAGACCACTTCCTTTCAACATAAAAGCTTTGGGCTAAACGACATGTACAATAGTCCCCCCACCCATGGGCCCAAGGCCTCTCCTGCAAACAAGATGTGTAATCTCAGTTGAACTTTCCTGGATAAATAAGTAAAATAAAAATAAAAAATACATAAACTGCTGAATAACTGCATTTAAAATACATAACATTTTGACATGTTTGGTGTTTATCAGGTGTATTTTTAGACTAGCTACCAGGCTACCATTACACAAAATATAGGCTATTTCTAACAAATATAAGATCCGCTCATCAAGAATCTGATTCCACGTTATTTCTATCAATTTCGCCAGTTGTGACATAACAGCTCAGTTGTAGCCTATATTTGATGATAGTTCTCTGGCAGTGAATTTCTCTACTCTGAAAAAAGTGAATAGGCAATGCCATATTCCCAGCGATGGAAATAATAGGCTTCTGAACAAGAGATGAGGTGTGGCAACTGCAGGTGGGCACAGATAGGCTACATAACATATATAACACTACTAGCCTATACATAGACTTGAGCTGTAGTGTCTGTGGTTGACTGTACAATCTGACAGCAGTGGGGATAAAAGGATTGCAGCTTTTACCTGCACAAATATATCAATATGGATGTCGATTTTGGCCCTTTTTGTCCAGTTTATTGTTTGGGTTAACCTAAAGTTAAACGATAACCAGGGGGCATCATATCATGGAAACCTATATTTTAATGAGATTAACTTTTATGGATGCTGCGTCAAGCATCAAATATTGAATGTAGGGTCTTATAACAACTGTATGGGACATTTTTGTGCCATGTAACTTTACTTGTGATTGTAAGCTAATTGTATTTCATTATTAGGCTATGTATAACTATGTTAATGTTTGTGCCAGCCTCCACATTGATTGCGCACAAATACTTTGTTTACATCTTTATTTTTTACATCAACAACACAGGTTTGTGAACTTTTGATTTGATAGACTTTATGAAGAAACACGAATCCCTGTTGACTAGGTTGTCAAACAATATTGACATCTCCAAATTGTTCTACAAATGGGCTTAGTGCCAATTCTCTCTGCTATTCCCTACTCCGGGTTCCGCCCACCGCCCAAAGACATGCATCTAAGTAAGTGTCCCTGAATGAACATGAGAGTGAATAGTTGTGTCTGAAAAATAAATAAATGAAGGTCTAACATTTAAAAAAAAGTGATGCATCAGATGGCTTCAGGAATTTGACTAGGCCTACCAGATTTCTATCATTAAATACAGACTAGTCTACAACAGAGCTGTCATGTCACATTTGGCGAAATGTCAGAGAATAGAAATAATGTGAAATCGGATTCTTGGTCAACGGATCATTTAGCTATACATTTGTTATAATTATATTTTGTGTAATGGTAGCCTGGTTGCTAAAGTCTAAAAATGACACCTAATAAACACCAAACATGTCAAAATATGTAGGCTGCTCCAACGGGATTACTTTTAAATGCCGTTATTTGCAGCGCAAAGCCCAAAGCTTTTATGTTGAAAGGAAGTGCTCTCTGTTTACAACAGGCGACGTCCTTTTTCTAAATTTGTTGTTCAAAGTTGGAGAATGCCCTGAAAACGAGCATTTTCATTCGTAAACTTGTACATACGTAAATGATTTATACCACGTACACGGACTCTACATTATGTTATATTTTATTCTTGTCAGTTATTAATCTGTGTTTGAGACTAACAAAAGAATAAATCCTTGCGTTAGTGGTATAAGTTAGAATTAACTAGTGTTATTTTTTTTACCCTATTCAGATTGATTCTAATAAATCTGTTATGTAACAAAAAAAATAAAACAGTTGTGTTGCGTAACAACAACTCAAGTCCGCCTCTTTCACTCATGCGCAGTCGCTCCATATACTCCGCCATTGAAAGATCCACGATCAGAGGAAAGGGTCAGAGAGACAGCTCGATACTCAGCATTGGCACATTTCTTCAGTCTTTACTGTAAACTTTGGATAACGCTACATGTTTTACGCTTATCTCAAACTCTCGTTTTATGTTTGTGGATGATTTCAACTGATAGCGGACTGTATTGTCTGTGTGTGTGACGAGTTTGAGCAGATTGTAGAATTAACGGGCAGCAGAGCCTGAGCTAACATAGGCTTTAACGAGGCTTCAGCTAACATTAGCTAACCTGGCTAGCTGCACGGTGCACACGGGCTGAGCTCTGCTCGGTGCTGGGGAGGGGGTTAGTCTGCCTTTAGTGGCGTTTGATGGATCCGAGAATCGCCTGGTTTCAACCAGAACAGCGCGGACCAGCTAACAACCTGTGGATGCAAATTTGGGAGACCACACAAGGGTTTGGGTACCTGCATGTAAATAACAGCTACGGTACTACTGGGTCTCCAAACGGGGCTTCGGGAACCAGCAGCAGAAACGGGGCTCCCAACTCAAACAGCGGGACTCCAATGGGGGACACGGAAATAACACAGCAACGGGACTTTATACCATTAGAAACCAACAGCAATCACAACCAGCGAGCATCGAGCAGGGGCGGTGTTGTTGGAGCGGGGCAGCAGCAGCAGGACAGCGGGGTCGCCGTGCTCTGGAGAGGGCTGACAGACGGGCACCCCAACAAAAGAAAAAGAGACAACAAAGCTAGCACTTTCGGATACAATTCCAGCCTCTTGCATGACAGCGACTGCAACACGGGAGGAGGACACGGTGGCTACACAGGCACGCCATGGAAAGTAAAAAACTACTCCGATGGAATTGTGGGGTAAGCCTACGAGTGAGAGATTTCACAAAATCACATCTTTACAATATGAGAAGTACTGTTAGTCTGCTCAAACTAACCAGCTAACTAGTACTTTTATCAGAAAGTTGTTTAATACCAAAATATGTTAATGCTGGTCAACAGAAACTGACAGTATTACGCCTCCGCCCACTGACTAGGACTGACAATTGTGTAACTTCATAAAGCTACTTTTAGTGTTCCCTTAATGACCGAAGTATTAATACAGAGAGGTTGTTTTATTTTGCGTTTATTTTATTTGTTATTATAAAATACTGACACTGACACTTATCTTAAACCATACTAACACACAACAGTTTACAGCTGTTGTGTAATGGAACCTTGTGCGCACTTGTGAATCAACAGTGCACAGTGCAATAATAGGGCAGTCACTAAGAAAGAACTAACAACTTTTTTTGCTCCATGGAGACTTTTAGTTGAAATAATAAGCTGCACTTTGTTGACTATAATCAATTTAGTATATTTATTTTTGGACAACACTCTTATTATTCACAACCCATAAACAAGATATTTACAAAGGCTGGACGTTACTTCCTCTATAGTGGTTTCCTTCAGCTCTTGTGATAACTGAAGGAAAATATTTTAGAGGGTGGATCTTTTGGGTGCAGAGATTTGTCACTCCCATTTCTTTTGGTCATGTGCAGACAAGCAGAGCACCGACGTGTGAAGCTTACTGTTTGGTTAATCCACATTTAGAGGTCCCAGTCTCTGGAAGGTCTCTGTTTGCTGAAGGACATTCTTTCGTGGTTAGCTCTGCCAATACCAGAACATGGACCGTAGATATCATTAACTACAAAATTAAATATGCTGGCTCTGTTGAGTTATGTGTCCAGAAGCCACTTTTAAACTCTTAGGAAATACACTCGCAAGCTGCATTTCATTCACTATAGACCGAGATCAAGAAAGATATAATTTGGGTAAAGTACTGGCAGTTGATATTGCAATAAAATGGTAATCACTAGTCATTGGCAAACTGGGCTAGCATTTAATTGGCTAGCTAACCTAGCATTGTAGGCTCCTCCAACTCAGCTGATCCAGTCAAACTAACTGCCTCATAATATTTAAGGCTCTGCATGCAGTTTCACTTCCACAAAAGGAATAAAGCAATCAGATCAGAAAGGTTGATCTGATTGTTGTGATGTCTTTAGTTTGTTACCAGATAAGTTGCATTTCTTTAAATCTGTTGTCTATTATAAATTGAATGGGCTGAATAGCTCATTTATATGCAGCTATTTGCATTTGTGACCCATAGTTGTATTATTAAGAAGAGAGTCACCTGTCCTAAATTTATTCTGGCTAGGCCCAACTTTGGCAGCTAGTTACGAGCTGTAAATCAGTGTGGCCGTCAGCCTAATGAAATATGTGGTTAATCACTCACTTATGAATAGTGCTGGCTCATACCTAATTGTGTCTGTCATTTAGATATTTACAGCTCTTAGCACACAACTAGCACCTCTGTGACTGAAGGTTCATTTTTAGCACTTTACTTCCCCTGCTTCTGTTTGTGTCAGGTTCTTCTCCACTTGCTGGCTGGTTTTCAGCCAAAGCATGGAGAGTAGCCTACAATCTTGTCCTTTGGACTGTAGGTGAAATAGACTCCCTCTGAACAGCATGCGTGTGTCACTCTTCATAACGCACCCTTCCCATGTGTAGTGGAGTGATTGTTTTTTACCCTCAGAAACACTACAAAGCACTAGGAGTCAAAAATGCAGTTATTCTTTAATTTAGGCCATGCAGTATTAACATAAAGATATGTAGTTTACCCTATATTAATATACACCCTACTTATTAATGTGTACTCTACAACATTTTCTTTAGTCCAGTCATTGGCACGTCTCTAGAGCTACTAATGCTGTTACTCAGCCATGACCAAGCAACCATCAACCATCAAATGTTTTTAGCTGCTGTGTAACAGAAGCTTTTTTTATCCAAGTGACCAGCTCTTTGCTCCTCAGATCAGCTCATTGATGCAACATTAATAACTTTGACATCTGCAAGATATTGACACCTCCATGTCTGTGGTTGTCCTGGTTTTAAAAATGCAGCGTCTGATGTGACAGGTTTGCCTTCTGGCAATATTGTCGACCTGCAGCAGGGTTTAATTGGACATGCAGGTGCCTTTACTTTTTCAGGGTGAGTAGACTTATTAAGCTCTGGGTCTTGTGATTATGACTGCAAAATGTTTTTTTTTTTTTTTCTTTTAGCTTGTTGCATTGGGAACTTGCTAGTTCAGCAACTCATGTGTGACACATTTTAAAGTTTAATATGTAGAAATGTTTTTAGTAAAAAGTTAAGGCTAAAGCTGGGTGAACAGGGAGAACCTTTATGCCTTCATACTAAAATATGTAAACAGCAGTGCTTACACAGGGTGTTGCAACAATACACTCTTTCCTTTGTTTCTGACCAACGTGACCTATGGCTCTCTTACATGAAGACATTTCAGAACTGCACCCATTTAAGCATCCCTGATTCTTGCCATCTTTCAATTGTTATTAGTTTTCATCCAATAACAATAGACATCCCCCTTTCTCGCTTTATAAGTATGGGGTTGAATTACATCTGTTTTTGGTTTAGTCCTTTTTTTAAGCACAGCATTAACTGTTGATGCCATCTTTACACACGGTTTACTTAACACTGGATTAACATGTATAAAAACTAGTGCATTTTCATATTTTCTTATGAGAGCGCCAGCTCTTTGGAAACCTGTTTCTCAAGATTATATAACATTACTTTCATAAGGATTATTCCATAAGCAGGACCAATGGCCTTTGTGCTATCTTGGCATCTAGGACTGAGTTGTAATTTGATCTGTGGGAGGTGGAGCATGAGGTGTGATTTCTTTACTGCTGTCATGTGATAGGAGGGGAGTAGCACTGGGTCATTTACTCTGAAATGAAACCTGGAGCTGCTGTAGTTCACTCAAAAAGAAACTATTTTTTTTTTATTGATTCACTTGAGAATGAATTTCTTTTTTAGTTCATAATGCAGTAACCTATATCAAGAACTTGTATTAATTACCAAACTGAGATATGTATTTTATAAAAAATAAATGAATCTGGACAAAATAAACAATAAACCCATTAACCACTGTTAGGAAAACCCTGCTCCTGAAGATTTAAGCTTTATTCAGTTTTTACAAACAACAACTGTTTGTGTTTCTGTTATACAGAAGTCGGTGTAGAAATATAATTTCCTCTTTTGTTCAGGGAAAGATGCTTGCCATACATATGTTGTTCATTTTTTTTTGTTTTTTGTTTTGTTTTGTTAACATGCTCAGTGCTGGCTGTGAATTCAGACAATTTTATAAAGGTCAGCGCCTGTGGGCGTCTTGCTACAAGGACAAATATGGTGCTTGCCCTTAATAAATGCTGCAGCCTTTGTAGAGAGAAAAAAACAACTCTACTTTGCTGTGTAGTCATCAAGAGAAAACAAACTATTGCCTGCTGTGCAATTAATAACATCTATCTTAGACTTTATTCATTGAGAACAACTTTTTAGAGTATTAAACTCATTAGTATAAATGATCTGCATAATATCTTTAAATCTACTGCTTGTATATCTTCCAATTCAAAGTTTCATAAAAATCAAACATAAAATAATGTATGGTATTTTTTTTTTTTTTTTTTTTTTTATTCAGTCACTCGGCTACTGTGCTTGCTAACTTTTTTAAATTTTTTATCAAGCCTGGGGAAGTTGGTCATTAACTGTAACAAGGTTTGCTGCTCTCCCCACCCCCCACTCTGTTGTGTTCTGTGCAGGTTGCATGAGGAGATCACTGACTTCTATGAATACATATCACCGCGACGAGAGGAGGAGAGGATGAGGCAGGAGGTGGTAGACAGAATCAAAGGAGTCATTCACGACCTGTGGCCAACTGCTGAGGTACTTATTGGCCCCAATTGAAAAAGACGGCAACAAAAGCAAGCTATGATTTGTTTACTTTGTATTTGGGTGTGTCAGGCCTCATTTTTTTGCCTCGTGCAGCTTGGTAGAAACTCTTGGCTCTATTTTAGATAACAATTATCTCACAAAATGGTTTGGAAATAGGATTAAAAGTACAAACTGATGCATTGAGTACTGTGAGAAAGTATGCTTGGAGGAGCTTGGTAGAGGAGGTGGAGCACCCTGCCTACCCAAACCTATTGCCAACCTTGGAAATGCTAGCAATTTGCTTTTATATAGCAACCCCTTGATTTGTTTTATCTCTTAGTCGCACAATAAATTGTGTATTGTGTATATCAGCACCACTCCTGTGCCCACTGACTTTGATTCTGCTGATAGAACAGTGTCACTCAAACTGTCTGCTTTGAGCTTAGTAGCTCAGAAGTTAAAAGTCCTGTTTACTCTTTTTTCCACTGAAGGAGTCATTGAGGACAACATGGTTATCCACTCAGTATAGTGTTAGTTGGTTAGGTTAATGAGCCTAGCCTGTGTAGGTAGGCCTCCAGTAACTTTTTTTTATGCTTAATCATGTCTTTTTCCCAGATTCTACACAAAGATCTATCCCCTGTGTAGTAGTGGTCAGTTGCTTCCCCTGTTTGGTAACATTTGGCAAAACCCTTAAAGAATGTGCATGAATTCACAAACTCTGCACTGCAGTCAGCTTAGCCCTGAACATGTGACTTGACTGTAAACATAGTGTGTAGTAATGGATAAAGGTTTAGCGCCGTAAAGGAGGGCTTAAGTCTATTTCTGCTCTACACCAGTTTGTGTCCAGCTCTGTGATTAAGCACAGGAACCATATAAATATAGTTAATATAATATATTTGTTGTATCACACATGCAGGTTATACCTAAGTATAAAGTTAAAATCATATAGTTGAAATTGTGCAGCTCAGAAAACGGGTTTGTATTGTAGCTAAGCAATGTGTTTGAAAAGAAAACTATTTGAAGCATTTTGCTGTTTGTGCTTGTGCTAACCATTGCTCTCAACCCTTTTGTAAATCCTATTTTATGACATCTAACAGTAATAATATGCTTGCCTGTAAAATCTTGCACATTTTAATGTATTTATTCAAGAAAAGTACTTTTGGAGATGTATAACATTGCGTCTTATCCTGTCAGGTCGAAGTCTTTGGGAGCTTCAGCACTGGTCTTTATCTGCCAACAAGGTGAGCCCTTTTATATTCTAAAACACTGCATTCTGACTTCCTTTATAAAATATATAACATGAGACTGACTGGCATATTTCTAAATTTTATTGCAATCCTCTTTGAAACTATTGGAAGTCACTCAGCTACTGTGCAAACATTTTAGAGTAGAATTTATTGATAGTTAGGCTCTTTAACACACATGGAAGTTTTATGTAAATAACACAAACATGTCACAATCCTTTCTTTTTACACTAGTGACATTGACCTTGTCGTCTTTGGGAAATGGGACACTCTCCCACTTTGGACACTGGAAGAGGCTCTTCGGAAGAGAAATGTTGCTGATGAGAACTCTATTAAAGTCTTAGACAAAGCCACTGTAAGAATCTTAAAGACTTTGGATTTGAATAATTTTTCTTTGTTGTTTTTTTTGGTTTCATGTTAATCAGATGTTTGAAATAAGAGATAATCATTCTCTTAGGTGCTGTTCAAATGATGCAGTTAAGTATTAGTGTTGTATTTGTGGATGTGTTTACATGGGTCTAGGGCTAACAGCTTCTGGTCGACTTGTCAACTACTAAAATCTCATTGGTGAAATACTTTTATTTGAGTTATTACATATGGGTCCACTGTGAATGAACATGCCACTACCTCAGCTCTGAATGGACTCTGTGTCCTGTTCCATTTCACCATAACACTAGATATTATGTGAGTGGATTATGGATTTATGTGTGAGCAGGTGGGGGTCATATTTAAAAAGATTGGCGTTTGTATGTTTCCAGGTTCCGATTATAAAGCTGACTGACTCCATCACTGAGGTCAAAGTGGACATCAGCTTCAATGTCAAAAGTGGAGTTAAAGCTGCTCGTCTTATCAAGGAATTTAAAGAGGTTTGCATTTTGCCATTTAAAGCAAGCCAGTCTTATTTTCTCTATATTACATTTTCCAATACCTGGTGAATAGTTGTTAGCTGCTTTTACAGGACTTGTGTGGCATTTAGAAAATAACATTAAGTCTTTATTTTGTCATTTTCTCTTTAGAAATACCCTGTGCTGCCTTACCTTGTTTTGGTGCTTAAGCAGTTTTTGCTGCAGAGAGATCTCAATGAGGTTTTCACTGGAGGCATTGGATCATACAGTGTGTTTCTGATGGCTGTGAGCTTTCTACAGGTCAGACAGACACAGAAATAACAGAAACTAAAGCTTTACCACTTTAAGAATTACATTTAAGAATTATTGTGCATTTCAAATAGATTTAGTATGCCCTTGGTTGCAATAATTATTCCCAAAACAAGAAGCCAGAGATGGTACCTTAAATTGTGGTCATACTTGTTTGGTTTAGTACCTTGTGGTTGCACATTCTTCATGTGTCTATTGTGTACTATTTCATCTCTCTCCTGCTCACTGGGCTCGCAATAAAAGGTTATTCAGAACACTGCTGCTCAGGTTCTGACCAAAAAAAAAAAAAAAAAACATCACTCCAATTTGGCTCGCACTGGCTTCTTGTTGGTCAGAGAATAGCTTTAAAATAGTGCTTTTACTGTAGTGTATTTTATTTCCGTAAAGCACTTTTGTGTATGAATTGTGCTATATAAATAAAATTAATTTCCCAATTATGCTCAAGTCCATTTATTCTGTGTGTTTTGTAGCTTCACTACAGGGAAGATGTGTGCAGTCCCAACATCAACATTGGTGTTTTGCTCATTGAGTTCTTTGAGCTCTACGGCCGCAACTTTAACTATCTAAAGACAGGAATCAGAATAAAGGATGGAGGCTGCTATGTTGCCAAAGACGAGGTACAGAAGAATATGATGGATGGATACAGACCTTCCATGCTCTACATTGAGGACCCTCTGCAGCCAGGTAAGAATAGGATTTGCTCTATCATGAGTTTTTTTTTCAGCTGGCTAAATTACATTTGATTGATGCCATTTTTTGGACAATTGTACTGACATTTAGATTTTTTTGTAGACAACGATGTTGGTCGGAGCTCATATGGTGCCATGCAGGTCAAGCAGGCTTTTGACTACGCCTATGTGGTCCTCAGCCATGCTGTGTCGCCCGTTGCCAAGTACTATCCAAACAATGAGACAGAGAGGTGAGTGCTTTAGGACAATATCTTTTACATTTTCAAAATAGATAATAATTCAAGCTCCTAATAAGTTGCATGCCTTATGTTAATTACAAACACATATTAAATGAAGTCTAAACTATTCCTCTTGCATTCCCAGTATACTTGGTCGAATAATCCGTGTGACTCGGGAAGTAGATGAGTACAGGGAATGGATCAGAAAAAATTGGGGAAGCAAGTCTAAGAATGACTTGTCGCTCAACAGTAGGTTGAAATATTTTTTATGCTTTGTAAATTATAGTATATGTACTATCCAAATCCAAAAAGGTGTGCATATGTTAGCTATTTTCTATTTTTTTATTTTAGAAAATGATGTTGCTCTGTTTGAATCGCAACAACTAGATGAGTGCAACAACAATGTTCCTGACGAAGATGACGACGACAATGTTGTTGTTTTACCATCGGCTCCTAACAGTAAAATGTCTTCCAATTTGTCTTCACCCTCTCCTTCACTGCACTCCTCTCCCTCGTCCTCTCCACTGTCACCTTCCTCTTTGTCATCCTCCAGCTCCAGTGATGCGGTAAGTCCTGCAAAGACACACTGTGTCTTGCACAATATTGTAGCAACGGTATACATTTATTTTGGAGTTAAATAAATAACTTCTGCAGCTAGGGTTGATGAATAGCCAGTGATATTATTTATGTCTGTTTGCAGGACTCTGATGGCACACCATGTAAGACTGCCAAGCAGCAGTCTAATCAGGGCTCAGGTGTCCACAGAGAAAAACCTGCCACTGTCGCGAATCATCGAACAAGTCACAACACCAGCACTCCATCTACGAGCAACAAAGGTGGAAAGGTAATATACTTGGGACATATTTGAACAAGATGCATTCAGTGATGGTTCAGGGATTTCATACTTTGATTATATTTTTTGTTCTTCACAGGCCAGGATGTCCCGTGTCCACAATAAGAGTGGCCCCCACAGTCAGCAGAGCTCATCTCCCAGCACCAAGGGTCATCAGAGCAACAGGCCACACCACCAGGGCAATAGCAAAAAAAGGAAAAATGTGCGAGACTCTACACAAGAAGATTTTTGCAGATAGGGGTGAACTCTCTGTCCCGTTTTCTTGTCTGCAATTGACTGTTGCACCTCTGTTGCCAGTCTTTAACCTTGAGAGGTTGTTAGGAATATCCAACCTACTGTATCTTTCTCGGTCAAGTTTTTGAGAGGAAAAAGCAACAATTTCTATCAGAAAATGAGTAAAAAAATGTTTAGGATGTGGTTTAATTTCTTAGACCTGTAATCACAGAATAGATGCTCATTTGCTTCTGAACAACTACTTTTTAGAGCAGTTCTGCCACAGCCGGTGCTTGCCTCTTGCGCCTCCTGCTGTACAGGAAATGACAAGTCAGGTGTCTGTATTCAACTCTGGAGCAATACCTGGAACTGCAGGCTCTACTTTTCAAAGAAAAATTTAAATATTTAAAAATACAAAAAAGGCTTATGATGTTTTAAAAAACAAAATGTTTAAAAAAAAATACATATTTACACTGATTTTTCTAGAAGGAAACCTACAAATACAATCAGTAAAGTGGGAAAACTTATGCATGATATTTCTTTTATTGTTTTGTTGTTTT
Organism: Perccottus glenii; assembly: GCA_024416835.2. Classification (NCBI taxonomy): domain Eukaryota; kingdom Metazoa; phylum Chordata; class Actinopteri; order Gobiiformes; family Odontobutidae; genus Perccottus; species Perccottus glenii. The sequence goes on from CM044548.2 coordinate 9,686,062, forward strand.
CTTTTGGTATGTCTAAAAAGATTACACAAAGGATTTGTACAAATGCTTAAACAAAAAAGCCTTGTTTCATATACATTTTTACAAGATATACCAATGGAAGATCTTGTACCACAGTTTTTTGGAAAGGGGAAGCTGATTTGGGTTCCATTGCCAACATAAATCATCAGCATCTACTAAATCCCCTGATCTCTGAGAGTGTGTTTCAGTGTTAACTTTTAACCTTCAGCTCGCATACAGCCCTATACAAGTGTATGATGGGATGGAAGCAATGTCTTAACCTACCCTAAGCACAGATACAGCAGTTTTAAGGCTTGAAAACTGGGCTCTGGTTTTGTAGCTGTAAATGACAATTGCAAGTGGCATGACTGCTGGGTATTTTTTACCTTGAATTTCCTCAGTTTTTCTGATATTTTGGTGATCACTACAGTGCGCACATCAATCCTTTACCTGTTTGAAGTCGTGAAAAGTCGTGCGTTCTAAAGCTATGATCTGAGAACTATTGGTCAGTTTAAAGTGTTTTTCATAATCAAATGGTACAAAAGGGCCACTAATAACATCAAATGTATCGGTTGATTTAAAAGATAAGAAATATAGTAAAATAATAAAACCGAAAGCCACACTATCCCCTAGTTATAAATTAATTTGCAGCAATGTCCAACGTTTTGAATGACACTCATTTCTGGCAAACCAGTTTGTGAGTCTAATGATGTGACTGGTTGAGGGTAAAGATTCCACTTAACCCAGATATTTTGTACCTTGTGCTGTTCGACCAAAATAGCAAGTGTGCGTGATGCCCATGCTGTCGTCAGCCTTTAATCTGCCACTGTACTGTTGCTTAGTCTAAATGGAGTGCTAGAGGGGAAGAACGATTGGAAATACTCCTACTCTTGAAAAAACGTGTAAGCAAAACAGCTTTGGATAATAATCTGTTGGTCAATTACCAACAAAATTATTTGTATTTGTTAAATGTATTTATTTTTTTAAGAATTATATGGATATAGTGAAAATATATGTAATAACGGTAAAACTGAGTCCTATGTGTGAAATAGGATAAGTTCCTGGGAGCTAAGGCTGGGCTCATGGCATGTATGCCAATATTGTTTTAAGTATTTTTTTCAGTGATTGTTGAGTGACCAAGTTTAAGAGACCATTTTTAAAGTCATAAGATGAGAAGATTGTTTTAATGTGACTGGTCTACTTACTTAAAAAGGGAGCTTTTTAAATTATACAAAAAAAAAATCTATCATAGCAACACTTTCAGTTTGTAAAACTCCAAATACTTTGCAGTACAACAACTAACCTATAGATGGAGTCATTGAGCTAGTCTGTTGGCCTTGTATACTGCTTTAGATCAATGTTTTAACATGTATGGTATAAATGCAGTCCCGGATAAACCCGGATTTTTCGAAAGGCAATGACGGGCAAATAGGACTAGTCGTGCCACCTGAATGTCCACTTTTTTTTTTTCTTGATGGAGGAAGCCTTTGGTTCAAACTGTTCAAACACATGTACCCAGCTGAGATTTTGTTTATGCTCATCTACAATTTATGCAATAAAACAGTACATTAAAACATTTCTTTCATGTGTTCCCTTTATTAGCTAAGTGTTGCTTTGTATTTTGATAAGAATAGAGCAACATTAAGCGTGCGTGAGGCAGCTTGGAGCAGGCGTGAGACTCGGTGGAGGAGGGGCTTTGTCAGTGCCGCGCGCACTGCACACGGACAGTTCACTCACCACGCTCCAAGGCTGCACCTCCACTTCATCTACAAACTATTCTCTTCGGCACGCTTATTTAATTAATCAGGTAAGACACACTTCTGTCTGTTTGTGACTCCCTAACGCCAGACTACATCTGCATTAGCCGCTCTTCGGCTCTGTTAAGGTTAATTACTGTCGTAGAAAAATAAGACAAAAGAAGCGGGTCTATTACTGAACTTTCCACATGCGTTTTTTGGCGAGAGTCTTGGAAAAGCTAAATTACATAGACTTCATAAAAAGTCTGACTTGTTTCTGGGTGTTGATATGGCTCCTTTGTTCCTTTGTCAGACAGTTCTAAAGATGGGTTTGACTTCTTTCGGTTTAGTTAGACAGGCTAACGCAACCTTATGATGGAGCTAAAGCCTGCCCTGGCGCACATTACACACCCAGCACGAATTTGAAAGAAATCACAAAAAGCACTTCTATTGACATTTATTATTATTTTTTTTTTACCTATACTTTATTTAACTATACCCTTCCTTCCTTAGGTCTTACATAGTAGAATACATTTGCTTGTGGTTGAATGATTATATAGGCATGGTGTATATGGCCACGTTTCCTCAGTAACCCGTCTACTTTATGGTTCTTATGAGATCATCTTTCTGTTTGGTACAGGTATTGTAAATTATGACATTGCATCCATACAGCACTCAAACCAAAGCTAACGTAGTTTGGATTGTGTATTCTTGCCAGATTCTTCATGGCCCAAGGCTGATGGAAAATCTTGGTACAGTTTGTTTGATAATGTTATGGGTTTAGCCTTTGAGGTTTGCACCAACAATAAATCCAGAATGAGAGAGTATTTTGTAAAGAAGGTTTTCTCTCGATACCTGCTTTAGTTTGTGAAAGGTGGGCTTATACAGTCATTTACAACTCTTGACACATTTTTTAAATCATTGTGAGGTTAGTAACATATTGTGCATGGCCTCCTGACTCTGAGCATATGCTGGCACCATGTACATAATGGCAGATGTCAATGTGGGTTGCTTAGGGGGTATTCTTTATACAATTGCACCACTAATCTCTTTGGTACTTGTGTTCTAGTAAATGGATGTCGCTTAAAAAGTCCCTTGTGCTATTAGGACACTTCCTTTTATTGAGTCAGCGTGAAGCCTCAAAGTCTAGAACATTTAAATGTGTCTTTACAGAACCGAGCACACTGGCTGAAAAACGAGTGAGGGAGTCAGTAAGGTGAAGTTAAATTCTTGGTCAAACATCAAATTCTTGGTCAAACATCATTCACTTTCTGCTTTGTCCCTTTACAATATGTTTGTTAACTCTTTTGTAAACTGTGACACATACATTGGCACTTTCCATCAGTGTGCAATTATCCATTGTGAGGCTGTGAAGTATCTCATTTGTGCCTGATGGGAAACTTGTTGCAACTGTGCATGTTATTAGATTGATTTTACAGTTTAATGACTCAAAACAGGGACCATCTGTTAGGGTTGTGCACCATACATGCACACATACTGAAGTGTAGAAACAAGCTTCGGGTATGGAGTGTGAAGCCTGCATCCACTGTGCTAATTGTTGTTTTGTGACTAGTCTTTTAATAACTAGTGCTGGAGCTGTTATGTTTTCCTTTTTCCACCATCAGCCACCCATAAGTTAAAGTGTAGGCAGTTTAGAGTACCACTGGATTGTCCAGAGGTCTGTCAGTGAGGCTTTTTGAAATCTGTTTTTATGTAGTGGTTGTGTGACATTGGTTGTTTTCACTTTTACATTGTTTATGAATCTCTCCTATACTCTGTATGAGTGCACTCATGTGGATAGCCATTAGTGATCAAATTCACTGAGACGTTTGTGTTGGTGCTACACAGAGCATTGTTGACTGTGAATACTCTGAAAACTTAACTCATAAGCGTTGAGAACATAGTGTACATATACACCGTAAGAGCGACAGTGACCTTGACAGGAAATCTGAGGAACCGCCACAGGAAACACACACATGACTACTTCTGTCATCGGTCTGTTGAGCAAATAAATGCACACTTTCAAATAGACCTTTATTACTGTAACAAACACACAGGCTGTGTAGAAAGCTATCTCATCAATTGCATTAATAATAATATTTTCAAAGAATTATATATAAGCCCATCTGTTTAAATGGAGATTTTAGTGTAGGTGTTTTGCTGCTGACATCAATGAAATCTTTGTCTTTAAAAAGTTATATTCCAGATCTAAAGTCTAATAAATGACTCGGTAGACTCAGTATTGTTTTGTAAATGCTTTTAACCGCCCTTAATGCGGATCACTTCACCTTTGTTTCCACTCTCTTATATTGCACCTCTTTTTTATCCACTCAGAAGCAGCTTTCACAGCGTCAAGTGTGAAAGGGTCCACTTGAAAAACTGTTTGCTAATCCTCAAACACTCGCTGAGTCCTCAGATCTTCATATCACCACTTCTTATTTTTAACTTATACCATCATCATCAGATCAAGATGGCAGCGCATGCATCTCCACAGTTTTTTGCTGTCAACAGCAAATTACTTCCAAATTATTTAATGATAAATAATTAAATAAAATACCAATAAACAATATTCTTTTGTTGGTTACATACTCATGCACACAAGTGCCATTAAATCTAACACACTCATGTCATGCACTAATGTCATTAATACTGGATGCAAAAAAAAATCTGAAGTAATATGACTCCTTTGTTTTCCCCAATACTATTTTGGGGCTTTTGTGTTCAAAAGTCACAGATAGGTTAGGACCCCTGCTGTAGATAAACAAACCCAAGCAGAAGACCAGTGGGACTGCGATTTAGGATAGAATTTGAGTTCAAAGGTTTCTGTGATTTACGTCATCTAAGGATCTAAGGAAACACACTAGCACTTCCAAAAGCCTCACGGATTACAATTATAGGGCTTTGCATTAGTTGTACAAACTCCTTATTATATTAAGAGTTTTTAGTTATATTTTCTATGTAAAATGTTCATTTATAAAGATTTGAATGCAGTTTGCAGTTTTCTTTACTATTTACACCAGTGATAAAGATTTGGACTTTTATTCAAGTGCCCCTGTGTGGAACCAGTGGAGAGGCTGAAACAACAGCATGCCACTGATTGTAATACAATGTGTTTCTATAGATTATAATATACTCAGTATTCATAGTTGACATTATGAAACTAGTAAGTTGAAGCAACACTTGCTAAATGTATGAGAAATGAATGAGTGAAAAAGCTCTCAAGATGTAATAGGAGGTCTGTTATCCTATTTCTGCTGTTTATGTAGAATCACTTCCTCTGTGATGCTGTTGTGGTGCCATTAGAGAAATGCCTTTTTACCCTGTTGGCTCTTAATTCTTTCCATTTCCTCACCATCACTGCCCACAGTCCCTTTTTTGAAAGCACTAATTAGGATCTGCCAACAGCAGTTAGCTAAATGATAATACATGTTATAATACCGAAATAACTAGAATGAATAATTAATTGAAACAAAGACTAAGTGTTGAAATATTTGTCCAGTAAGTATGAGATAATGTTCTTCCATAAATTGCTTGGAGCCACATGGATAAGTCTAAAAGGACCATGTGTGCCTAGGTGCCATACTTGTGGATGGAGTGTTTTGTTGAAAATCCCCTGCAGCCTCTGTGAGCCGATGCATGCCTCCTGTGAATGCTTATTGAGTGTGTATAGTGCACGTGTGGGTGTCTTGCACAGTCTTTTTTCCCCATTTCATTTCCAGTGTTTTATCTGCTTGCCATGGTTCAAGAACATTATGCAATGCACAAGAGGACCCTTCGTGGAAAAAGAGCCATTGAGACATGAAGTTTGGAACTCATTTTAGAATAGAAGCTCAGTTTATGTGGCATTTGTTACAAAATGTAAAATGTTTTGTAACTAGTCCCTAAAGTAATAATGTGATTGGACTCAGACAAAGCGAACTCCTGCCTATACCCCAAACGAGTGCTAGCACTTATTGTGGGGAGCATGGACCTAAAGAACTGCTAAGTGCTCTTGTTCTTGGTCTTAGTTCTGTCTGTAGAAGTCTTGGTCTTTGTATCCTGGTGGTGTTGGTCGTGACTAGATTAAATCTGACTGAGAGCTCTTTTTTGACATGGCTACTGATATGGTGCCTAACACACTTTACACACGCTGTTCTGTTGATGTTTGTTTCTTGAGCTGAAGTTACTGCCGCCGGTTGTTGCTTTAGAGTCATTTTTGACTTTGCCTCCATTAGTGCTGACGGATAGTGAGCAACTTGCGTCCCCTGTAAAGTGCTATATAAATGTTTAAAATAAATTTGGTCTATTATTATTAATATTATCATTATTAGGGGAGGGGTTATAAGGGAGGGGTTGTCATTAATTTTTAATTTTTATAAAATTGTCCTTGCAGTATTGTTCTTTGTTGCAGAAATGAGTCATGATTGCTAAGGAAGTGCAATGATGCACGGTTGACTGTATGTCACACGGATTGGTTGACCTCCAGTAAAGAGAGCACGAGCACTGTGGTAATGCATTCAGAATTAGAGAAATGATGACTGAAAAGGAGAGAAGCGAGCACAGAGATAGAGAGTGGCAAAGCGTAGGAGGAATAAAATTATAGTTTGGAGAAAATGTATTAGTTTTTGTACAAGCTAAACAAAATCATTTGAAACTTCTGAGCTTCTTGTTGACAAGAATTGCAGACTTCAACACAAGTCTCTGCAGACAATGCTCAAAATTCAACATGCAGCTCCTAATATATAGTCAAAAAAGTTGTTTTCATTTAATTCACTTTAGGTCAAAGTATTAGGTGACCTCAAAGGCAGTATTTTGAACAAAATGCTCAGTGTTCCTCTTTTTAAATGAAGGCAGTGTGAGTGCACTTTTTTGATTGCATTCTCTCTACTTTACTGAAACGTACCCTTCCACCAGGTGCATTCATTGGAAATAGTCAACTCCTTAATACTGAAAAGTCATTACAGCTCACACATCAAGTGTACCCAAATTAGGCACAGGTTTGGGTGTAACATACAGAATAGGAATGATGAGCATGTCTTGACACCTCACTCTATTTTAGAAGTATTACAGTGAAAGAATGTGACTAATGTTTAATTGGAAAATACCACACTGCAGTTTCAGCTATTCCAAGCCAGTTCCTTTGAGTAATCCTGCACAGCAAACAGATGTGCAGTGGGAGTAGGCTCAACCGTATTCAGCTCAGCCAAACGGCCGTCTTCCCACTCCACCGCGGAAACCCCAGAAAGGGTGCTACAACCTCCAGACATTCCTGACTATGTAGCCATCGAACACCAATCCTTTCATACACATTCCTTGGCTCACAGCGGCAAAACATAAGGGTAACTTGTATAAAATGTGTAACTCTAGCTCGGCCACATGCACTGTAAGGCTGCCAGGGACAAGGCCTCTATTGATAGCCATCAGGAGCAGTGTACCCCTGCAGTGGTGAAGGGGCAGGGCTGTTCTGCCATTCACCAGGTGGATACAGGATTTCAAAACAACAGTGCATAATGAACAATCTTGGAAAAGTCTCTCAGATGCTACTGGATGCAGACAGAGACGAGGCATTATGGGTCTTGTTCTTCATATGGTCATCTATAGCTCTCAGGTGATATTTGAAGTAATAAGATCTCTGTGCTGGCTCACCGTCACTGACCTCTCAGCCTCTGCACAGCTGTAATTGAAGGCTTAATACAAGGAGCTATGTCATGCAGTCTACACAGCCTCACAGTAAGCGTTCAACTTCCTTATGCAGCCAATATTAATGTATGTAAGATTGTTGATGTGCTTGAGTAACACTTTGTGAAACAGTTGGTGTGGTAACTGCCAGATGAAAACAATCCATAATCTGTTATTTCAAAGACAAGATATAGAAAGTAGTTGTGCATACAAAACTATCATTTTAAATGTGAAGCTAAGATGCTGTCTTCAGATGAGGTGTGTCCTTGTGACATGCAGTGCGGTTACATACAGACCGTACTCCGACTATGCTCATAGTTCAGCCTTTGCTATATTCTTAAGGATTCTTCCCACTAAACCTCCATGCTGCTTTTCAGGGTTCTAATGAGAGCAACTGTTCTGGGTCCTGACGATTTTAAGAGCTCAGTTCAAGGACAGACTAAAAGTTGTTCAAGAAAAGAAAAGGGAAATCATCTCATCTGCGGTTTGTCTGAATGTGTCCATCAGGACGTGAGAGCAGCTTCAGTTTGACTTATTTGGCTGTGCCCCGTGAAGGCTCCTCTAAGCATATTTTCTTGCAGCCAACTGTGGCCTATACCTAAACTGAAATCTTGCTGCTATAAAAACAGTATTACTGGTATGTGTTCATGCTCTTTATTTTGCAACACATAATTTTTTCCTGCTTACTTACAACAAATTTTGTTGCCTTTTTTAGGGCATTTTCTTCTACTGCTTAAACATGTTTAAAAAACATTTGTTACTTGTACACTTACAGCTTGTGTGGCGGATCAAGTTTAGAAGCTTTTTGTGAAGAGTTTCAATATTTTTGTTCTTTGTGCATACTGACAAATATGTTGAATATGCTGACTTGGAGCGCTGGGACCAATTATCCACTAAAGACCTAAAGTAACCAATATTGCCACTACTTTCTACTGGCCCACTTACAGCTGCTTGTAAGTTGAGAAAAAGTGTAAATGTCAGAGGATACTTCATACTTAAGAGTGTGGTGTTGTTTGTCACTACAGTCATAAATCTGTGATATTTAACTTTAGCATTATCTCTTTGAAATGACCTTTTACAGTTTATTCCATCTTTGCTGTACTCTTATAGAAAATAGCTGAATGAATATGACTATGGCTGTTCTTAATGCTCACCATGGGAATTTTAATCTCCATCTGAAAGTTTTAGTCTAATGTCACACAAATGCACTACTGTATCTTTTTTGTGTGAATCTCTAGTAAATGGAACCTTGTACCTGTTTTCTCAGACAAATCCTTGAATGGTTGTTGTATTTTATTCATTTTGCTTTCTCATTAAGTATCCAATAATGTTGTTCCAGGTTTTATTTTGGTCAAATGACGCAGAGGACCTGAACAACACAGAATCCTGCAGACATAAACTGAGTTCAATACATTCTGTTCTGAACTCTACAATGGCCTCTACTGTCATGTCTAAATCAACACGAGCCACCACCAGAGGTGCTGTGACGATACCTCACAGGCGCACCACGTTTGGTCAGACTGTACTGTTGGTTCGAGGTGGGGACCTGTGGAACAGTTTACCATTGACACTCACCTATAAGTCCTTTAAAGCCCAAATGAAAAACTGGCCACAGCCAAATCAGAATTGTACTCGTAATAGAGGTCATGTATCCCAGTATGAAACCTGTTATGTATGCTTGGATGTGTATGAGTAGGTTGCTACAGCTTAGGCTGTGAGGTAGGCTATTGTGAGCATTGTTTGTGTGTAGATGTGTGGGTTCGGATAAATGTGTTTCTGGACTAATGAAAGGTATCTCCAATGTATTGTATGTATTTTTAATGTAATTTGTACTGTATTTGTTTTTATTACATCCTTGTGGGACAATGGATGGGAACTAGCCTAAGGCTACAATCCGGCATGTTTACAGTCATGTCTTTATGTTTCGTATGTTCATTAACATGCTCTGTCCTGATCAAATAAATTATTATTATAAAGCTGGATAACGGATGTTTTCTATAACAATGTCAGTAGGGCATAGGGGTGATGAAAAGGCCACACAAGTACTTATAGCCCACACTTGTTAAATGTCAGTGGTGCACACTCATAATGTGACTAAAATGTAATGGTTACTTCCCATTTTCTGGTTACATTGTGTAATAGAGATATAATGTAATTCCATTGGTAGATTGCCCTGTCAGAATTAAGCTTAATGTGTTTGATGTTGAGCTAATACCTTAAATAATACTAATTCTTTGTGAAACAGTTGGTGTGGTAACTGCCAGATGAAAACAATCCATAATCTGTTATTTCAAAGACAAGATATAGAAAGTAGTTGTGCATACAAAACTATCATTTTAAATGTGAAGCTAAGATGCTGTCTTCAGATGAGGTGTGTCCTTGTGACATGCAGTGCGGTTACATACAGACCTTACTCCAACTATGCTCATAGCTCAGCCTTTGCTATATCCTTAAGGATTCTTCCCACTAAACCTCCATGCTGCTTTTCAGGGTTCTAATGAGAGAAACTGTTCTGGGTCCTGACGACTTTAAGAGCTCAGTTCAAGGACAGACTAAAAGTTGTTCAAGAAAAGAAAAGGGAAATCATCTCATCTGTGGTTTGTCTGAATGTGTCCATCAGGACGTGAGAGCAGCTTCAGCTTTGACTTATTTGGCTGTGCCCCGTGAAGGCTCCTCTAAGCATATTTTCTTGCAGCCAACTGTGGCCTATCTAAACTGAAATCTTGCTGCTATAAAAATATTATTACTGGTATGTGTTCATGCTCTGGATAACGGATGTTTTCTATAACAATGTCAGTAGGGCATAGGAGTGATGAAAAGGCCACACAAGTACCTATAGCCCACACTTGTTAAATGCGAGTGGTGCACACTCAATGTGACTAAAATGTAATGGTTACTTCCCATTTTCTGGTTACATTGTGTAATAGAGATATAATGTAATTCCATTGGTAGATTGCCCAGTCAGAATTAAGCTTAATGTGTTTGATGTTGAGCTAATACCTTAAATACATACAGCATATACAAATAAGGATTCAGTATTGTATATAGTCATTTTCAAGGCATTCAAAGCGCTTCACAATTTATTCAATGTATTCATTCACTCCACAGTCACACCCTTTGTGGTGTAGTCCCCATACACGAGTCCCAAAGAAAACTAATTCTAATTAGGACAATCATTCAGCTCATGATTTTACAAAATAACATTTAAGTGCACTTTTTGACTTCTTAAAAGGCTATGATGCCTAATTCCTGACAATAAAAAGAATAAGCACCTGCCTTGGAGCCGGTTCTTAAAGAAATGAGAATGCAAACTTAAACAACTTGTTGCGGCTAGAAAATTTTAAACACAGCAACAATGATTTAAAGAAGGCCTTTTCTAGTAAATAACTGAATAAGAAATGATGTGCACTAGGGATGCTCATTTTGATTAATTTTCCTGACCGACAACCGCCGCTCCTTAATCGATTATAAACCGTTAACTGATAAGATTATAATATTGAATTGGCACTAACGGCTTAGGGCGTACTCACACTAGCCAGTTTGAACCGTGCCCGAGCGCGTTTGACCACCATAGCGCGGTTCGTTTGACTAGTGTGAGTGCTCCGAACCGTGCCCGGGCGCGGCTCGATTGGCCGCCCCTGGCCCGCTTGGAAGAGGTGGGCCAGAGCACGGTTAGTTGGGCTCGGGCGCGGTTCGCATGTAGTGTGAGCGCCAACCGTGCTGGAGCATGGAACAAGACGCGTGACGTCACGGTTTTGCGACGCTCCATGCGACGCTCCAAAACAACTTGAATCTGTACTTGAGTGGATTATTTATTGCATTTTATGCATGTTGCAATGTGGTAATGCACTTAGAATTGATTTAGGCTTTACCTAAGTTGTAAATTTAACTTTTGCTTCCAAAGTGTAAATCATCTGTGCCTGTTCTCCTTGGTTTAAAAGTGTACTTTAATGACAACATATTACATCTTTATCATTGGGCTACAGTAAAGTCATTACAATACATTCATTCCCCTTGGCATGTTAAAAGAATTGACAAAGTTGACAATTCAGTTCATGATTATTCTTTGCTATTATGTGTTGGAGAAAAAGTGAAGTGAAAATGGAAATGAAAAATGTATTTTAATCATAACATTTCATCATGTAACACCCAGTCTTGCAGTGTCTATGCACCAGGGCAGGTTTCTCTCAGGCATATGGGACTGAGGTCTTGTCCAAACAAACTCATGAATCTAACGTCTTCTGTGCGGGGTATTTGAAGCCAGGATGAGGCTGTTGTTGTTGTTAATACTCTTATTTGCTTTCAGAAGTTGTTTAGTATACCGTAGCATATATTTACTATGCACTTTAACCTAACACTACCTCAAACCTCTACACTTTATAATTCGACCTCGAACCTCTACAATATATACCACACACTTCCATAAATTATACACACACACAAGGTAGCCTATTTTGTTTCACCACTGCATATGGTTGTGTTGTGTGAAATACTGTTTATTTTTTTTATGAGAAGTGCTGACCAATCCCAAATAAATGGGAGATGGTTCTGAACTCTACATTTGTGGCCAGTCTCATATGCATATGCAACACGTTGGTCCAAGGGCACTGGTTTTCTGAATGAAGTGGTCTGTCTTTGAAGGTGCGGCTGCAGGCTGTTGCACAACTGCAAGAATGATGTCCTTCTCATTCTGAAATTAGCCTTCCACTCACAGTCTGTCCAGCTGCTGAGAACATGCTGCCACCACACAGCAGATCTCTGCCGAATCCATATGGTCCTGCAGCAGAATGGAAAAATATTGTTAACTGTATATAGTTTATGCATACACAATTACCTTACAGCACTTTGAAGTGAAATTAAATAAACAACAAACTACTACTCCAGTGCATACATAACAGTTGTGTCCCGTTGAATACGGGTGTCTTAATACAAGAATGTAGCTAATATTAACCAGCAAATTATATTAAGTTACATGATTATTACCTTTAGAACGCTACTGTCGTAATTACAAAAAAAACATTATACACATATTGTATTTCAAATTTCAAATACACTTTTCAATTGTATTCAATGACAGTTCATTATATTAATTCTTACCATGTCGATGTACGGGAACTGTAGTCCGTAATCAAAGCTGCAAAGTCCTTGCTGCACTTCAGCTGGTACCTTGCAAACCTCCTCATACGAGCAGCACGATTACGTGAAAATTTTCGCGCCACTAAGGCGACAAATCTGTTTAACAACAGGCTGTGAGAGGGCTGTGGACCACCGTGTACCAAACGACACAAAATTATCCACAAATAAAACAGAGCGATGGACTCCGTTGTGTTCAGAGAGCGCCGCTCTCCCTGTTTATCCCGAAACCGTCGCACCATAATGACGTAAGCGTGCTCCGGCACGAATGCTGAAAGCCTATGTGAGTGCAGGCCAGAGGGGGAGTGGGGAGGGGGGACAATCGTCCTCTGGCCCGGTTCATGGCAACCGTGCCTAGTGTGAGTACGCCCTTAGTGTACAACGTCCTGGTCCCGTGACGTAAACACGCTACAAAAAAAAGCCACGTCGTCATGCAAACCCATAGATAGTAAAGTCTCATCTTTCAGACGATATAAACCATTTTAACACGTTACAACCACAGCGCCGACACCAAAGCCTTTTTTACAGACAAGCACAAAGATTTAGTTTGGACTTGTATTACCTTTTGACGGGTCTCTTGGACTGAAACAGCAACAAATGCATGTAAGCGAGCGTGTCTTTCTGTCCGTAAAAGGTCCAGTGAATAATATTCAGTAAAATAATTAGGTCCACAAGACATGTTATTATCCTCCAAGGCTCAAAAACTGCAGAGAAGTATTTCCAACTTGAAAACTGCTGCGACATTTTTTGTCATTTCTATTAATAATAAAGTAATAAGTCCGCGAAAAAAAGCTACTAAAATGCTAACAGGAAGTGTTAGCCTTCGATTGACATCTTTTTCAGCCAATTGTGACGAGTTTTGACATGGGCGGGACCTGGATATGCACCAATGGCCGCACAGACATCTTCAGGCATGTGTCAGGTGTGTGGTTGCGCCTGCCGACGTGCTCCGTGAGTTAATAAATATAAGCTATATAGTAGGCTATTTTATTTTTAAACCATGCAGCAAACAAACAAAAAAAACTTAAAAAAACTTTTTAAACCGTTTAACTGATAGTATTAATCGGTCAAAATATTTACTATAGGTTAACGGTTAAACGGTCAATATGAGCATCCCTAATGTGCACTCTTTATCAGAATGTTCTGTTAACATGCTTATTCACCAGAATGGTTTTGGTGCTTGTACATAATGAATCCTGTACACAGTTAAAGCATGTAGTTATGACTATTCATCACAGACATCATGTACCAGATGGCCCTGTCAGCAGCCTGGGTTTTATGGTAGCCTGGAAAATTACCATCATCAAACCAATCTGACTCTGCCATCCGTTTCTGATACAGCAGCTCTGCACAATGTCTACGCTGGTTTCGTTTGTTCACGTAAACACTGTGCTGTGCCTCGCTCGTAGATGTTGAGGTTTCTTTGAATGGTGGTGCCAGTGGCGAGTTGGAGCTGGAGGAGGGATAATTATGGTTTTCTTGTTGGTTGTGGAAGGAGCTGGATGTAGACAGGCCATTTACTGCATGGAACAAGTTATGAAAGCTGGTGTGGGATGTGGCTTGTCACGCTTTCTTTTTAAAATAGAGTCAATGTCATGCCTGTATTTTTAAATTCAGACAATACAACAAGCTCAGTGTTCTACGGTGCTATAGCAAATTAGCATTCTGGTATTGCAAAAAACGAGAAGGAAAAAACTTAGACTAATTTAATCAGGGTTCTTTCAGTATTAGATTTTCCAGTGACTGATGTCTGTATTTACATTGTATTTATCTTAACATCAGTGAAATACCCTTAAGACAACTGTTAGTCATTGGCTCCAGTGTTTTTACTTGTTGTGCACAAGTCCTGTTCATGAAAGCAAATGTAAAACTAGGGCTGCTCGATTATGGAAAAATAATCATGATTGTTTTGGTCAATATTGAAATCCCGATTATTTTACACAATTTCTGATTGACTGATTGAAATATGTTAAATTTATTGAACACAATAAATTGAAAACAATGAATTCTTCTTAAATTAAATAATAATAACAGAAATAATAGAGAAAAAAATAAGATTAACAGTGAAGTGCACTTTCACAATCTCGTGTCTCACAATCTCATGGAAATCAACTGTTGCATGCGGTGCAGACTCTGTCGTGTTGCAAGTCTTTCACATAATGTGTTTTATCAGGCCAAAATAGTGTGCAAAACAGAATGTAACTAAATAACACATCGTACTGAGCAGAAATTGAAATTGAAAGTTTTATTAATTGCACAGACCTATGTGAAACATTGAGGCTTTAATGGCAAGCGTTGTGTCCGCCCCACACTTCCTTTATTTATTATAAGCAGTGGCATTTGAAGCTTAGTGCCGAGATACTAGCATCCTGTTAATATTGTTAGGTTTCAGCAGCTCCTTCTGGTGAATGCAGCTAATTCAATCCCAATAGATGGTACGGGAGGATGGGAAAGGACAGGAGTCCTAATCTAATCTGTCCAGTGCATTGCTCTACATCATCGGTTTCTGGAAAGGGGCCGTGTAACTCTAAACTCTAATGCCATGGTAAGCACTGACATTTGTCCTTATTCTAAAATACACTTTTTCCAGACAAACTGAATAAGCAAATAATGAAATAAACATGATTTACTAGCATGACAAACTATACGTAAATGGAACAATAGAAATATACGCAGTCGGATGCTTGTTGAATGTGTTGTTTCACTGGGCTATTTTGTGCTGACCTTTGAACCTGGTTCTTGTCTGTTGGAGGCTGAGAAATGTACTATTCGGCTTTCTTTTACAAAGGTCACTCTTTGTCTTATTTTTTTGTCAGAGTTAATTGAACAGCAGCACAAAAGAGGCTATAAAAGCTTTCTTAAGAAAGAGTGTCTGTTTGCTGCTCATGAAAGGCTTTTGAATGGGGTTAGGTTTGGCAAAGATTCAAACTGATTTTTTCACCAGAATGTTTTATTGCTGAGGTGACAATGCAGCATTAAAATGAAAGAATTGTTCCAAGCTTAACTGAACCAAAAATTCACTTCTTAGTAAATGACACAGTGACAGATGAGGACCGTGCATGTTCTTCAACAGTTCTTTAAAAGTGTGGTGTTTTATTATTATTATTATTATTATTATTATGCTCTTAAGCCAGCAAGTGGTATATGATTTGTATTTATAGTGACTTACTATTGATTTACCAATGGAACTGTATACTCTCTCACACCAATGGGACAATCGGCGATTAATTTGGAAATATCACTAATAAAAATCATTCATAGCCAATAAAATGTTATGTCAACAATATTTGTTTGGCCTAGACTTTATGGTTGTGTTATCCCTCATAAGGAATATGTGATATCTGACCTTAGTCAAGACATTATAATTATTATTGAGGCTTGAAAAAACAGCTCTGTCCAGTAGAAAGATATAAAATAGTTTATGCTTTAATGATGAATGTGATTATGGCTTTGGTATTCATTTACAACCTGACAACTGTTATAATGTCATCTCTCTGTTGGCTCACTTAAGAGCCAATATTGACTTAAGTTGATTACACCCAGTAATCATTCTGTTTTGCTGGGTATTTAATTACAACGAAACAACTTAATCTGTTTTTATATTATCCCTTTTTCATATTTGCTTACTTTAAACTGACTGGTAAAAAATAATGTCTGCTTGGTCATTCTTGTGCTATTATTGTTTTTCTAAACCTTTGACCTTTCATTCATCCGTGTATTTCTTATCTCCTATTACTCTACCAACATCATCTCCTGTTTTCTTCTGTAACACAAGGACCTGTGCGCTCTTGTCTCTGCAGCGAACACACACTGTGACGTCAGCCGGGTTTTGTGAAGCTTTTTCAGTGACGTCAATTTACAAGGCTGCTCTGTGATTCCTTTAATTGCCGAGCTTTCCTAAAGAAAGACCTGGCACAGTGCAGCATTTTTATCCATTCATGTTGGCTGTAACGAACAGACAGTTCGTTACAGAAACTTTTTATAGCACACAGCACTTTAAACAAACGCCAAGTTGCACATAAATAAGGACATTGCACACGATTGGTTTAAGAAATAATTTATTGATTGTTTTATAGTTTCACCTGTGGACCTGCGCTTTGGAGGATGGCTGCCAGTCTGCGGAGAGAACAAACAATTAGAACAAAATGTGCAATAGATGTGGATAATTGTGTGGTTGGGGAGAAGTGTTGGGGTGGAGTGTGTTTTAAAAGTTGTTTGGTGTTGTGCATTGGTTTTACTCACTGAGAGACTTGGCTTCATTGGAGGGTACATCCCTTTCTGTCCTCCCACTTTAGCACTAAGACACAATCATACTGTAGTTCCAGTATCTTTAAAGTTGGAGTTTAAAATGTATTATTAGGGGACCTGCTAAATTAGGTTGCCCAGTTTAAATCCAGTACTTTTCCTCTGTAGGAGCCTTCAGCATCTCTTAAATAACCTTTTAAGACCTCTTCACTTGTCGCAACTGTTGCACTGGGTCAAATTGTTCAAATAAAATGGGCTTAGTCTAGAATTCCACTCTCTTTGCTTTCTGTCATTTTTTTCTTTACTTCATTAGGAGAAGCTGCAAATCTGTCAAAGAAAAAGCAAATAAAAGTAAAAGTTGCATTTGGGAATAGATAACGAACAACAAGAATGAGATAAATAAGGACATGATACATGTTTGTTGGCACTACTGTGGTTTTTAAGCTCCAAACTGTTCCTCAAGTTTAAAACATATACAGTAAAATGTAGTAGGAAGTAAATTATTGCCTCATAGTAAACAACCTTTGAATATCTCACAGAATGGGTCCTATAGACATGCTCAATATGATATGATATGCTCAATCCCTGACCACCTCAGGGCAGTGTTAAAGCATCCCTTACTGTGTGTACAGTATGTACAACATGCTGTTTTTCATTTTTTTTTTCAATCTTTATGGCACAGTGCATCTGTTGCAGTTGCCATGTGAGCTACAAACATGAAGCACACCACACACTAAGGCAGCACTGAGCAGTATTAGCCTCTGCAGGAAATGAGGTTTTTATTGACAGCAGTGCGAAGTTCACATTGTTTCTTTTGAAAATGAAGCTGACGTCTACTCTTTACCTCAATGAATGAGACCTTGAGGTTAAGGTCTCAGTTTTCTTCCAGTAGTATTTTAATCAACTTGCTTGCCCGTTTATTTGGGCTTTAACAAACTCTTTTTGTCTCTCCTGTCCTTGGTTTGGATTATACGTCATATTTCTTTGTAGACCGAGCAGAGGGGCAAACAGAAGACACTCGCATTTTAAAGTTTGCAGTATTACATAATATTATTACATGTGTCCCTACAGTCCCTTCCTTCACTAGCATTAGTTAAAACTAGTTACTGACACTTGTGTTAATCTGACTGCCTTGTTTCTAATACTGTAACTTTTACTGTTGATTAGGCTGGTGTGTTAGTTCAGATGAATGCGCAATTAAAATCTTAATATGGTAAATTTAGTAAATGGTTACCAATATGATTCTATTCAGCTGTGCAGGAAATAATCTTTTTTTTTTTAAATCGGATGTGCATTGGAGTCCCAATTAAACAATCACTGGATTTATTTTTTCCTATTCTATTATAAGTTAGGTTGACACTATGTTCTTTTAGTAAAACTTACTCTTTTTCCCTTCTGCTCTCTCCTTTTATCCAGGTGCCCCATTTGAACTGCTCAGCGGAGTGAAGCCCCTGACTTTGCTGCTGCTGGGTTAGATTTTACATCCTGGTGGGATCACTGATGGCCTTTGTTGGTGCCCTAAAACACTTTCCCTATGCTCTCCCTCCTTACTTCTCTCCTCCCCTTCCTTAAAGAGCCCTCCCTCCTCCCCTGTGTCTCCCAGCCCGGGGCTTATTACTCAGACCCACTGGAGACAGCAACACAGTAGCTGGCAAAGGATGAAGCACATTGGCCTGCCAGCACCAGGCAGAGGATAGACTGCACAAAAGGGACCTGTCCAGAGAAGAGGAGAAAGATAACGGGTTGAGACTGCAGTGGGAGAAGAGTCATTCAAGATGTCGCACCGAGAAGAAAATTCAAGTTTTACTTAAATCACCATGAGCTAGCGAGGGGGTCCGCAGAGATCTTGGACTGTGGACGGTTGTTTTGGAGGATCTTTTTGTTGACATCTGCTATGCCTCTAAAACATGTGATAGCGATGCCAACCAAGGGAAAGTACCTGCTGAATGATCAGGAGCTAAAAAATGAGGCTCTGTACCGGAAATACTCCTACATCAAACAGTATAAGCCACTGGTGCTGCTGCTGGGCCTCTCCATGCTCTTCTGTGGAATCCTCTTGATCCTCTTCTTTGCCCTGGGCCTGGTGAGTCTCTAGTTAATAAACACTGCATTATAACAGATTACATAGATCATAATGGGCTTTGTTCAACGTTATGCGGTTTTGAGATAGTTTTCAAAATGTATCATAGTCAAGTTTGTTCTTCTCCTGATCAGTTAAAGCAAAATAGTGCTAGAGACCTGCTACAATGACCATGAAATACATGTTATATGTTAACGTTTGAAGTTAAGTAGTAAAAAATATAAAATATATATATGTCTTTGTTCAATAAGTACACATTACATAAGATTTAAGGAGCTAACTACAGAATTGTGTCAGTTAAGACCTTTTCACCGCACACTCTGACACTGAACATGCACTGCATCACAACCGGAAAACACAGACAAAATTGTTCAGTTGAGATATGGAGAAATACAAAATGTAATTATACAGATACAATATACAGATAATTAACTTGAGAGTAATGGAACACATTTTATGAAAAGTATGATTAAATGCAATTGTTATTATTTATGTTGAGCAAAACTGTCTAAACACTTTTAATCAAACAGAGCTTTCTTTAAACTGAGGAATGGTCCAGTTCTTCAGGAGCAGATTTCTAAATTGATTGTCATATGTGTAAAAACACTCAAATAAGCATAAGTACTAAGTGAATGTTGAAAAAGTTAAGTTAGCTTTTGCCTGTTGATAGGGACAGTTTTGTCAAAACTACAAACGAACCCTCATGCTGCGCTGCAAATCAAACAATGAGCTCTTTGGCCAATCTTTCCATAAAATGAATCAAAGGAAACAATTCGTGAAAGGCAAAGACATAATACAGTGATTACAACAATGTAGCTGTCAGGGTGCCAGAGTGGAATTACACTGCTGGCGGTGACAGGAAAAGGCAGGTACAGTATTTACTTTAGTTCTTGATGTGCTGCTGGTTTTGGCAGTAGCTCAGTCTAATCAGTCATTTGTTAAACTGACAGCTTCTGTCACTGCAGATTATATTACTTTCCTGCTGAAAAAGCCATCATAACCTTCCTGCTATTGTGTAGTTGACCTATGGAATACTAATTTACTCCATTACTTTAAAGAGCTGTTTTATGTTGAATATACAGCGGCAGTAGCTCAGTGGTAGAGCGGCCGTCCTTCAACCGGAAGGTAGTAGGGTCGATTCCCGCTCTCCCCACAGTTCATACTGTCGTTGTGTCCTTGGGCAAGACACTTAACCCACCTTGCCTCGTATGAATGTGTTAGAATGTTGATGGTGTTGGTCGGAGAGGCCGTAGGCGCGGAATGGCTGCCACGTCTCTGTCAGTCTGCCCCAGGGCAGCTGTGGTTACAGATGTAGCTTACTACCACCAGTGTGTGACTGTGGAGTGAATGAATAATTGATATGTAAAGCGTCCTTGAGCTCTGGAAAGGCGCTATATAAATATAACAATTATTATTATTATTATTATTATTATTATTACAGATTGGAGTGGAGTTACAAAGAATAAAGCTTTTTATAACTCTGTTAAAGGCAAAGGAGGGGCATGGTGCCTTTTTAAGGGTTCACTACCAGTGTCAGGAAGTCACTGAAGGCTTATATAACTCCACTTCAGTCTCAGCAATTTAATAAAGCGCAGGTCTGAATGGGCACCTAGCTTTTGGATAAGTGGCACTCGTACCACCTGCCCCAACATTTGATTGGACACTAGAAGTCGGAGCGGCTGGTGATATTTGGTTTGCTATATTGATGGGACACATTCATCACTGCATTTAATAGTAATAGTAATTATTTAATAATAATTTAAAGATAAAGAACAACATATTAACACATATCAAAATAACAGAGTATCAAATTCCAGAGCAAAACCACAAAATAAGACCACTTTTTTGCTGCTGCCATTTTTTTGTGCTGCTTTTATGTGTGTTGCATGGAATAAGACGTCTCAATCCAAACGGCTCCATGGTATTCTATTCAATTAAAGAAATGTTCTTTTTCTGCCTACTAAAAGGACTTGTTAAGACAACATTGAGAGCACAGTGTTTCAGTTCAGAAGTGGCCTTTTGCACCGCTGCCATGGTAACCAGAAAGCTCAACATACAATGCAGAGATGGCCTTCTCCCGAGCAGCGATCTATTAACTCTGACTTTGTGGGACTGTCTCACTCTTTTGCTCTTTTAACCCTTTGGTTTCTTCCGTGGACTCCTTGCAAAACTCCTTTTTTAAAATCCAAGGCGACCAGAAAAAAACAAAAGCCAGATGCACTGATGCAGCCAGTGCACAGAAACAACATGCATCTTCTCCAGACTTTTAGACATCAATGTACTTGTGGACAAATGTACAATCTTTTCACTAATGCTGTGTAGCACACGGTAATCCAATCAGGAAGATGGAGGTCTGAACAGACAGGGCTTCACATAGGGACAGAGCTTTTTCCACTTAATCCTTTATGCTCAAAACAATATTGTTTTTTCTTAACAGAACCTAAAGTGAGATGCACACAGCACATGTGGTCTGTAACATAAAATAGTGGTCAGTGTGTATGCATTGTTGAGACTGCCACAGATTTACACTTGTCTTCAAAAGGATCAGTCTATTGGAAGCTGCTGGTGATTTACAGTGTCCAATACCAACAGGAGTCAATGTGGCTGTAATGAAATGTGTTTACTGTTCTTGTCTCTTGCTGCTGATGTAGAAAGCAGAGGAACACTTAGCCTTTGTGAGCGTGGTGAGCGGCAGCTTGTGTGTGTTTCTCACCGTGTTCGTGCTCGTTTGTACGGACATGCTCTCACAGCGCTGGAGGCGTCTCCTGGGGCTAATCGTCTGGACCACACACCTTACAATGGGCTATACGTTCATCTTCAGCGGTCGCATCGTTGTACCGTGGGATCAGGTAACGTGACCTTAATACATTTTATATATATATATATATATATATATATATATATATATATATATATATATATATATATATATATATATATATATATATATATATATATATATATGTATGTATGTATGTATGTATATATATATATATATATGTATATATATATATATATATATATATATATATATATATATATATATATATATATATATATGTATGTATGTATATATATATATGTATATATATATGTATGTATGTATGTATATATATATATATATGTATGTATATGTTATGTATGTGTGGTATGTTATGTTATGTATATTTATTTATTTATTTATTTATTTATTATATGACTGACACTTAGCTTAACAAACTCATGTTTCTTGTTGGCCAGGACAAAATGTTAGTAAATTAGATGAATTTTTATGAATGGCATCTTTTTTTTAACAACTTAAATCACATGCATTTGTATAAAGGGCCAAGAAGTTAAACTTTGTTCTGACTTCTTGTGCCATACTTTATTTTTCTTTGACAGTGACTACCTCACCTCTTAGACTAGACTCATAGACCACACCTCTTCAAAAGGGTTGTAGCACATGGGCTCCCACCTTCCTTGATTCAGCCCTGCATGAGCTCATGTTCAGAAATAACGGTGCAACTTTCAAACAGTGCTGCTCAAGAGTCAACTCTTACCAAGATTGCAATTGCAATTAATTGTTCAGCCCTAGTATAGACATCAACCTACTCCAACTTGAATCTTTTAATTGAGCTTTAGCATGAACATACTTATACCATATATAATGAATGTTGCTTTTCTGTTTGTACTTTTAGGTGCCTTTCTTTCTTTTCATCATCTTTACTGTGTACACAATGCTGCCGTTCCAGTTGTGGTATGCTGTGGTGCTTAGCATAACGTCTTCAGTGTCCCACATCCTGGCCCTTACACTTTGTCTGACCATTCACAGCAAAGAACCTGAACCTTACCTTGCTAAGCAGGTAATTTGTCTTCTGATTATATACAATATACTATACAGCCCTATTGTAAAAGTATGTTCATTAAGCTTCAACTTGTGTCTCTGTTTTCCGTAGCTGGTGTCCAATGCAGTGGTGTTTCTTTGTGGCAGTGTAGTAGGTGTCTTTTATAAGATTTTGATGGAGAAAACCCTAAGGCAGACTTTCCAAGACACGCTGAGGTGCCTGAGCATGCGCATGAAGCTCGAGATAGAGAAGAGACAACAGGTCAGTGTACACTGTTCTACTCACTCTTTTGTTTTGGTGTCTTGTACAAATTCATGTTAGTAATTGTAATGAAAATGTGAAAAAAACGCCTAATACCACCATTCCACAACTTCTTCTTTCCCTGGAAGGTTCAAACATTATAAATGATGAAAATGGCTGATCAGTAATTGTTATTGCTATATCTATAAGATGTTCATTTGGCTTTAAGCTTTGCCTTGGCATGTCATGTTGACTCTTCCTTGAGTGTTTTCATTTAAACTAACATGCTTTCTCAAATTAGATTTACCACTGATGCTTTTTAAATTAGATGCATCTGTGCTAGCTTGCTCTGACTTCAGAAGCTTTTTAACAAAATTTTCCTTCAGTCATTTGTTTAAACTGTTGCTAATGTAGGGGACTTGTAATACACTGATAGTGAAGACTGAAAAGAATAATATTACTGTGAGCGTTTAAACTTGTATTTGAATTGCTGTGTCTGCTGCCAGGGACATAAAGCCTGGTAGATCGAGGTCTCAATAGAAATGTCATGATGAAGCCTGAAGTATTGCCTCTCAGGTCGTTGTGTTTTAAACCGTGTGACATTTACTTCTAAATGTGCCTCACCAACTGTGGTAGTCATCACTTGATATTTTCCTTTTTGTAACACTGCATCTAAGACTTACAGTATATTTAATACTATATGTTTATTGGGGATCTTTCTTATCTGAAACAATTCTGGCAATAGGTCTGAGTTCTTATAAAAATAATTATTAACCATTAAAAAGAACATAAAAGTAAGTGTAGCATTGTGTCACTAATGTGGTTTTAAACAAGAAATTCTTATAAACTTGTAAACTCTTGATTTTAATCTTCACTACATCATCATCATTAACATCAGAAGAAACTTAATCAACTCTTGGCATATGCTGCACCTCACTGGCAGTAAAAATTTGAGCTTTTGATGTTTAATAATATTACTCATAAATAACTGGATATTTACCTTTCATTTGGTTTGCACACAGAGCTATTGCTTTTTGCTTGGAAATACTTTGCTTTCTAACGGGTGCATTTATAAAAGGACATTTATTAGTGGTAAATATCTGAAAACCTAGTGATGACTTAAGGCTTCCTGTATCAAGTGGGATTTATTTTCCTTTTCATATTACTGTTTTAATTAAGCCATTGAACTTTGAGCACATAGAAGGTTGTCATTTATAAAACTATATATTGCAGCATATTTAGTTCCAACAACATAAATTTTGAGACACATTGTGTATTTTACCTTTTGAACATGTTTGAACACGTTGGTCCTTTTGTGTACCAGTCCTGTATTCCAGTGAAAAGGTGCTATAGTACTTTGCAACACATTTAAGGCATATAGACTTGTAAAATTGAACAAAAACCTCTGGATCAAATGAAAGCCTTGGCAGATGTACACTGCCCCAACAGATGTTTGTTAAGTAAATCTCTAAAATTGAGAAAAAAATGTTATCATCATCTTATGTGTCTTCTGGCATTTCCTGTGTAGACTCATCTCAGGGTCTATATTGTTTACAGTCAAATGGGAACAATGTGTCGCCAAATCTAAATTGTAGTTATGTAACAGAGTGTGTATTTATTGCAGGAAAACCTTCTGCAGTCTGTTTGCCCGTCTACATCTCCATGAAGATGAAGCTGACAATTATGGAACGCTTACAAGAGTGCAAAGATAAAGAAGAGCGACAGCGGCTGGTCAAAGATAACAATTTCCACAGCCTTTATGTAAAGAGGCACGAGAATGTCAGGTACATCCATGAACCTGATCAATTTCAGTCAGTTATCACTGTTGATTATAGGGCATTTTTTATAATCAGATATGAATGTGTATTGACCTTTTTGGTGGCCTTAGCCAATATTTCCAAAGAACTGTTATCTAAAAACCTAATCCGGTTGTGGCGTTTAGGTAAAACAGGTTTGGCTTGTTTTCAATTGCCTTATGTTTTAGTTTTTATTTTTCTTCCTTGGCATATATGCTTTCCTAGACACCACTTCATAAAACATGGATGCGGCCGAAAAGCAAACAAAGAAAATGCAGAGTTCTCCGTCCAATTCTCATAACAGTAGAGATTATTCTGTCTGTTTTCAGAGCAGTGACCCAGTTACAGCTCTTTGTTTTACAGGGCTTTCATTAATTTAGCTAGTGCTGACAGACAGTGGGTCAGCTTAAAATGAACTTTGGCAGATGGCTCAGCAGCTCATTTTTGCATATAAGGGAATTGCACTGAGGGGATTTTTATGAGTACTTGGAGCTAGACATCTTGGCGTTTTGTGCCTAGATTCACTGTTCAATATATTTATAAAGCAAATGTTGACCTTATTGTTTAGAAAACTTATTTAGGTAGATCTGTTTCTGACTTTGATAATCACAGTCCTATTGTTTAGCTGTCTGTCATGTTTGCTGTTGTGTTCATTTTAATCTGCTGCTGAATGATGGGTTGCATTGCTAACCCATCTCTATAATTACTACTGTTAGACTGGTCATTAGCTGCTTTGTGTGTCACCTGGCCATATTTAGTCACTTTCTGTATGTAGGAGCATGTCAGGTCATAACTAGTCTCTGCGTCCCGCTACAACCCAAAACAAGCTTTTGTTTATGAAAATTACAGCATACATTATCTCTATCAACAGGGTAGATCCACATGATGTCCGTGATAGAGGCATATTAAATAAAACCCAATGCTGTCATTTACATGAACAGCATTCTTCACACGATTCCTGAGTCCAAGTGCCTCGAGAGTCATTACATGCTTATGGATTTGGCGCTCAGTGAAGCAAGTCGTGCATGACCAATGCTCTGTGAGGTTTTGCCAAACCTACAGCTGTCTCGTCTCAAGCACTTGAATCTTGAACAGACCAAGCATTACTGTCACACTTCAGCCTGTCTGGAAACTTTAATAAGACTAAATTGAGGTTTAACATTGACCAGGAATTAAGTTTTATTTGTAATGATGATCATTAATTAAATGGATTTTGCTCTGGAATTCCTCTCTGAAAAACTTAATGGTCATAATGGGTCAGTGAAAAAGAAACTCAAAAGGCAGGAATTAATCCTAAACCATCTTTTTTTTTCTGGCATTGGTTTAAATACAATAAACATTTACATTTATTCATTTTATCCAAAGCGACTTACATTGTTCTAATGTAATTACCAGTGTTACAGTCACTGGAGGCAAGGTGGGTTAAGTGTCTTGCCCAAGGACACAACGACAGTATGAACTGTGGGGAGAGTGGGAATCGAACCACCTACCTTCCGGTTGAAAGACGACCACTCTACCCACTGAGCTACTGCCGCCCCGTACAATAAACATACAATGCACTCTTCAAATACAATGAACAATTAAATAAATATACATTTAGGGTTAAAATCTATTATTATTATTAATATTAAGTTTATTGCACAGATCAACACTTATTCTTTCTTTATTTAGCATCCTCTATGCAGACATTGTTGGCTTCACTCGACTGGCTAGTGACTGCTCCCCAAAGGAACTTGTCATTATGCTTAATGAACTCTTTGGCAAGTTTGACCAGATTGCTAAGGTCAGTTTCCCTTATGCTTTATTCTTTCTCTTTAGTTAACACAAGTTTTCTAACGCAACCCGCTACTAACAAGCTTGCACAAATGCAAACATGTCATAATTTCAAACTTGTTACAGCTATTCTTGTTGTGCTTCTTGTAGGAAAATGAGTGCATGCGAATTAAGATCCTCGGAGACTGTTACTACTGTGTATCAGGCCTGCCTGTCTCTTTGCCTAAACACGCAAAGAACTGTGTCAAAATGGGCCTTGACATGTGTGAAGCAATCAAGTAAGTGTGTGCCACTTGAATACCCAAACTTTTCATGATTTACACTCAAGTTTTGACTGTTTAAATAAATCTGAAAATGCTGTGTCACTTTAGGCAGGTGCGGGATGCTACAGGAGTGGACATAAACATGAGAGTGGGCGTTCACTCAGGAAATGTGCTCTGTGGTGTTATTGGTCTCCGTAAGTGGCAGTTTGATGTGTGGTCACATGATGTCACTCTGGCCAATCACATGGAGTCAGGAGGAGTGCCAGGGTATGTAAACTTACACACAATTTGTTACATTTATACAAAACATGGAGAAACACATTTTTATATTCTCTTAGTAAGGGTTTAGACTATTTGACCTACATCATTTGCACCTTCTACAAGGTACAAGCATGTATTTTAAAATATCCCTTTATTTAGACGTGTTCACATCACAGAAGCAACTCTGAAGCACCTGAACAAGGCTTATGAGGTGGAGGAGGGTAATGGCCACCTTCGGGACCCCTACCTCAAGGAGCTCAATGTTCAAACCTACCTAGTCATTGATCCACGAGTAAGTTGAGTTATTTTTAAAAACTTACAAATACACTACGTATGTATTAGATTGCCTTTAAAAGCATACAGTGGCATTATTATGAATTTGTGCATGTGTTTTAAGTCTAAGGACCCACTGCTTAAAACCCGGTCTGCACCAAAACCCCGGGTGAACGATGGCCTTAAAATGCGGGCGTCTGTACGCATGACTCGTTACCTTGAATCATGGGGAGCAGTTAAACCCTTTGCCCACCTTCAGAACCGAGAAGGCTTTGTCACTGACAACATTGTCAATGGAAAACCACATTGCAAGGTAATAACCAGCCTCCCTCTATGTGCTTCTGTTATTGACTGCATAGCTTACTTAGCTTAATGAGATAAACAACCTTGTCCTATAGAGTAAGTATATTGTGCTTGTGTCCATAGTTGCTCCCACTGAGAAAAACGTCAGTTTTATCCATATTCCACATGTTAGGACTTGCTCAGCGGGTTGTGTGTATTTAATGTCAATGTCAATCATGCTTTTTTTAATGATTGAATGTGGTTTCTGTCTTTCTAGGACATCCCACTTCGATCAGCTGTTGGTGCTAATATCTCAGATAGGTAAGAAAAACATCAACTTATTTAACCATATATATTATGGACATATATATTTCATTTAATTCTTTTATTAATATATTTTTTGCTGATAGGGTCAAATGTTTACCTAAACTAAACCTGCAAAATATTTGGGTAAATAAATAAGGTACAATTTGCATCTTAACTGGCAGGATGTCAAGATACAGAATATTTAGACTGCTGTACTCAGGTACACAAATAGCGTGGATTGGATGTGATCTGTGCTGTTTCTCATTGTGCAAACATTTTAGCATAAGAGAGAGGTTTCGAGGAGCAGATGGTGGATATACAGCACGTGTGGAGACGTTTGTTTGCATTCTGCATACTCTGTTTCATTGGACAGTTCCATATTTTTGTTCTGGTGATCTTTTTTTGTGTGATGAATTTGTTTTACTCTTGGGCCTTGACAGTTTTGATGAGTCTCTAGAAGAGCTGTTCACATTGCCTGCTCCTCCATTCAGCAGCCATAAGTGAGTGGGGCCTTAATGGCTTGCAAGGTCCTCTGTGCTGAACTTATTAACCCACTGGCTTGTGACCACATTGCTTTTTCCTTGATAAGAAACCAATACAATGTAATATTTGATTTAAAAGAGGAATAATTTATGAAGATTTATATCATCTAAAAAGCAAGGTGAGAATGACTGGTACACAGACAGCCTTGCAGTCCTTAAACTAACAGAGGATTGGTCTAACATGTGATCACAGAAGCTTTAGTGTCTAACACTTGTACCAGAGTGTATGGTAGACTGACATGCTCATTAAACTGTTCACTGGGGCAACCGTGTGTTTGGGCTGGTGCATCTGTGAGTTTTTCCTTCCTGTCAAAATGGGGTTTTCCAAGCTGCAACACAGCAGTGACACTTTTACTCAATCTAACATTCTTCCAACATACTCCCACCCCACAGCTCTCGCACAGACTTAAATAGTAGCTTTCCTTCCTCCTAATGGTCTGAATGGTATTAGTAAAGTTACCTTTAAGCGCTGCTGTACAGGACCTGAGTAACCTGCATGATCTGGTTTACGGTTTCTGTTCAATCTGTCTGAATGTCTGATATCTTTTTGCCAAGTCCTGATTTTCTTTTTGATGCAGGAATAAATCCCAGAAGAGCAAATTTGACGAGGAACTCCACAATGAGATGACGACTACTATTGATGAGCTCAGCAGCAAGTATGTGGATACATGTGATGCTCTTATCATTTTAAGGTCAAGCTAGTTTTAACTACATTTACCTTCTTCTCACCCCTGTGTTGCTTCTCAGGCAGTGGTCTAAGTCTGAAGATACAAGCAGTTTAGCACTCTGGTTTCCAAAGAAAGACCAGGAAAAACAGGTTAGTTTAACACAGTTTACTACCATTGCATGTTGAAAATCACATATTTTAGTGAAAAAAAGAGGTTTAATGTTTTATTAACTTTTTTATTTCAAGTATCGAGCTCTGGACTTGCCAGTGTTTAAGCACTATGTCGGCTGTGCCACTTTATCTTCTTTTGCATCTTTTTGGTCCAGATACTTGTCACAAAAGAGTAAGCATAACCAACCGTTTAAATAACTGCCTTTTCTTTGAGTATACAGCATGTAAAAATAAATGACTAACATAGATTTATATGTATTAATAATAACTTTGTGTCCTTTAGGCAACAGATGTTGGGTATTACATTTGGAGTGTTGGTGTGTGTCCTCCTGCTCAGCCTGGCCATCTGTTTTGCAGGAAGTCTTCAGGTCAGTGCTCAGTTCTCAATCCACATTTGACATGTTTGCAACTGAAAAATGAAAGTTCAGTTGCTACACATTTCATGAATTTTGCCTCAAAGGTAAAAACAAATCTTGATGCATTGTTCTTGTTGTCTCACTAGGCACACAATTATACAACATTAGAAGTATAATTTCACTAAACATGTGTGAGCAGCCTTACTGAAGCTTACACTGCATATGATCACACCAACAAACACACAAACATGGTGACTTGACTTTTTTTATTTCACATGATGCTGGATCAAAAGGATATGTCACAATAGGTCTACAGTGGGTTAGAATACTCCGGGAGACATTGGAAACGTAAAGGTTGTGCTGTAGCCTTGAAATTCTTGACCTACGGAGTTGTTGGATGTGACATTTCTTCATCAGATTCCTCACATTGGAAAAGCCAGTAATCTTCCAACCTGTCTTCTTGTGTCTCATCCAGCACCTGTTCCCAGAGAAGTTAACACAATGTCAGTGGCTTCCAGCTGTGTCTGAGGCAGTGGTTAGGAAGCCTTATGTGCGCCTCCCTTTGGCCACAATCACTACTGCGGTCATCATTATCATGGCTGTGGTCAACCTGGTAAGACTTAGTGTTGAGGGCCGAGAGAAGGTCATTATGTACTTTTCTATTTGTAGCTACACCTCATAGCAGCCATAACACACTTGAAAGCATTTTGTCCCGTGGTTTCATGTCATTCAAATATTTTTACTCTCCTGCAGTGCTTTGCCCAGACACCTGTGACCGACTGTTCCAGTGACTCTCATAACAGAACTCTCACGGAAGATCTTTTATACCTCCCTGTAAGTGAATGGTTTGTTGCTTATAAATGAAACTGCTCTGTTGTTCAGCAGTTTTTAGAGTATGTGTAACGCTCACTTACAGAGTTAGTTTAATATGTATAAGTGTTTGAATGTGGGTGTGAGGGTGCTGAATTTGGGCCTCTGCATTATGAAAGCTTTTCTTGTTCATGCAAACTCTGAACATTATGAATGTATATATATTAATGGTGGTATGTGAAGGTTCTCAGTCATCCAGGACATCTTGAAAAAAAGGTTGAAGTAAAAGCATCTGGACTCAGTTTTTAAGGTGAAGATGTTTCGTCTCTAATTACAAGAGACTTTATCAATTCTGAAACAAAAATCAGAATTGATAAAGTCTTTTGGAGAAGAGACTTACTTTAACCTTTTTTTCAATTAATGGTGGTAAAACTTCTGTGTCAAAAGATCTTAAACTAGATCTTAGACTACACAAATAGTCAAAGAAATTTAATAAACTGGTGGTTTATGGTTTCCACTAACTGACAGATGCTATTTCTGAGATTTTTCATTCATTCATTCATAGAAAATGAATGAATGAATGAAAATTTTGTCAATAGACACCTTTTTATGCTAAAAGAGGAAACCATATTTTGAGAAAAGTGGTAAAAGTCTTTTTGTTTTCTGTGTTCAGTTCCTTGGTTCTTCTCAATAATGATCAATAATGTACACATTGCTGTTCAACTTGTTATAGTTATTGTGGTTCTGTCTTTCTCTCTTCCCCTCAGTACTCGGTACTCTGCTGTATCCTGTCTTTAGTTGCATGTGGAGTGTTCCTGAGAGTGAGCTTTGAGCTCAAAATGCTCTTCCTGACCTTGGCCTCCACAGTGTACTACGTTATCCTTACCTCCAAGCTGGAGCTCTTTGACACCTATGGAAAGTTAATCTCTGGCAACTGTAGCAGGTGAATATTGTCATGTACAGTTGAGCATAGGTTAATTTGTCATGATACTAATACTAGTGCATGGCTCAGATAATTTTCAGCTTTTTGTTTGTTTGTACAGTCAAGAGGAGTCCATCCTGAGAGTCTTAGGACTAGTGAAGCATCCACATGTGATGAGCTGCATTTATATCGCTTTATTCCTGGTGACAATGCTTATTATCTCACTACAGGTAAGCAAACACAAGTTTTAAAATAAATGTTAACTAGACCCAGAGAAATATCTGGTGATTTTTAACATTTCCTTTTGCTGTCTTTTGACCAGAATGAGGCATGCTTCCGTCAGGACTTCTTGCTGAAATACAAGAACCACACAGAGCAGGATGAAATCGAGACCAGAGAAAACCTAAACCGTCTTCTGCTGGAGAATGTGCTTCCTGCACATGTGGCAGCACTGTTTGTTGGAGAAAATAAAAAAAATGAGGTAAGTGTTTTTAATTTTTATTTTTTTCATGCAGTTGTTAAGCCAATCTTTTTTACCAGGCACTAGGTATGATGTAAATTAGCTCTAGCTGTACTTTTGAAATGTTATGCAGGACTTTAATGTGCAGACATTTTTATCATCATAAAGGTGGCATTAGGTTTGGGAAGATTTCAGAGAATATTTGATGTTAGATTTAAATAAAAAAGATGAAAAAGGACATAAGGTTTGCAAACATAACCTTTGCTGTGGCTTTATATTAAACATTCATCTGCATTATTAACAGTCAAGACTGATAAATGTAATTTTAAATGTAATGGAAAAGAGACCTTATGTTGGGGAGTTGTCATTTTATAAATGTTTACTATAATGTTTACTGACATGATGCTATCAGCAACATCTAAACAACAGATGTGCCTTCCTCACTTTTGTCAACAGGACTTGTACTACAAATCCTATGACTGTGTGTGTGTGATGTTCGCGTCTGTGCCAGATTTTAAGGAGTTTTACACCGAGTGTGACATTAACAAGGAGGGACTGGAATGCTTGAGGCTCCTCAATGAGATCATCGCTGACTTTGATGAGGTCAGGTCGACGAGCAAAGAAATGCAAACTCATTGATTCACTTATTCTTCTTCCTTATGGCTCACTGTTTTAATATTATACATTGAACACAATCTAATGCTTAGTCGTTGATTTATCTCTAACCCTACAGTTGCTCTCTAAGCCAAAGTTCAGTGGCGTAGAGAAAATCAAGACTATTGGGAGCACGTACATGGCGGCAGCGGGGCTCAGTGGCACACCTGGTCAAGAGAACAAGCAGGTAAAGAGGATCTGACAGACCTTTTCTGTACCTTTCTACACAAAAGAGATAAAGTCTGAAGAAAATAATGAATGCAAATTAAACATTTTAATTTCAGTACCGAGAGAGACAAAATGCCCAGATAGGGATCATGGTGGAGTTTGCCATTGCTCTGATTGGCAAATTAGACGGCATAAACAGACATTCCTTTAATAACTTCAGGCTGCGTGTGGGTAAGTGTTCTCAGACACTTTCAGACATGGTCCCAAGTTGACTGTAGTGCACTGCTTAATGCTGTGTTTTTCAAGAAACAGTGGATTTCTAAACAGAACTGGGCTGACTACAGCATCAACAGTAATTTGATAAATAGTTGATTTAACGGTGTTTGAACAGTATCCTCTGATGCTCTAATGCTCAGGTTATACAGAGATAATAGGAGAAACAGAAAGAGGTTAGAGTTTTTTATTGTGCAATAAAAATAAAAATAAAAGTGTTATGCAGAATTTGGGTTTTACATTTTGTGGTACAATTTAACACACAAAACTGTCAAACCTTCAAATAGAATCTGCTCCCAAATTATTAAAGCACAACCAAATAGCTGCTATGAAAAATAGAATAAGAGACAGCCATGTAAGATCTGTGCTCATTTCCTTGAAAAAAACAGTGCTACAGAAAAGCCTGTATCTCCAGAACACTAGAAAATGTCCTTGAGAAAAATACTGGAGCCTTTTTTCCTCCCCCTGTAGGAGTTCAATGTGACTGACATCTGTTTTGTAATATTTTAATGGCTGCAGGCACCATGGTTTAATTTGTCCATGTGAATTTGTCTTTCTACAGGCATTAATCATGGCCCGGTCATAGCTGGGGTGATAGGGGCAAGAAAACCTCAGTATGATATTTGGGGCAACACTGTCAATGTGGCCAGCAGAATGGAGAGCACTGGGGAGCTCGGGAAGATTCAGGTACAGCATTCCTTTGCTCCTGGTGGATTTTCTGTAGTTTTGTACTCTAATCTAAATGCAACAACCTTCAACACCTGTCTTAGCCTCACATCACATTGTTTAAATGCATTTTTCTGATTTCTTCCAGGTCACAGAAGAAACCTCTGTTGTGTTAACGACGTTGGGCTACTCAGTTGAATGCCGAGGATTAATAAACGTGAAAGGCAAAGGGGAGCTCAAAACGTTTTTTGTTTGTACCGACATGAGCAAGCAACAGGGAATGGGGCTGAGCTGAGGCTAGGTCACGTCAGTCAACAGAATTGCAGACTGACTCATGTACTGAAGTCAAGAGTTTACACGCCTACACAAGTGTTGGGACACAGCCATACACAATGCATTGTGTGTGTTCAGAGAAGCAACTCTCCCTGGGACCTGTTGGATAGCTCACAGGGAGTAATGCTAGACATGGCCATTATGCGCTCATGTTTTTCTATTCAACACTTTATGTCAAGTGATTACTTAATTTTATAAGGCTTTTGTCTTTACCTAGATGTAATAAAAATTAGGATTGTTCTTAGGTTTGTTAAATTCAGTTACATTTTTGAAGACCTCTAAAGGTACTTTAAAAAAGAAAAAAAAAAAACAGGATCCTGTTTGGATCATACACTGAAAGATATCTTATTTACACATTTTGCTGTTACTGTGTAATGAGCAAGAAATATGTGAGGATGTTTGGCATTGCAAGAAACTGCTTTGATAAAATTCATCATGAGGTCATGAATTAACATTACGGTTGTTGCTTGATGGCCAAGTGTTGAGATGAGTGTTAATATGTTCTACCTTGCTGGTTCTGATTAACATGAGGCTGGCTATATGACATGCACATCTTAGAGTTTCTATCTGCGCAGCTTAGCTGGAGTAACAGTTTCAATATTCAGTGAGAAGATGTGCGGTGTTAACAGGAGGACAAATCCATGTGCTATGCATATTCCATCTGCTCTCTACTCATCATGCCCTGACAACAAATTGGTGTTCTCAACAGATAACGCTGCAGTGAAGACATTCTGATGCTTTTTTTTGGTGTCAGTGATTTTAAGAGTCTGCTGTGAATGCTTCTGGTTTCTTGTTTCCCAAATTGATTTGTGTGCCTTATCTTTTAAAGTCATCTCATCTGTAAAAATGTGGTTCTGTAATGTATTGCCCGTTATGTAAACAAATGTGATCCTGAATTTTGTACAGAATGTAATAAATGTTTCATAAATCTAAAGCATGTTTCAAAACACCCAACACTCCAAGTAGTAAAGTATAAAAAAGGTTTATTGTTTGAAATGAATACAAACATCACACAAAAGCACTTTCATACAAAACTTAAGTTACTGGAGGTTGAAATGTATTTATTTTACAGCAACAACTGGACAAGTCAATAAGGTCTCCATGGGTTCTGCCATCTCTGCCACTTAAAACACAAACATTCACATTTAAATGAAGTGTCGTTACACTTAATATTCTTCTGAGTTAGAGGTAGTCTAAAAAGAGGTATTCCTACCTGTAGTGAGATCTATGAGAGCCTCAGAGGCTTCTAAAGGTAAGGAAATGCCCATAGCTTTCCTAATGCCATGGAGACTGCAGACGTCACAAGGGGCCACCTGTCCAGTCAATTCAGCTAAGTTCCTGTTACCTTTTCAGCTGCAAACAAAACAAATACTACATTTAATGTGAAAATTAATTAACACTCCCTGAAATAAGGTGTGTTAAATTTGAATGGAAAATATATTTTTTTAGACAGTAAAACCTTGTCTGAACAGGAAGACTGAGTAAATGGAGCATTGTTAGAATTTTACGGCTGAAGCAGAGAACAAAGCAGTCATGCTCTGAGGGGCTCTTACCCAGCTCAAGCTCCTTGGCAGTCGGGGCCAACAGGCAGATCATGTTAGGTGGCTGCTTGGTGCTTAGACGCTCCTTCTGGGCTTCCTGTAAACCACGCAGAAGCTTTGTAGTTTCATCCAATTTCTGCTGGATATGCAGGGCCCCTTTGACTGGGAGAGAGGGTAACACATTAGCCCACATCAGACTCTTCATCCTCAAAGTGCTCCTGTTACTTGTAGTTTCCTCTGTTCGTCTTTGGTTGCAACTTGCAGCAATAAACACAACTATTCTTTATTTGTAATTCATTTGTCAAGTCTGAAAGGTTGATATTAGAGATTAAAATGATGCTGAACAGCTTATGTCACAGTTCCAGATGAGAGGGCTATTTTAAATATTCTAAACGGCTTTTGGAATGAAGTAGCAAACACAATGATAAAAAGTGTTGAAGAGTGTGCTATTTCTCAATGTGGCCTTTACCTCCAGAGAGTTCCTCGTCTGTGCAGTTGTCAGATTTGTTGCAGCTTGAGGCTTCAGGTTCAACAACCTAAATGACAAGAAGAAACACCATTCAGTGTCATTAGAGAAATGCATTCAATTGACTTGTGTTTATTCATTTAAAGCCCTTAAACTGTTCTTCCTTGAGTGAAACATAATGAAAAGCTTTGACACCTGAGATGGAGATGAGGAAAGTAAAGTGCAGCCAAAGGCAGCAAACAGCCATCACAGAGGCTTGCTGTGTGACTGACGCAAGGCCTATATTCTTATTTCCTCTGCTGTTCCGAGCATGCAGTCAGCAGGCAACCAAAGGAAAACAGTGGCCTCTCAAACTCCCCAATAACAGTCCTGTATCAAAAACATCGCTGTGTTTTGAAGGGAAATGTTCTTTTCATGACTCAATGGGTCACAGCTAAAGACAGTCCCTTGTTGACACAGCTGAATGATGCAGCAACCATCTGTGAAGACCATATGTAATGACCACACCTAGATATGTACCCTCCCATTCAATGTAAGAAGTTATTCTTTTAAGCAAAGAATCACTCAGTGAGAAATCCTCTTAAAGCAGCAATGGGAATAAATTCTTAACGATTTGGGTTACATAGCCAGCTTTATTTCTGTTAAATATGTTTTTTGTTGATATTGCTATGCTTATTCCAGCGCTTACCTCCATGCCATCTTTTTCATCTTCTGCATTTGTTGGCTCATCCATTAGCTAAAAAAAAAAAAAAACACACCACATTTTCTTAACTTTCAGAGGTAGTTCTAAAATGCAATAACTCATCATTAGCTCATGTATTTTATTACACACTTACTTGCCCTGTCTCCTTCAAGGATTTTGAATGCTCTCCATTTGTCATTGCATCTAGGATGTTGTCAGCCATTTTGTATGCATATTCATCTGATTTGGCCATAAACTCTGATAAACTGTAAGCACACAGAAGAGACAGAAGAGTCACTATTGTTTTCTGCAAACCTTGGTGAGGGAAAAAAACAGAATTACTTTGTTAGTAGAGTACAACAACAAGTCACTAAACACAATAGAGCAAAACTGAACCGCCCACGCGCTGTCAGAAAGACGCTGCTGACAGTAATTATACTGCTTACATATACTCACTTAGAGACACGATTAAAATACAAATATATGGAAATCCACAGAGGCAAGAAGCCATTCAGCCTCTTTGTTCTAGAATGCCAAAAGAGTAGCAATTTTTTTGTGACAGAAGAAAATTTAAAATGGTAAAATCATCTGGCAAAAGTCTACAGCTGCCCTGTTCATCCTTCAACATCTGGAAAGTAATAACTGAGGAATGTCTAAGGTGACGTTCAGAGCCAATGCCACTGTGCGTCACTGGTCACATACCTGTCTGAGCCCTGCAGACTGGACTCCTCTCCGTAGAAAGAGTAGATGAGGTCAGAATCGTCTTTACTGACGTTGGCAAAACTCGAGTCATATGTGGGCGCGTAGGAGGTAAAAGGTCCATAGTTCATGTAGGACACTGGAAATGCATCACCCACTGGTCATTAGCACTTGGCATTTCATCTGTAGCTGCCATAAAATTAAAACAGTAGTAGTTACCTGGAGTGATCCTGTTCCTTTTGTCCTCCCTGAAGCCCTGCAGACAGTTCACACCACTCTGCAGTCGGTTGGACATCATGCCCAGCTTGACAGGACAGTAACCCACATCTTCAAAATAACAAAAACACCGTAAATCTGCCGTAATCATCTTTGTGAACCTTTTTAAATAGTATTTTAGGAAGAGGTTATTTTTTCAGTTGTAAAGAAAATCTACAGCTGCAGATTTTAGATTACATTATTAGCTGGATGTTTTAGAAACTTTCAAGTCTGCAGGTCAAAGCAAACCTACCAAAATGGACTTACCTCCCACGGCTGGATCAGCAGGGTTGACAATTGCCAAAGTAGTTGAGCCATCAGTCTTTTGCCGCACAAACTCCAACTACACAAGAAACACATTATCATTAGTAGGATTTGTCGGGTTTTACATGTTAAGTGCCATAAGGTTATTTAAACTGGTGCTTTGTTCCGGCAGATATAACTTTTCAGGATTTGCACCTAGCGGAGAACTCATAGGTACAAACATGTATCAATATTTATCTCATATGTACCAGACATGTGCGAGGTTGTGTCAGATATATGTTCTCTTGAAACTGTAACATGTCCCGTCACTCAGACTTACAAAATCTGGTGAGTTGGGAGCACAGTGTCTATGAAAACGGGTCATTCTTCTTTTTTTTTTGTTGGAAAAGATCAAAACTTTGATGTAACATTAATAAATTATTTTAGTGCAATGTATTTGATCATAAAAAGTTACTTAGTGTT
The DNA here is from genome assembly GCA_024416835.2 of Perccottus glenii. NCBI lineage: Eukaryota > Metazoa > Chordata > Actinopteri > Gobiiformes > Odontobutidae > Perccottus > Perccottus glenii. The sequence goes on from CM044548.2 coordinate 9,724,320, forward strand.
TAAAATACTCTTTTAAGTAAAAACAAATTGACAAAACAAAGTGTGTCTCTTACATCACAGTGCAGCACTCTGTTTGAGAGCTTTCCTCCAGACTCTTCGATGACCTTGCGGATTTCCTCTAGTTCTTTCACCGAGTCCTCTTTCGAGTCCTTGTCTTGTCTGCAATGAAAACACATTCAAAGCCACCAGATGAGATGCTTTGACCAAGAATAAGAATATTTGTAATCAGTAAGCAGCAAATTACAGCAGGAAGAGACATTAACGCCCACACATTGCTGAGAAACTACATAAGCATAAGCATTTTATTAACGTCATTAAGCACATTCAACTTTTGGTCCACATCGTCTCCTTCAAAAAATAAGTTGAAGACTGTTGAATAAAAACTGCATAGTAAAGGCATCTCAAGGCTGTTTCTCTTTTCAATGGTTTGGTTATATAACTGAGCAACAACATATCAGATTTAAAGATGGACTGCAAAAGCAGACAAGACCCAGCATGCTGATAGACATTCCTCACATTGTGAGGCTCAGCTTCACAGGTGTGCCTCTGCGTCACAGGAGGTAACACTGTACTGAGAGCAACAGCTAATATCTATCTTAAAATCAACACATTTACTGCCCACAATACATTCACGGAAACGGCCTGTTTACTGACTAACCTTTGACCTCATTTTTTATTGGAGAAATTCTCACCATCCAACTTAAACCAGAGAAACCAGAGAGTTGGCCTGTGATCCTGAGTTACACAAGGTGCAATAAACATTCACTGTTGGTGTTTGTTTGATTAGACATGTATTTAATCAAGCCAATATGAGGGGTCTCCATGTTTTATGTTAACTGGTAACAATTTTTTTAAGCAATTACCTCTGTATCTTTAATTTAGCAAAACCTGTTGTGTTTAGGATACTGTTTTTTTACTTAATTTTTTGATCACCCTTTTAATATCCCTGCGGGGAAATTCCTTGACAGCAGCCACATCAAGGAGCACCCAGCATGTTTTTGAGGTTGGTGGCGGAAATGAATTTAAACATCAACCACTGCACTACCGTGCATGGGTTAGGGGTTAACTCGATTGTTGTTACATCAAACAACCTTGGAGTGCTGGGAGCCTGGGAGCTTTCGCTGCTGTCTGTGGTCACTGCTCCCTCTCTGCTTTGGTCCAAACTGATGCCTGTTGGTTCATCACATTTTCCCGACTGTTTGGCAGAAGGGTCAAGAGCAGACATGAACTCAATGCTTTGCTTCAAGCTCTCCAGTCTCTCCTGCAGTAAACAGAAAGATGTTATTTTTACTCTTAAAAGTTAAATGCAGAGAAACAAGGATAGAGAGAAAATAACTGGTTAGACTTCTGGTAAAACAAAGCTACCAAGAGTCAACAGTTTAACCAATCTAAATCTCTCTACTGCCACTGTGTGTTCTCTTGAGGTAAAACTTTAGTGTGGCAAGTATTGGGTGAAGCAGAACAAAGTCAAACCAGAACTTTAGAAAACATACTTTATATTGTATACATGTCTTTAAGAGTGTTTTTGTTGTGCAATTTTATACTTGGCTGAGGATCTTCATTCCAGAGTGCAGCAGTTTCCGTGCAGCTTTGTGGTAGATTGTCTCAGGCTTGTTGTAAACCATGGCATTTTCACACATGGTCCTGAAATCTGTCTGCATGAACAAAATGGCATTAAACACTCAACATAACTTTTTCTAATAATGTTATTTTGAACCTCATTTGTATGCATTGGAAATAAATACCCTGAGCTCATCCAGAGACCAGTATTGCTCTTTCTTTACTTTGTCTTTCATTGTGCTGAAGTCCATTGGCCGCTTGATAATAGAGGAGTAACCTGGCGCAATGAGGTCGGTCACTGGAAATGTGAAAAATGCATTGGGGTCTTTTCTACGGAAGAGAAAAAAAAGTAATATTAATATATATAGGAGTATTTTTGTTTACCACAATGTCAAACAGTAACTTCTTAGATGAACAAGCATATACTGAAATAAATGCAGAATAACACCTTTGGAGCTGTCTGATGAGCTGATTCAAAGCTTCCTGCAGAGGAGTCTGTTCCTTTTCTGCTATAGTAAAGTAAAGTACAACACAGGTTTTAGACATTTATTAAGGCAGAGGAAAGAAAGAGAAAATTAGTGTTTGGGTCTACCTTCTAATTTATCCAGCTCTGAGCGAATTGGAGTTCTGCACTGCTCTGTGTCATCATCTCCATCAACATCTCTTTTTTCTACTTTTTTCTTCTTAATCTAATACAGAAATGCACAAATTATTAAACGTTCCCAGGGGAAATAATGATAAAACATATTTATTTTTAGTTGGGGCATGCCTTTTTCTTTCCTTTTTCTTCATCGGGTGACCCAAAGCTCCTGTCCTTGTCCTTCTTCTTTTTCTTCTTCTTATCCTTAGGTTTGTCATTGTCCGTGGACTGTTCATCGTAAAAAGTGTCTCGACTCGAGCTTCCAGTCGTCACTTCATTACCAGACACTTTTAACACCAGTTTCAGTGGTCTTTCAATGTATTCTGCATAAAACAAACACAAAACAGGATAAGCGTTCTCTCGTCGTTTTTGCCTCCTTCTTAATACCCAGTAATAATAACAGCTAACGTTAGCCGCTAACCTTTACCAAATAAAGCTCGTCCTGCCTCTAACAATAGGAAAACGGTATCCCTGCTGTAAGATAATGCTAGAAGTAGGAATAAAGTAAAATTACAACCAAGCTTACTGATTTATTGTAACCAGTGGACCAAGCAGCTTGGGCTGTGGCGATGCTAACAGAGATAGCATGCGCCAAACATAAAAATAGGATAATACTGACGCTAAAACAGGATACTAAATTATCTAGGTAAACATTCGCGTGAACATCTATACCTTCATGTCCGTGTTTTTCAGATTTGTGCTTTTTGTGCTTCTTTCCCATTGTTTGTATTTTGTTCCGATACCCCGGCTGCTCTTAAGAAAACGGAAACAGTAACAAACAAATGTTTGTTTCTGGTTTAGCGCCACCTCTCGGACAGGAAGAATACGACCAAGCAATGCGTCCTTATCACCACTAGTGGGCAACATAAGATAAGAAATAAGCGCAAAACGTAATTCAAGGCATTGTCCAGTGTTTTTAATGGGACCTACGAGATACTTAGGAATAGTTACTTTAGTATTTTTTTTACCCCACAATGTATTAAAATCCCATGATTTCACCTGTTTAAAGGCACTAATTAAAATTGTTTTTAAAATGTGATGTTTTTAATATCCATTTTTCTGTCTGTCTGTCTGTCTGTCTGTCTGTCTGTCTGTCTGTCCTGTCTGTCTGTCTGTCTGTCTGTCTGTCTGTCTGTCCGTCTGTCTGTCTGTCTGTCACAACCCTAACCTAAGGGTAGGCATAACCCCTCTCTGCCACTGTGGTTATGCATTTTCTTTCTGCTTATACAACCTCTCCAATAGTTTTGAGTTGTGTTTTCCAAAACAACACAATGTTCAAGTTCAAGAATATGACATTTTAGGGGCTTGACAGGACAACTGATAAGAGTCAAACATTTTCACTGACTTTATAGAGTTCAAGAGAACATTACACAGGCCTATATTAAATTCTCCATGGTCATAGTTGTACACTGGAATATAAGGTTTTCCACCTGCAGAACTCAATCAATGACAGATATGCTCTTTGAATGTGAGGATGAATGGTATGCAGTCTTAAGAGAGGATCAGTAATTGTTTTAGACATAGCCATTTTCAGATAAAGAGTTTATTTAAACCTCTTTAATGTCCACCAAGATGTTAATTCTCACAGAGGGTGTCTTTGAATTCAATGACTACAGAAGACTATTTTATGTGCATTTCATGAACATTTAAATGTGAAGTCTAACGAAAATAGCTTACATATATTTAGATGCCTACACTGAGCGCTGTGACGATGGGTGTAAGAAGATGAGGACGGCTGTGCCAGCTTTGGTCCAGATGTAGTCCTCTCGGCCCCCAGCACCAGTAAGGCCGTGGGATCCATCTGTTTCATTCCAGCTGCAGAGCTGCACACACACTGAAGTCCACAGATTAAAAGGAGATCAGTTACACCAAACAGACCTAACAAATGACAGATGTCATGAAATTCATTATCCGGTGTCACAACAGAGAGGCTGAAGGGACCCAAAGATTGTTTCCACATGAAAGCAGCATCCCAGCAGAACCATGGGAAACCACGGCCCACTCTGCAGGCTGAAGGGAAATGGTATATTTGGTCTGTCTGCAAATACACAACAAACACACAAACTAACCAGTAAAGACATTGAGTTTTTGATCAGTTTAACTGCCTCACACATGCTTCGCACTTAAAATGGACATGTGTTTTTTGGATTATACACAAACAGAACAAATATGTTCATATTTTGATTTATTAATTATTTTCTAATTTTTACTTGCACTCAACAACACTTATTAAAAACAAAATACTGTAATGCACAGTTAATGAACACAAAAAGCTTTAATAATAATAATAACTTCATTAGACTTTGTAGTTTTGACATTAGGCTACACACCATAATGCTAGGCGTGAGATGTTCTGATTTGAAAACCATTCCACTAAGCCTCTCTGGGTAATTACATCAAGCCTAATACCCAAGAAATGATTAATCTTTTCCCATGTGCATCTAAGAACATTTCATGAAGTTGTACAGCCGATCCTACTTTGGTCATAAAAATAAATTCTTTTCACTCGAAGATGTCAGTGTGCTGCTCAGATATGATAGATGAAATATTTGAGGTCATTACAACTGTCAAGGCACAACTGGTTTGAAGATGTAACCAGCCATCACAACTAAGTCAGACAGAGACATCAAAGAGGAGAAGCCAATCATTCTGCCTTAGTGTTTTTTGCCTGTCTACCAGTCTGTCAGGGATGCATCTTTGAGCATCAATCACTCAACCCAGTCAAAGCCTATGGTGACTATTTTTGTCTGCTACCAAAACATTTTCTTGGAGAACCTTTGATTATCAAATTTACTGCTCGCCAGCATCTCTGTATGTTCTCGTCTTGTGGTCCACCAATGTCACACATGCTTTAAATGGACATTGGTGATCACCAACACCTTGTGCTTCTCACATTCTCATAAAAAACTCGGCCAATACATTAGGATAGTCAAGAACAAACATCTAAAAGACTTCGAAAAAGGTAGTGTATCAATGATAGCACTATGCACACAATTTATTTATTGGGCCATTTTGAAATTCTGTGTCTTATTAGCGTCTGCCATGTGCTATTGTTAGTCACAGTTCCCTCTGATCCAATTACTCTGATGTATATTTCATTGGGCTTGCTTAATGTTTTTGTCGTGAAACGTCACACTCTCCTTTAACATACTTAATGTTTTATTCTGTTTTTGAAAGCTAAATTAATATGGGTGTGTTTTTTTATACTACCTATACTAAGAAGTCTGATGTGTGGCTCGGCAGGGGATGCTTGTTGGGGGCTGTCTGTCTGCGTCTTTTTATAAAGCTCACACATTCGAGTACAAGCAACTGTCTTTACAAAATGTGTGTGTGTGACAGGGCATGGAAGGTAGAATGTGGAAGGGAAGGGTGTGGTAGGCTTTGAGGGGTGGGGACCAGTGAATTCTGTTGATGCCAGCCTTTCTTCTCCCAGAGCCTCTGAAGACAGTGGTCCTGGGGTGGGGAAAATACACGGGGGAGATGCGTTCAAAGACAGCGAGCTCGGTGACGATCCTGCGTCAGATCCGAAGCCGTTTGAAAAGTTCATATAAACTGAAAGATAGCCGCTGGGAAATGGTCTTTGCAAACTCAATGAGAGTTTATCATCTCAACACAGGGAGAGGTAGCTTTTGAGGTGGAAAGGCGCTGCCTGTAATCTCCCCCCTCCCATTCAAGGCTTTATCTGGGACCCCTTCCTACTCCCACTGCATAAACGAGTAAACCCAGGTCTTCACAAACAACTTGTATCTCAGAAAAGAGTCTGTGATGCTTTTTAGCCTGTAGGCTCCTAAAAAAACAATGCAACGACTCTTTGTGACCCACTGTTTTGGCAAAACATGTTTAGAATCTCTAAAATAATTCTGTAAGGAATAAAGCACATCACGTTAATGATTTTCCTTTTTTCTTCTTTAATGAGGATAGTTAGTTTTTAAATCTTTATGCACATTGCAAGTTACAAGTTGTGCTGATAAACTTTTGCAGGTTATGAACATATACAGTGCCTTGCGAAAATATTCGCCCCCTTAAACTTTGCGACCTTTTGCTACATTTCAGTCTTCAAACATAAAGATATGAAGCTGTAATCTTTTGTGAAGACAACAACAAGTGACACAATCATGAAGTAGAAGGAAATTTATTGGATATTTCAAACATTTTTAACAAATAAAAAACTGAAAAATTAGGCGTGCAAAATTATTCAGCCCCTTTACTTTCAGTGCAGCAAACTCTCTCCAGAAGTTCAGTGAGGATTTCTGAATGATCCAATGTTGACCTAAATGACTAATGATGATAAATGGAATCCACCTGTGTGTAATCAAGTCTCCGTATAAATGCACCTGCACTGTGATAGTCTCAGAGGTCCGTTTAAAGCGCAGAGAGCATCATGAAGAACAAGGAACACACCAGGCAGGTCCAAGATACTGTTGTGGAGAAGTTTAAAGCCGGATTTGGATACAAAAAGATTTCCCAAGCTTTAAACATCCCAAGGAGCATTGTGCAAGCAATAATATTGAAATGGAAGGAGTATCAGACCACTGCAAATCTACCAAGACCTGGCCGTCCCTCTAAACTTTCAGCTCATACAAGGAGAAGACTGATCAGAGATGCAGCCAAGAGGCCCATGATCACTCTGGATGAACTGCAGAGATCTACAGCTGAGGTAGGAGACTCTGTCCATAGGACGACAATCAGTCATATACTGCACAAATCTGGCCTTTATGGAAGAGTGGCAAGAAGAAAGCCATTTCTTAAAGATATCCATAAAAACTGTCGTTTAAAGTTTGCCACAATCCACCTGGGAGACACACCAAACATGTGGAAGAAGGTGCTCTGGTCAGATGAAACCAAAATCAAACTCTTTGGCAACAATGCAAAACGTTTTGTTTGGCGTAAAAGCAACACAGCTCATCACCCTGAACACACCATCCCCACTGAGATTTGTCTTCCAACAAGACAATGATCTAAAACATAAAGCTAAATCAACAATGGAATGGTTCACAAATAAACATATCCAGGTGTTAGAATGGCCAAGTCAAAGTCCAGACCTGAATCCAATCGAGAATCTGTGGAAAGAACTGAAAACTGCTGTTCACAAATGCTCTCCATCCAACCTCACTGAGCTCGAGCTGTTTTGCAGGAGGAATGGGCAAAAATATCAGTCTCTCGATGTACAAAACTGATAGAGACATACCCCAAGCGACTTACAGCTGTAATCGCAGCAAAAGCTGGCGCTACAAAGTATTAAGTTAAGGGGGCTGAATAATTTTGCACGCCCAATTTTTCAGTTTTTTATTTGTTAAAAAAGTTTGAAATATCCAATAAATTTTGTTCCACTTCATGATTGTGTCCCACTTGTTGTTGATTCTTCACAAAAAATTACAGTTTCATATCTTTGAAGGTTTGAAGCCTGAAATGTGGCAAAAGGTTGCAAAGTTCAAGGGGGCCGAATACTTTCGCAAGGCACTGTACAGTATTGTTAAAAATAATAGCAGTACAATGTGACTAACCAGAATAAACCAGGTTTTTAGTATATATTTTATTGCTAAGTGGCAAACAAGTTACCAGTAGGTGCAGTAGATTCTCAGAAAAATAATTGTCAACTAATTGTCCAATTGGACAGCCTTAAGAGCGTGTATATCATGAATGCTGGGTCTTGTTTGTTTTCTGAGAATCTACTGCACCTACTGGTAACTTGTTTACCACTTAGCAATAAAAAATATACTAAAAACCTGGATTATTCTGGTTAATCACATTGTACTGCTATTATTTTGAACAATATTGTATGAGCAGAATTGTCTGTTTAATTCATGGGTTTGTGCAAAATTAAAAAAGAACTCACATCACTCCCATTAAGTCTAATACAAGCCTAATACAAGGGTTTGATTTTCTCTGTAACATGATTTAAGATGAGGTGTTGGATGTTACAGTCAGAAGTATATAGTGTCAAAGAAATTAAAAAGTCCAATGGTCAGAAAAAGCAAAGCAGTGTGACTATCACATAGCTGGCGCTAGCAGACACTACAGACGTGCAATATTATCAATACATTCAATGTTTTGTGGCGTGTGCATAGATTGTATAATAATTATATTATAATAATCGCGTGTGCGATTAAATGTAAGATAACAGCCCTGTTATTTGTCTTTAAGGCCTATTCTTCAAATTATCTAAAAAGGGACCAATGGAAAAAAGAGACAAAATTATAATTGTTAAGATATTGTGATGATTTTGGTTGAAAGTTTAATCCAGCCACAGGGTGTCACAAGCACAATCTTTACCAAATCAAATGTGTGAACGTATTCATAATCATTTGCTGTGGCGACCCCTGAAGGGAGCAGCCAAAAGGAAAGGAAAAAAAGGATTTTGGTTGAAAGTTTAAGGAGCTATTCTTCTACTGTCTAAGGTCGAATAATTGCCAACATTCCCACTGAGTTTCAGTCAACACAGGAATGAAAGCCAACCCTGTCTATGTTGTGCAGTATTGCTTAGCTGTAACAAAAATACCATTATAATGTCCACTTTGTCAGAGAGCAGCATGGCAGTGATTTCCAGGGCTTTGGAAACCATCAATGCTGTTAGGGGATGACAGTAATTGTTGCATTTCTAGACTGTGCCCACAGGTAAGAGTAATTACTGTGGGCATATTTCTCTGCTGTCTATAGGTGTGTTTGTGTGTTGTCAGCAGAGGTCAGTCTTTTCAGACTGCTTTCAGTGGTAAATTACAAAGGTGTGGCATCCAAATGTGCCACATAAAAGACAAAAAGTGTGGATCAACAAAGGGTGCCTCAGCCCCATTCCAATACTTTGCCATCAGTCTGACAGATGGCATGGCTCTGTCTAAGGCCCTGGCAATGAGAAGTGCACTGGCTTCAAAGGCCTTCTGTAATCTGCACAAACATCACAGGCAGGAGAAAGTGACTGTCTCTGAGCCGCCCGCCCCGCGAAGAGGCCGAGCGAGGCGCTAATGAAAGACAGATAAAGGCACACAGGCACAGAAAGTGTCTCACGACAAAAAAGACAGAAAACATCAGGTAGGCGTGCCTTTTTTCTTTGGTGTTCATTTCCTTTGAAAGAATCTACAGATAAATGGTGGCATCAGTCCCTTTGTGTTTCCCAAAAAACAGCAACACACAGATATAGAGTTACTATATTTTCAAAGCCTTTCTCCCCCATCGACTGTGACTCAATCCAGACTAAATGGTCAGACCAGGGTATGTGGTACAGTTAGCGATGATGGAGAAATGATGACAATTGCTCTTTTTTCTCAGAAATGTCACTGCTTCCTTCTGTTTTCAGGGAGCTTTGATGTGCCAGTCAGCTACTGCGTTAATCAGAACTCCTCGCTTCTTGTCGCACCTCGCCTTTTTCATTTATTGCTCTAGAAGGAGCCTTGTCCCTTCATTTGGGCCCATCAGTTCTGGCTTTTTAGTGCCATCTTAGAGCACACCAGTGCATGCTTCCTTCTAGGTTACGTTAATGTCTGACAACACTCATATCATATATGTTTTTCATGTTCCAAGAAATGGTGCTCTGAAGTCAACCTGCACAAATTAAATTAAACAAAGACATTAACGTTTTATTAATAATTTTTGACATCTTCAACATTAGCCTATACTGCTTCATCAAAAAATTAATAATGAGCTTAAATTGTTCTTTAAAAAAGCATTTTATGGATATTTGAACAAATCAACACTGGAAGTTTATTTTTTGAGAGTTGATCCAAAATGCTGGGGCTTCAATTTAAAAATCATATTCTTCTATGACTATCAGTAGGCTACAGCCTCTGTTTTTATAAAAACTGACAAATGAAACTCTGAGACTAGTCATTACCAGTGTGAGCAGAGTCTGCAGTAACAATAATGACATGGTTCTCTAAAATTTCCCCACATGGTCTAAAGTCTCCTGCCTGGAGTTTCTCTGGCTGCACATGTGATGGGCAGTGTGGACAGGTTCATTGGAGCAGGCACAGATCAGTCATAGTCTGTGGACCCCTATGCTCAACTCTGGGACTGAGGGATTTGTTATCTGCTGTAGGTTCAACCAAGACACTTTAATTTTCAACACATTTGGCAGTTGTTTCAGACAAGTCACTGGACTGTGTAGGCCTATCAGAGCCAATAAAGACCATTATTTTCAGGGTTCATCTCTGTTTAAGTAAAATAAGAACAAGTCTTAGTTACATGGAGATGCTGTAGAAAGCATTATTCCTTTTAGCTAATTAAGCGTCCTGTGGTGCATTGCCTCACTGTTCACCACAGACCAAACTGGCAACAGCAAATAAACCAAAAGAGATCCACACTTGCTTCGGCCACCACGGCGCATTTATAATAATGCTGCATTTGGAATAACTTTACTGCTATGCACAGATGAGATGCAACAAAGCTTTTTTTAGCCATAACATTTTGGCACCTTTTTGCTGCTTTTGCGAGTCACAAACTTTAAATTTTGAAACCTTTAAATCACAATTAATACTCTCCACTTACTGTACTGTGATTTGGAACTGCCACTAATACCCAGATAGTGAGGCCTGTCGCAAAATCACCCGCGTTCTCGCACACCACTGTTCATTAGTAAATATTAAATTTATTTTTGCATCAAGAAATGTGTTTTGCCTTCGTAGAGCTAGCCCTGTATCAATTAGTAACACATTTTCTTTTTTAAATTAAAAGTAGTGTCAGTTTTGCTTTTAGCTCTCCCATGTTCTTCTTCTCCAGATGGGCTACATTAGTCACTCAAGGGTTGTGTAATTAGCTGGAGTTTAATTAAAGGCCAATCTGAAAAGCAGACAGACAAAAATGGAAAATTAAAGAGACTTGTAAAATGGAAAATGAAATGCTTAACAAGCTCAGCATTACTACTGAGGGAACAGTGAGTACGTTTACAGTTTTGTAGGTTTTACCATAAAACTGTAATAAAAAGGGAGCCTTTAACTAAAATGACAAAACTATTCCAGTAAATCAAACACTCACTCACTGCTGTGTATTTATCTTAAAATGTATTCATATATAAGCTATCATCTTTTATGTATGCTATTGTATGCCATCACAACACAATAGCAAAGAAAAGGGGCCAGAAATAAAAGGATGTTTTTTTGTGTCTTTGTGTTGTAGCTTCCTTTAACCAAGGTGTAAAACACCCAGCAATCCAGTGAAGGTTTGTTTGCTCTTTCAGCTTTAGGCACCTACTATGACTGCTATGAGGTCGATGAAATGAAGCATTTTTTATAAAAAACAGCAATGCTCAAGATGTATTTGTACATCACAAAAACCCAATGGATGACAAATACCTTATTAAAAAAATGTAGCTCAGGCCATATTCAGGCCTACATCAAACCCTCTGTATCTCTATTATAGGGCTGTTGTAGTGATTGCCACTGTCATCATCAGAGTGCATTGAACCTGGCTGTTTCTAGGGTATTTTTGATCAAGACTTTCTTAACTTATTAAGATTGGTGAAAATGTGAGTAAGAACCACCCAGCCATTAAATGTGAGCCACAGGGACACAACTCCAAACCCACAGTGCTCAACTTGAAATACCAGTGCATTTCAGAGTTTATAATGCACAACCTGTTGAAACACTGACATTTGAGGTGGAATTATATGGCCCTCAATTAAATTCATTTAGGGGATCACAACTTTCAGCAAATGATAAAAATAAAAAAAAACATGGGGACCATCTGTTCATTCAAGGAAGTCATTCTGTGCAGGGGCTTTTGATGAAGCTGCACAATTTTCTAACAGCTTTGGCAGATGTTGCTGCACTGAGCTGAAAAACAGAGAAGCCTTTCTGAGATGTTTCAAACTAAAGCGAACACTAGGGAAGTGCAGCAGAGACACCAGAAGCAATAATGAGAGGTGTTATGGTCTTAGCACCTTCTCTGCTCTAAAAGCTAAATTCCACTGGTGGATACTAATGCTAATGGGGTAAGCATACACAAGCATTATTAAATATCATTTTATCAAATTAATTCACTCATGGGCACTCAGTCTTCTTGGTAAGATGTACACCTGGTCAAGATTTGTGGAAAAAATACCCTGGTGCCTATTTGTAATGTTGTGTTTAGCTAATATAAAGACATTTGCCTGTGCTTTGTGGTGAGTCAAACATATTAGCAGTGCTTGCTATTAGCAGGTGTCGCTATTGAAAAGACACAAAGAACTACTCTCAAAGGCGAAAAACATTCTCTGAAATCTTATAGGTTAGGCTATGTCCACACGAACCCAGTGCATCCCCTATCCGATCTTGAGACGCCGTCATCTCAGGAAATATCTACGTACAAACAAAACCACTGAGACCGGCTGAAAACGATGTAGTATATATGCCAGACCAGTATGGGGCGCTGTAATTCTGCCACAGATATACACTATACACGGAGAAGAAGACTTTGAGCATGCGCATAACCTTGCGCGCTGCAGAAGAAGACGAAGACCTAAATATTTATTTTCTAATAAAAACAAATTCTCAAATTGTTGCAGTCATTTATTTAGAGTGTAGTAATTGGTGCCCTCATGTTTGTTGTTTGCTCTTCAATATAAGGACTGAGTTCTGAGTGCTTTGGACATGCGGAAATTCTCTCTCCATTCATTTTCTCCAGGTTGCTCTCCTGGTTCTCTTTCGCGGTGGATCTAAGAGCATGTGGCGTATGGTGTTACGTGTGACGAGGCCGACACGTGATGCGATGACATCATCGTTTTCACAAAATAGACGGATTGGATGTACACACGACACTGCAATGGTGAAGGTTTCAGATTTATCCACTTTAGAACCAGGGTTCAAATAATAGCGGATTCAGTCTCCCCAAACGCCGGTTCCGTGTGGACGAAACGCCAATACGATACAAAATGTATATGGATACAGTGATTCGCATCTCCGTGTGGACAGCCCCTGACAAGTCTACATGCTAGCAAGTGTACATGCTAGCAAGTGTGTGTGTGTACATGCTAACAAGTGTGTGTGTACATGCCAACAAGTGTGTGTGTACATGCTAACAAGTGTACGTACATGCTAACAAGTGTACATGCTAGCAAGTGTACATGCTAACAAGTGTACATGCTAACAAGTGTACTTGCTAACAAGTGTACATGCTAACAAGTGTACATGCTAACAAGCGTACATGCTAGCAAGTGTACATGCTAACAAGTGTACATGCTAACAAAAGTACTTGCTAACAAGTGTACATGCTAACAAGTGTACATGCTAGCAAGTGTACATGCTAGCAAGTGTACATGCTAACAAGTGTGTGTACATGCTAACAAGTGTGTGTGTACATGCTAACAAGTGTGTGTGTACATGCTAACAAGTGTGTGTGTACATGCCAACAAGTGTACGTACATGCTAGCAAGTGTACATGCTAGCAAGTGTACATGCTAACAAGTGTACATGCTAACAAGTGTACATGCTAGCAAGTGTACATGCTAGCAAGTGTACATGCTAGCAAGTGTACATGCTAACAAGTGTACGTACATGCTAACAAGTGTACATGCTAACAAGTGTACATGCTAACAAGTGTACATGCTAGCAAGTGTACATGCTAACAAGTGTACATGCTAGCAAGTGTACATGCTAACAAGTGTACGTACATGCTAACAAGTGTACATGCTAACAAGTGTACATGCTAGCAAGTGTACATGCTAGCAAGTGTACATGCTAACAAGTGTACATGCTAACAAGTGTACATGCTAACAAGTGTGTGTACATGCTAACAAGTGTACATGCTAACAAGTGTACATGCTAGCAAGTGTACATGCTAGCAAGTGTACATGCTAACAAGTGTACATGCTAACAAGTGTACATGCTAACAGTGTACATGCTAGCAAGTGTACATGCTAACAAGTGTACACGCTAACAAGTGTACATGCTAACAAGTGTACATGCTAGCAAGTGTACATGCTAACAAGTGTACATGCTAACAAGTGTGTGTACATGCTAACAAGTGTGTGTGTACATGTTAACAAGTGTGTGTGTACATGCTAACAAGTGTACATGCTAACAAGTGTACATGCTAACAAGTGTACATGCTAGCAAGTGTACATGCTAGCAAGTGTACATGCTAACAAGTGTACATGCTAACAAGTGTACATGCTAGCAAGTGTACATGCTAGCAAGTGTACATGCTAACAAGTGTACACGCTAACAAGTGTACATGCTAACAAGTGTACATGCTAGCAAGTGTACATGCTAACAAGTGTACATGCTAACAAGTGTGTGTACATGCTAACAAGTGTGTGTGTACATGTTAACAAGTGTGTGTGTACATGCTAACAAGTGTACATGCTAACAAGTGTGTGTGTACATGCTAACAAGTGTGTGTGTACATGCTAACAAGTGTACGTACATGCTAACAAGTGTACATGCTAACAAGTGTACATGCTAACAAGTGTACATGCTAGCAAGTGTACATGCTAGCAAGTGTACATGCTAGCAAGTGTACATGCTAACAAGTGTACATGCTAACAAGTGTGTGTGCGTACATGCTAACAAGTGTGTGTGCGTACATGCTAACAAGTGTGTGTGCGTACATGCTAACAAGTGTGCGTGCTAGCAAGTGTGCGTGCTAGCAAGTGTGCGTGCTAGCAAGCGTGCATGCTAGCAAGCGTGCATGCTAGCAAGTGTTTGTACATGCTAACAAGTGTACATAAAGCTCAAGGAATCAGTCTGACAAGATTATTAACATCATAAGCCTTTTTAAATTTTTTTTATTTCAGCCATGCTGCAGTGAGGGAACAAGTGGAGGAACTTCTACAGCTGGAGGTTGGAAAATATCATTTTAGTTGTTTATTGGGCATTAGTTGTTAAAGTTGTCTCTCCATTTCATTTCATCCTCCATTTTGATTTTGTTAAATATACATTTAATTATTATATGGTAATACAGTGATCTTGTTAACGCCTGGACTTTTCAATAAGACGCTCTGAATGAGGCCTGCACAACCCAAAATATTGACATTAGAAGTCTCTTTTGGGGTGCACGAGGCAGAGTGGATAGCGCTCCTGCAGGACTTACATCAACAAAGCTTATAATGTAGTCTTTAGTTGACTGGAGATATCACTCATGCTGTATTATAACATCATACAAACCCTTGTCTGTGTCTGTGTGCAGACTGAGGCTATGTCCACACGAAGCCAGTGCATCCCCTATCCGATCTTGGGACGGCGTCGTCTCAAGAAAATATCTCTGCGTACACGGCCGGCTGAAAACGATGTAGTATATATGCCCGACCAGTATGGGGCGCTGTAATTCTGCCACAGATATACACTATACACGGAGAAGAAGACTTTGAGCATGCGCATAACCTTGCGCGCTGCAGAAGAAGACGAAGACCTAAATATTTATTTTCTAATAAAAACAAGTTCTCAAATTGTTGCAGTCATATATTTAGAGTGTAGTAATTGGTGCCCTCATGTTTGTTGTTTGCTCTTCAATATACGGACTGAGTTCTGAGTGCTTTGGACATGCGGAAATTCTCTCTCCATTCATTTTCTCTGGTTGCTCTCCTGGTTCTCTCTTTCGGTGGATCTAAGAGCATGTGGCGTATGGTGTTGTCCATTATCGCTTGTTGCTCACCACAACTGCATAGAAGCAATAGATTTTGCTGTAATAAAGCTAGTAGGCTTAGTAGCTTCTGCAGCACGAACTCAATCATGTAGTCCGCCATTATTGTTGTTGCTGTTACGTGTGACGAGGCCGACACGTGATGCGATGACATCATCGTTTTCACAAAATATACGGATTGGCTGTACACACGACACCGCAAGGTGTTGTCGAAAGATTTATCCACTTTAGAACCCTGTTTCAAAAAATAGCGGATTCAGTCTCCCAAAACACGGGATCCGTGTGGACGAAAGGCCAATACGATACAAAATGTATATGGATACAGTGATTTTTGTCTCCGTGTGGACAGCCCCTGAATGGGACGCGTTCCTTGAAAGTGTGGACAGAGGCCTGCAGACCACAGATGGACAGCTGTCGTCTGTGAAGACAACAGACTGTCTGAGCACTGACACAGAACTCACTGATGCACACAGTGGAAAGTGAGTCACCTTAATGCAACAAGTTTAGTTTAGTAGTATTAGTACAATAATTAAATGGGAGTGTTTTATTGCACTCTACATAATGTTTTCCAGCTGTTGTCACTTAGTTTAAGGGAGACACTGACACTCTTGACACTGACATTAGCACAAATGTATAAACTGTTGGCTGTTTCTGTTTTTATTCTATTAATAATGCAGTATCTGTGGGTGCTCAGTAATGAATGATTAATAATTAGCTCTGTTAGTAACAGTAACACCTCATTTTCAGTGAGGTGTTTAACATTGGTGGAAAACAAATGGTTGAAATTTGAGTTAAGGGGTTTTGTTTGCTCTATGTACTTAAAAAAAGTTGTAAGATATGACTACTAAATTTCCAGTTGGGAGTGTTCAGCCACTTTAGTTTTTTACATTCAGATAGCCTATCCATAATTTTGTGGCTACACAGACATTTTTATATGAAATACTATTGATAGGTTGATCTAGAGATTGTTTCTTACCTATTTGAACCTTTTCAACAATTTATAAGTTTTAAGTAGCATTTCCAAACAGACACAATAGCTTCGACTGGGATTAACGCTCTTCTTCGTGAATGCTCTCCTCAAATGAGCCTCCTCTGTGCAGAAGCTGGCATGACCTTGTTTCCTCGATAGAAGATAAAGAAAGCTGGAGGGGCTGGGCAACGGAACAGGCGAGTGAAGGAAGGAGGGGGCACAGTGGAAGAGGTGGGGTAACTTCAAAACCCACTTCAAAAGGAATAAATAATTGTTTCTGCTGGTTTTGTTGTTGCGATACGGATTGGCGAAGCAGCAAGTGGTGAGCAGGATGCTTTGATTTGAGGCAGCCTTCCTGGAGAGGGCTCCTTCTGTCGGCAGCTGAGCGGAGAAGAGAGGGCCCTAGTGATTAACGTCTTGTTTGTTTAATCTTTCTTTTGGCCCAGGGGACACCCATAGACCCCAAAGATAGAGAATGTGAGCGGAGTGAGGGGGACTGTAACAGGGACTACACCTACCTTTAGAGACTTACTGGTCCTGAACAGCATGGAGGAGAAGCCGGACTTTGTAATCGTCCTTGGTGGCGGATGTTAAGGGAAGAAGAGTTTTGGGTGAAAACAAAAGTCACACAATATAAATGAAAAAGCTGCTAAAATCTCACATCTTTCATGAATTTACATAAAATTAATTTACAAAGTAAGTTTGAAAACATTTTTCTTATTTTTTTGGCTTCGGCATTTTGGCATGAAGGAAGTAGTTGTAAAGCCATTCAAAAAATAAGTTAAGTTAAGTTAAAGCCACCTAGCGTAACTTTTAGCCAGCAGAGGGCACAGATCCCTTTCTTCTGCAACCCAGGAATTGCGGTCGGCATCTTTATTTACAAGTAGAGACGTTTAAAAGAGCAGGTTTGGAAAAAGGAACATGTCTTCCTAAACAAAAAGGTAATTTTAATGTTGTGGGGAAGCTGGCCAAGTGGATAAAAGCGGAAGCAAGACTCAAAGATTACTTTCCAAACCAACCTTTTATTCACCGTGGGCCACACGGTGTGCAAAATAACTCTACTTAGTTATAAAGAAAATGTTAACGCAGCTTAACACAATTTTAAACTAACAAAAAAATAAGCAAACTAAACATAAGCTAAACACAGGCTCCTCTGATAAAGTCTTGCCCAAGGACACAACGCCAGTATAAACTGTGGGGAGAGCTGGAATCAACCCACCAACCTTACGGTTATAGGATGACCGCTCTACCTGCGACCTCCATCTACATTTACAGAATAAGCGAAACTTAATACATAACAAAACTTAAACCTCCAAACACAGATTCTTCTCCAACATGGTTTTGACCCATGACATCACCACTGATGTCACCCAATGTTTCAAAAAGGACTGCCACAGACCCGCGTTCTAATGATGGCCAGTTGAAGCTGCTTGAAGCCTTGAAACCTTTTAGCCAAATGGTTCTCAAAAAGGTTAATTTCTCGAGGCTTCATGTGCACAGAAACCCCCCTGCTGGTCAAAGACTGTTTTATTAATACACTCAAGACTAGTGATGGGAAAGTGAAGGTTTCAGAAGTAATAAACTTTTAAACACAATAGTATCAAAAAAGGTTAATTACTTGAAGCTTAATTTGTTTATTGCAGATCTTTGTTTGACACACACACCACATGACTGGTTCAAACACCTGCTTCATCTGTCCCATGTGAATGAATATTTTCAAAAGATTCAAGATTCAAGATTCAAAGTGTTTATTGTCATGTGTACAGACAGAAAGCATGTTTCCCTGTACAATGAAATTCTTACTTTGCCGTCCACAGTAAAATGTCACACAAGTAAGTAAAAATAAAAAAATAAGACAAATATACAAGTAATATACAATATACAAGTAATAATAATGCAAATATACAAAAAATACAAGAGGGCAAAAGGAGTAAAGTAGTAAAGTGAGGTAGTGCAGTTGTGATGGTGTAAAGTGACGGTGTAAAGTAAAGTGACGGTGTAAAGTAAAGTGAGGTAGTGCAGTAGGTAAACAATTGTTCATGTAATGTTGTGATTGTGATTGTAGACTCCTATCTGTTGTTTAGGAGTCTTATGGCAGAGGGAAAGAATGAGTTCTTCATTATGGAAGTCCTGCATTTCACACTTCTGTACCTCCGTCCTGAGGGTAGAAGTGTGAACAGACCATGTTGGGGGTGGGAGGGGTCTTTGAGGATGGAAGCAGCTCTTCTGTGGACTCTGCGGTGGTAGATGCTCTGCAGAGAGGGCAGTGGAGTCCTGGTGATCTTCTGCGCAGTCTTCACCACTCTCTGCAGGCGTTTGCGGTCCATGACAGAAGTGCTGCCGTACCACACAGTGATGCAGCTGGTCAGGACACTCTCAATGGTGCAGCTGTAGAAGTTGCTGAGGATCTTGGGCGACATGCCAAACTTCCTCAGCCTCCTCAGAAAATACAGCCGCTGTTGAGCCTTCTTGACCAGCTGCGTGATGTGAGGTGTCAAGTGAGGTCCTCATTGATGAGGACACCCAAGTATTTGAAGTTGCTCACCCTCTCCACTTCAAGCTCCCGGATGAACAGTGGCTGAGGCGTTCTCCTCTCCCTCCTCATGTCCACTATCATCTCCTTTGTCTTGTCCGTGTTGAGGGTGAGGTTGTTGTCTTCACACCATGACACCAGACTGGCCACCTCCCTCCTGTAAGCTGCCTCGTCACCGCCAGCGATACGTCCTATCACTGCGGTGTCGTCAGCAAACTTCAGGATGATGTTGTCCTTGTGAGAGGCGACACAGTCGTAGGTGTACAGGGTGTAGAGGATGGGGCTGAGTACACAGCCCTGTGGAGTACCAATGTTTGTGATGGTGCTGGCTGAAGTCCTATTACCAATCCTGACAGACTGAGGCCTGCCAGTCAGGAAATCTAGGAGGCGTAGAAGGGAAGCGAGGGTTTTCATCGATTGTCATCCTGAAAAGCATAAGAGGAGCTCAGCAGGTGCACACAATAATGTGTAAAACATTTAAACATGCTTTTTTTCCCCACTACACTAACAAACACAAACAGGCTTCATAAGATCTCAGTCATTGGTAAGTGGTAAATTGTGTTTGGTACGGTTTTGCTCTGGCATAATTTGTAATTTTTTTTTCAGAGAATATGAATGATAACACAAAAAACTTTTGATATGATAACACAAAAAACTTTGGGTGAAGCCATTTATTGTCAAACAATTGTGTTTACTCTTTTAAAATCATAATGACAACAGAAATGACCCAAATGACTCTGATCAAAAATGTACATACCATGTATAATAATAATAATAATGGATTAGATTCATATTGCGCTTTTCTCCCAAGGGACCATGGGACTCAAAGCGCATATTACCACCTTTAAAATAAATCAATGACAGCTGTAGATGAGGCTCTTTATTTTCTCAGATGGTAAAGCTGCCCATTCTTCTTGGCAAAAAGCTTCAAGTTCCTGTAAATTCTGTCTTGCATGAACTGCACGTTTGAGATCTACCCAAAGTTGCTCAATGATGTTGAGGTCAGGAGACTGAGATGGTCAGTCCAGAACCTTCACTTTATGCTGCTGTAGTCAATGACATGTCAATGAAGTCAACTTGGCCTTGTGCTTTTCATTGTTGTCATGTTGGAACATCCAAGTATGTCCCATGCGCAGCTTCCAGGCTGATGAGTGCACATTTTCCACCAGTATTTTCTGATAATATGCTGCATTCATCTTGCCATCAATTTTGACCAAGTTTCCTGTGTCTTTGTAGCTCACTTATCCCCAAAACATCAGCAATCCACCACCATGTTTCACTGGAGGAATGGTGTACCTTTCATCACAGGCCTTGTTAACGCCTCACCAACTGTATCGATGTACTGTACTGTATTGTGGGATGCTTTGTGCCATTTGGGTAGTAATGGCTTTATTTTGACTCAACCATGTAGCCCATTTTTCTTCAAGTGCCTCCTTATTTTGCATCTTGAAACACCACCACACCACACCACTAATTTTCAGAGAGTCTTGTATTTTAGCTGAAGTTATTTGTGGGTATTTCTTTGCATCCCGAACACTTTTACTAGCAGTTGTGGCTGAATTCTTTGTTGGTCTACCTTGGTTTGGTTTCAACAGAATCACTAATTATCCACTGGCTGTTCATCCTGTTCAGTTTCAACACTGGAGATAGTCACCTCTGATATTTTTCATGTTTTTATTCCTGCTGCGTGTAAAGAGTTTGTGCCGCTGTGCCTCCACAGTTTGTGTTGGTCATGTGACTGCAGGGCTACATCTGACTGGTCAATATGATTAAAAAAAAATGAAACACTTGTTTTGCAATTAATGGGTTCACCCAAACACTAAAAATGAGTGAAAAAAGTTTTTTTGTGTTGTTATTCATACTCTTGAAAAAATGGCCAAACAATCACAAATTCTGCCAGTATATTGCACATTTTTTCAATATCGTGCAGGCCTACTTAATATTTTGTTAGTATATTTTCAATGCAGAATAAAATCAAAACAATGCAAAGTTGAACAGAGCTTTTCACTGCCACCAGCCTCATTTGCCTTGAAAAAACAGAATATTTGCTTTGTGATGTAACGTGAACCTTACCGGTCTGTGATTTGCATCAACTGATAGATGTGTCACTCGTGCTTTGATTCTGACAAAAAACCTCTAATGGCAATAAATGTCATCAGACTTGCTGAAAAAAAAATTCATAAAAATAAATAAACAGGAGTGCTGAAACAGACATAGCTTTGAGCAACATTATTCAAACCAAGTAGTCTCACTGGATCTTATCGACACACATATAAGGAAAGAATGGAAAGCAGCTATTTCCATCGTTGAAGGTAAACAGCCGTTCCGTCCACAGGCCCGTCAGTGTTAGAGACAGCGCTCATTAGCAGCTGACATCAAACGCTCCTGGAGACTGATGATTTAAATATTGAATCGACTGGCGGCGGCATGCAGACAGAGGAGAGCTGCGAAGTGCTGACACTAACAGATGTATATTTTACCAGGCTTTTCTCTGCTAAACTGCCTAATGGCTGCTGGGGTAGGACAGATGAAAGTGAGACCTACCGTTCTGCTGGGAGCTTGTCTACTGTACATAACAGTCACCCCATCACCCCTGCCCCCTTTCTACCACTCTCTAGAGCTGCTCCATTGCTTTTATGTACAGCTTTGCTCTCAGTAGGATCAGAGAAGAACCCCCTGATTGGAGGCCTCTTTGTAGGCCACAGGCAGCGGGACACTAACAAGCTCTAATGATTTCCAGCCAGGCCTGTCTCCCTGCTCTTCCTCCGCTCACTCACACCGCAAACAGTAGAACAGCATCCTCACTGAACGCACTGCCGAGTACAGGACATCCGGTCTCTTGTCCTGTTTCTTCAGGTTTTACTATACACGTGTAGCAATGAATTTCCAGTCGTTTGACAGTGTTCAAAAATATGTAGACTAGGCTATGTAGATGTCATGGCGTCAGAGGGTTAGGGTTTTTGACATTCCCAAGGATTTAAATGAGTTTTTATATAATTTACCTGGTAAGTAATCTCTTATATATAGAAATATAATTGTTTATGTCCTGATAAAATAATTTCTTTTTTTTTAGCATTTTAGTGTTTTGTCTCAATTTATTTTGCCTTAACAGGTGTAGTTCTTGGATGACAATAAGTATAAGTTTATTTTATTTCACAAATTGTATTACAACCTCCTTCCTTACAGGTCTTGTGGAAGCCTAACAGAGAAAGTACATTGGTATTCTACGTATGCACTTTGCAGGAGACATTACAAAAACATCTTTGGTTTCTGAGACAGAGCAGGACATAAAGGATGGCATCTGAATGTTTGGTATGACAAAACACACGCTGGGGCCTTTCATGCATTCTGGCCTGCACACTTTTGTTGGTATGTCTGTCCTCCAAAGACAGACCAGATGCGAGAAACTGAAAAGACTGAAGATAATTGCAAACATATTTTAGTCTGCCTCTTATCTCGATAAAGCCAAGTAGATCTGCCTCAAACTAGAAGAAAAGCGAGCACTGGTCTTCTACATTAGAGGCTGAAAGGCATGGAGCCACAAGGGCAGCATGAATCTTCCAGTCTTATCCTGCAAGTGCATAAAAAAGGCTGCGTAAAACAGTTTCATGCTGTTCAAAAGCAGCAGCATACAACATCCCATGCCATTATGAGTTGAGTCCTTTTTAGTCTAGCTACAACAGTGCCTAATGGGCTTAAATATTCTATATAAATATGTAGGACTATATAAATATAGTCCTACAAAATAAAACAGAAAATTGCTCTTCCACACCTACACACAATGAACAGTCTGCGTCGGATAATGAGGCCTATGTTCAAGCATCAATGTGAGCAACTAGAAAAATATGACTTGTGGTAAAAATACCCATTATTTCCAAAGATGGTTAAAATACACATTATACATTAACAATAAATTTACATTTAGTCATTTATAAATATGTAGGACTATATAAATATAGTCACCAGTGTTACAGCGGGAATACCACTGGAGGCAAGGTGGGTTAAGTGTCTTGCCCAAGGACACAACAACAGTATGAACTGTGGGGAGAGCGGGAATCGAACCGTCTATCTTCTGGTTGAAGGACGATCGCTACCACAGAGCCACTGCGAAAATTGAAAGGCAGTGCTGTAATACAAAATATCAGATTACATTATGTAAGCAGCACTTCTACATAAAATGTTTCAATTGAATACATCTTTTGTTCTCTTTCCTCTTGATCTCAAAGCCAGAAAATGACAAAAAACACACAATAGCACACACAAACAAAACATTCATTAAAAGGTTCATTTTTTTAACGTCTCATAATAATTAATATAGATGTCATGGTTTATGCAACCTTATTTTTAACCCCTGTGGATCGATCAGTCATAATGTCTTACTGTGTTACTGATTTCAGATTGGTCTTTGATTAAAATAAATTGGACTGTTAGGGAATATTTGAGCTGCCCTTGAAGCTGAGAGAGACTTTCTAGATGTCTTAGGCAGGAGAACTTTATTGACCATTAACAGTGGACACTCAACACAGTGTAGTATTGAATAACCAGTCTGACCATGCTTCTGGAGTAATAAGACTATATCGCCTCATACTGTGTCAATGTCCACGCAGTGCCAGGGTGTTTTCCAATAGAGTCTAGACTTGGAGCACCATTCTAAGCTGAAACACAAGTGAAGACACCGCAGCTACAGACCTTGGTGCTGAAGGAAGGCTTCTACTATCTCTCGCAGGCAGGGGTGCAACTACCCAGTGCTAGAGGGGTATGCAACCCCCCCACCTACCATTTAAAATATACGGCATTATTAACAAGGTTGACAAATAAAAAAAAACAGTCACAAATTTACAAGCATTAACGTTATGATCATATTCCAATAAAGAAACGAAAAGAATCTCAATTTTTATAATAATTCTAAGTAGGAGCCAGTTCTCAATGCCCAGTACTAGTAACAATGTTTAATCGCAATTAATCGCACCACAAACAAATGGGAAGATATGTTTTTTGCAGATATGTTTTTCAGGTTAAGCCTATTTAATCGAATATGTTCCACTCCATGAGAGCAATGATGTCAGAAACTCATCTAATAACGCGTACGATCACAAATGAATCCACTTCTGTCGCTTGTCTTCGTCTCCCTATTTCTCACACTGACACTAAGACCTAGTAACCATAACCATAACCATAACCATAACCATAACCATAACCATAACCATAACCATAACCCTGTAAATAGGTAGTTAATAAAAACCTATGAGAATAATGATTAAACAATGATTTTAATGTTTAGATCAGTTATTGCATGGCTCCATTTGAATCACATTATTCATATTTTTCAGCTGTTATTATTGTCAAAGCAGTCATGGACCTTAAATCTCTGGGATATTGTGCCCCATGAGGTGATCCTGGGTGTTCTGACAACTCTTTGTTATAGGTTAATTGCAAGCAAGAACAGAAATCCTTACCATCTGTCTGATACATGTATATTCTGAGTTTGACAGTACAAGATAAGTCAAGG
Organism: Perccottus glenii; assembly: GCA_024416835.2. Lineage (NCBI taxonomy): Eukaryota > Metazoa > Chordata > Actinopteri > Gobiiformes > Odontobutidae > Perccottus > Perccottus glenii. The sequence continues at coordinate 9,749,077 of CM044548.2, forward strand.
TAGGTTGTATCTGAATTCAAATTCAAGAATTGTTTTAAATTTTTTACAGAGGCAGATTATTACAGACAAGGAAAGAAACATTGTTGCCTCCTGTTGATATTCAATGGACTTAATTTCATTTTTATTGATCTCTATATCAGATGGACTAAGAAATGAACTGTTCTCTCTGTACTGTTTGGTTGTCTGTGCATTCTGAGGTAATTTAATCTGTGTTTGCTTACTGCTCCCCAAAAAAAATTAAATTTACAGACTAACATACTATTTCATTGTATACAATAGTTAGGATGACTTGCGAGGCTACTTTGAGGCAGATGTCGTGATATTGGACTATATAGATAAAATGTAACTGAAGGGTCATTCACTTTTCAATAGCTCATTTATTGATTCCAAGGTTTATTGTAATACAATTATATTTATACTCATATTATGAGTCCACATTGTACACAACCAGCAGAGGAATTTGTAGTTAAATGCCTAAACACTGACACATCAGAGGTGGTGGCTGTTAAATGAATAAAAGTTGTCATAACAAGGAAACAGAGAGGGAGGTCGAGGTGCTACTGGCATTGAGAGAACTAGATCTCAACCAGAAAGTTTTTGTCAACTTTGTTGATTATTTGAAATTTGACACTTTCTCTTGTATTGCACTGGAGTTGTTGGACTGCAGCCTTCATGAGTTTGTTAAGCAGAGAAACTGGCAGCCATTGTCCCTGAATGACATACGTTTGTTGGCCTTCCAGATGCTTGTAGCTGTGCAGGCACTACACAGCACTGGAATGGTTCACACAGACATAAAACCAGACAACATTATGCTTGTGGACAAAACTAAGAGTCCACTCAGAATCAAGATGATTGACTTTGGTTTAGCACTTAGGGACAGTGAATTTGAACTCGGTATGGCATGCCAGGCTCTGGGATATGCCGCTCCCGAGGTTATTTTGGGCCTTGAATTAACTAAAGCAATTGATGTGTGGGGTTTGGGATGCTGCCTGGCCTTTCTATACTTCTATACCTTTTTGCTAGTGCCACTGAATATGATAATCTTGAATCAATTATACATCTTTTGGGTCAGCCAGAAGATGACTTAATCAACAATGGACGGTTCAGCAACAGATTTTTCTGCAAGACATCAAGCAGAAATCCTCAGTGGAGATTGATGACAATGACATCCACTGCTTTGAAAAATAGGAAACAATTCTACTTTAAGAATGCCAAAGATCTGGATGATCTGATCTTAAATCACCATCCAATCAACTCTGATATGGAACTGGTGGACAGAAAGGAATTTCTGAGCCTGTTAAAACAGTTACTGTGTCTGGACTATAGAAGCAGAATATCTTCAAGTGATGCACTTGAACATAACTTTATAACAATGAAACACATGTTAGATTACACAAAGGAAGGTATATACCTCATGAGGAGTGTTTCAAACCCCAGTAAAGAAGACACAAACTCAGAAGTTGACAGGGACCAAACGGGAAGTAGTATTACAGACAACACCTCTCTCCCGCACATTGCTGGTAGTCCACTGACTACACCAATTCAGGTTAGTAATTGTGTGGCTCTTAAAACTAGACAAGCGGTAGATGGAGTTTCTCATGATGGACCTGGTTGTAGTAATCAGTACTTATTCCAGGTTCATACTGTTTCACGTGAGACTCAGTGCAGTTCCAACATCAGTCGACTAGAGTATGTTTTAGTGCCTGAGTCTTTAGAACATGAGATGAGGTCTTACAGCATTGAAGCAGACTATGTTTTAGCGCCTGAGTCTTTAGGACATTGTTGTGACAAAGCTTCCTCTGATTCTCATAGGCAACATAATACAGATGAGGAGACCTGTGAGGTAACGGCCGAGAGCCACCACCTCTCAGATGAATCTAATATTTTATTTGTTGAAGACAGTAGTTATCAGTTCTCTGGCCAAGTTGATAACTCTGTTTCTAATTCAGCTGGGACACCGGCTCATTCTGAGACCTTTAAGGCTGAGGCTTTGCCTGAGCCGGAGTGTTCTAGTAATAGTACCAGTGGTGTTCCTATTGATGACCCTGGTTGTAGTGATGTTGAATTTGTAAAGCCCACTCAGGACCCTGACTCATGTCCTGGTGGTCAAGAAGAGGAGCTTGTGGTTTTCACTGAACCTGAGTGTTGCAGTAATATTAGTGCTCAGGAGATGCAGTTGGTAACTTACCCAAAGAAGAAAAGGGCAGGCAGGTTCAGACGGGTGCTCAGATGGGTCAGAAAAAGATTCACAGCTGTGTTTTGCTGTGGATGTTGCTGTTCCTCAGACTAATACTGAGGAATGTAAGTGCTTGCTCTAGATTTGGTACCTATTTTCTTTTACTACACTATGTCTTATTTAAAACTAAATAAGACAGTGTTATTTAATAAGCATTTTTATATTATAGATTTTTTTATATTATGTTTTTCTCAAATCTTGTTTACATATTAGTTTAAAATCTGTGTTAGTGAGCTCTTCACCTTTGAAAATTGTCAAAGAGGTGATTATTGCATGTGTTTCTTGGACTGACCACACAAAGAGACCTTTGTTAGGCACTGACCTAGTGTCACACAGAGCATCTGTATTAGAGATTGGTCAGGTTATTGATGAATCAATGATTTATCAATAACCTGATCAAGTTGCACAATGTGGGACTCTAGTTCAGTGTCAGACTTAAATCTTTTTGAAAATGGCCAGACTAAAGCACATAGTACAAACATCACACCCTTAAATTAATTAGTTTGTTTATAGATATATATATATGAATTAATATATATATATACCTATTTCCTACCAATGGTGATGTGCTCATCAATACAGATGTTAACAAGTGTGAACAAGATAGAGAGAAGCAAGACTATATTTGCATAATATAGTTGATTTATAACTTGATTTATAGCATAATAAGTACACTGTTGTTTTTCCACATCCGTTGCTTTCTAACCTGTCAGCAACAAAGTTCAACAAATAGGAAACAACAAAGGGCAATGCACTGTACTCATACTGTCTGTTCTAGTGATGAGTGCTGAAGGTTGTTACTTATTTCTTCAATGTCCAATTCTTGGACATTAATTTTCCTGTGCACATTTTATGCTGACACACCCTGTAGTCATTACAAGAAGTTATGCCAGACCCAGATTTATGCATCTTCTTTAAAAAGAAAGAGGGGTTGTTGAGCTTCTATCTTCTGGCTCAGTCTAAGGCAGTATAGTTTACATTTCTGCTTAGTTTGCTGTCCACATGTTGTCCCACTCTCGTCTGGTGGAGTGGATCCTGTTGCAGATGTCCAGCCCGCTGTTAGACGTCCTAGTAATGATAGGACCAAGAGATGTGCCTCCTCTGTGATTCTGTCCCAGGGACCCCCCTGACCTCAGTTCCTCTCGCTCAAATTGATGAACTGTTCCTGCTGATATTATTATGGATTATATTTATACTATATCTATTTGCCAATGACTTTCCTGGACACATCTAATGCAAGGCCTGTCCGTCCTGGGAGTGGATCCCTCCTTCTGTGGTTCTCCCTGAGGTTTCTTTCTGGGTTTTTGAGTTTTTCCTCACTCTGATGGAGGGTCTAAGGACAGGGGATGTTGTCTGGTACAGTCTAAGACTTAGGGTTTGTCCATAGACTACTGCTCTTGCAACATGGTACACAACGGTAATAAAAAATACAATATAAAAAAGTTACATGTGAATGCATCATCCTTTTCCTTTAAAGAACATTTTAATGAAACTTTAAAATTCAAAGCAGTATGTTTATATATATATATATATATATATATATATATATATATATATATATATATATATATATATATATATATATATACTTCATCAAGTAAATCTGAATTTACAATAATATTGCTACTGAATGATGATTCTTAATGGATTAAAGAACATCCACATTTACGTCTCCAAACTGGTGAGTGGCACGTTTCTGCTCTCAGCTTAGTGGCATTCCTGAAGCAGTGTTTATTTGTGTCACTTTTGAAGGTTGTGTAATCAATGTGGAATTAACTTAAAAGGGTCCACTTTGAAACAGATCAGTAGCCCCTTGCCCCAGCCCCCTCACCCTGGATAGAAGAGGTGCAAGCAGACATTTGGCATTGGATACTGGATGAAAAAACGAATATGAATTTCCCACATTTTGATCTAAGCACTGAGTGTGGATGAAAGGCACATCTGAAGAAAGAAGCTTACTTTTTCTATAATGTTAAACTTAGCTCAGCCTTTGATCTTTTAATCCTGTGCTCATAAGGTTGTGAGATAAGCAGCCATGACTAACGTCTCTTTCTAATAGACAAGAAAGAGAAGAGCCCACATAATGAGGCCTTTTACCCCTTTTGAAGACAAATTGGACTGAAATATAACATTTAATGGATCTCCCTTTCAATAGAATTCTGTTTAAAGTGGAGAAAGTTATGGCTAGTGCAGTTAATGTTACTGTTAGTGTCTGAGCGCTTGGTCTATCTATTCTCTCCCGCCCACAAGTCTATTCAAAGTTGCTGTCTTTGAATCATCTCCCTTCCTTTCTTTAATCACACAGACAACCTGTATGCCATGTTTTCACTGAGTAGTTTGGTACATGATTTAGTTAGTATGCTCAACGCTTTTGTCTCTGCCATGTGTTAAGGATAGAAGCACAAGTTAAACAGTGACATTATACTTCAAGATTTAGTCTTGGGAAATTTGATGTAGTAGGTGGCAGCAATATGCATTTTACAGCTAGGATTTTGTAAGGATCATGTGACCAAATATGACATGAGAGCACATTGCCAAGTAAAGGTTTCAAAGATATTGGGCATGGGAGAAGCCATTGTTTCGGGCATGTCCCACCGGGAGGAGGACCTGGGGAAGACCTAGGACACACTGGAGGGACTATGTCTCTCGGGGGACCAGGTGCATAATAGTCCACTGCTTAAACAGCTTTGTGCAATGGTTGCATTAAATTTGTCATTTTGCCCAAATAATATTCTGCTTTTACTGATAATGGTCACCATCAAGAGAGCTTCTGCAGCTTGTTATTATGCGTGCTTGGTGTACTCATATAAAAATGGAGAATTGGTTTACAGACACACAGAGAACATCTCTGGAATCTAGTTGGTCATTGTTTGTTTCCGTTTTTGTGGGGCTAAGCATGGCTCCCTTCCTTTCAGTCTGTACATTAGTGGTATGGTAATAATCACTTCTCAAAGGTTAGAAGTCTGTGTCTGTGTGCTTGGCTTTGTGACTGCAGCGGGTAATGGTTCCTTTCTGGCTCGCCCACAGCCTGTGCAGAACCATTAATTGGGTAACACTGATTCCTGTTGCTTTTGCTCTCTCTTTGTATTTCTGTCTCTCCATTTCACGAGCAGACAAAGTTATTTAAGTCGTCGTAATACTTTCATCTCATATTCTCTTTGTCCCATTGTTATGCAACTGCACAGACTCAGATGTAAAAGAAGCAGAGGCTACAAAGAGTGTTTATTTATTTTATTACATTTTATGCATTGCTTCTTTCACATATCTCATCAGACAAATTATACTCCAGATATGAAGCAGCGTGGGGTGGAGGAGAAGGATTTGTGTAAAGGATTGGTCTTTAGGACTGCACTCTGCAGAGCTATATTCATATATTACCATTTGCGTTTTTCACACTTCTGTCTTTCTCAGCCTGTGGGCATGTTTTCACATACTTGCTCACATACTTTAATGCAGCTTTGTGTCTGGCCCTTGTCCTCGTCCAACTCCAACTCTGTGTCTTTATCCCCGAGTCTCCAGCTTTTCCCTCTGTCTTAGATGTACATGCCATCTGGTCTGGCTTCACATCTGTGGATATCCTGTCTACAAAGCCCGGACAGCAGTGCTCTTTGTGCAGCCGCTCTCAGGCACCTGCCCTGGCTTAAATCACATCAGCCATTCCAAAAAGCGAGCCCATTAATACTGTCCACCTCTAAACATTGCATGTTGTAAAGCACTTGCTTGAAAAAGTGTTTATAGCCTGGGGCTGAGATACAACTTTTCTGCAGAATAACAGAGCAGTGAGAACATTTACAGCTCTGTCAGCAACCTGTTAGACACACACATCGATTACAGTCACACATCCACTCAACAGCAAAATGTGCCAGAAACTAAAAAGAGAGCAAGTCACATTGTGTTTTGATCAAATGTAAACACTGCTCACTTATTAATTAGTATTAGTTAGTTGATACTTTCTCTACTGCTTTCTTTTCTGCCCCATTTGAAGGGTGGGAACTAGGGCTCACATATAGGGTATAAAATGTTACAGTATTCACTATTGTAAAACATTTTGCTTTCAAACACAAAAAAAAAACTATAAACATATGTATGTGTATCTCACGTATATACAGTTAAGCAGATGCAGACTATTATTTACCTTGAGGCTTAACAATAGAGCACATGGACTGCACACAACCACAAAACTCTTTCCTTATTCTGATTTTAGTCTAAAACAAATAATACAACCTTCAAGGCACATGCTCACTGACAGTAAGTGATTACTTTGATGTTTTCTCAAGACACAATGTGGATTTCTGCCATTTCTGCTGTTTCTAGCAAAAATCAAATGGCAGGTTGCTTTGTAGTAAATTGTAGATTTGACAGAGCAGAACGGGAAGGCAGCACTGAGAGAGCCACAGCCCCCAAAACACTTAAGCTGTTGGGCAGTGGCCCCAACAGATATCTGACTTAGGGCACGCTTGTACAGAAAGTTCTGTCAGAATAAACTATAGAGTGCCCTGGAAGTTCTTTTCCTGCTTTTTGATACGTTTAGTGGCAAAAAATCCTATTGAACTACTTTAGGTCCCAGGGCTTTAGCTTAAGCTTGACGTGTGAAGAAGGTGAATAATTACAGACTTACAATACTGTTTTTGGTTGTTTAATGGAGAGAGTTATTAGTTACACATTTCCATATAAATGATACACAGTAAAGCATGGTCGAAAACTATTTGGCCTGAGGCCCTGGCTAGCTTCTTCAATCTGTTTGCAGCAGAAATCAATAATATAGTTTCACAATAAAACAAAAATCTAATCTTCAGCTTAAATGCTTTTACAATAAATCATTCAACATTCAACAATTGTATAACTTAAATTTACTTATTAAGAATAAACTCAAAATGGCCTCTACGATACATGACGGGTGAATTGGTGTCTTTGTAACACATTAAACGAACAATCTGTTTCCATTACAATCAAATGGGTTCATGTCTGTTTGGGGATTGAACACTTCACTCCTTGAAGCCACAGACGTATCCGTTTTAGAGCATTGGAGCTTGTAAAAAACATGTAAGTTTATTAGTTATAAAGCCACACTTAAAGGAGAAAATAAAGGAGGAAAGTGAAATATCATTGTCTCAGCTGTTGCCTGTTGATCTGTTGCCTTTTTTGGTCCTCATCTGTCTGCTTATGGAAACATAGCTGTTGCGTGATGCTTAAATCCAAAGCTGAGGAGCTTTTTTTCTATTATAAATACTCCACCCAGCACATACATGTCTTTCAGATATACTCCCACATTCTCAACACATTCCTTTTTTGGCAGAAAACAGGATGCTATGCGTGGCACACAACTCGTGCAGCAGTTCCAGCAGCGTTCTCTCCGTCTTCTCTCAATTTGCTCGACTCCACATCTGGGATCAGAAGCACGGAAAGACAAAAGCGGGTGGTGTAAGTGGTTTAATGGCCAAACAAATGTCTTTTGGGAACAACGCAGGGGTGATGTGTGAAAATGTGTGAAAGTGACTGCCCATTTAATTAGCGCTGAGAATACATACTTGAATGCATTTGAGAGCTGTAGGCGGCAAAAAACAAAACAAAAACATTGCACTGTATCTTAGTCTTGCATCTCCATCAAAGGGGCCGAATCGGGAGAAACTGTGATCATAGCAGGCTATGTACTCTCTGATAATACTGCTGCGACCCTCTGCGGGCTCACAGGGCCCTTTTATATGTGTTATTCATGTCATTATGATGCTCATGAATTGCGGATTGTCAACAGTATTCTGAAGATGAAGTGCTGTGTCAATTAAAGTGATCTGCATTTGAAGTCGGCCTCATCCACCACTACAGAGGCCGCAGCTTGTCTGATGTGCACAAGCATGTGATTAAATATTGTTTCCTATTATTGTTTACCCGGGTCTCTCTCTGAAGTTAATTCAGAAAGTCTTCCACACTGAATCACTTTGAGCCGTACATCAGAGGGAGAAGCTGAAATCAAATGGTTTTGGGCTTTCTCATGGAAAGTTATTTGAGAGATTTATTTCAAACACTTACTCTTGTCAGGCTGATCTAAAGCTTTGGAATTTTGAAAATGTTTGATTCTCTCCAGAGCCGTCATCAAACTAGACTCAAGTCAAACTTTCCACAACATGTGTTCAGTCACACGCACGTTGGTTTCTCAGAATCCATCTGAAGAGTGGACACATCCCAGCTGCTGCTATGTGATTGCTGTGCTGAAATGAAAAGTGACGATAAGACGAGAGAAACAACACCAGACTCCTCTTCATTAAATTTACTGATCAAAATTTAGTAACCAGTCTACTACCACTTCTTCTTGGACTTTAAGCTGTTATTCGCAAATGCCCGTGCACATTGTGCTTTAGGAAATGTTGCATTCAAGACATTTATCAGAACTAATGTTGCGCTTATCAGAGGATTAACTTGTGGTTGTGAATGTCTTGATTTCTTTTCTAGTATCAATCTGTGTATGAATGATTCTCTTTAATAGGCTATTCCCACCACAATTAGCATGAATAGATTGGGCCTGAGGCCAGGTAAGTGCAGGAATAAAACATAGAGATACACAAAATGTAACTCTTTAATTGCACAGGATTAGTATAAAGGTAGACAACTGTTAAATCTTTTCAGAGAAGCTTCAGATGATGTGTTTAATCAAGGTTCTGACAACATCAGACCCTTAACAACAAGAAGCTACATCTATTCAGCAATAAGCCTCAGATCCAGCCAAAGTAATTAGCAAATAACGTGCTAAAAAAATGATCAGTTTCTCAAACATGACTATTGAGACTGGGGTGGAGAGCTGTGAGCATTCTTTTGACTTCATTTGGCCAAGTCTGAATCAAAGTGAGCAGACAATCTTTTCTTTCATCTCCGTGCGGCTGTGAAGAAACAGGCTGTGTCCTGCCAGGCCAGTGAACTTGTACAGCTTAACACTGAGAAGGCCACAGTTTTTTCATGGTTGTCCTGTGAGTGTATTTTATCTGTCTCTAACCTTTTGATCTAAATCTTCTTAACTTTAAATGATGTACTTATTCTCTTGAAGACGCAGAGCTTTCGTGTCACAGTTTGTCTCGAGATGTAAATGGTGTGATGACTGATGTGATGACTTGACTAATGTTGATCAAATACTTTGGAGCTTTTAAAATAGCTATTTATGAAAAAAAGAATGCAGTAATTTAAATTACAACTGGGGATTTTAATGCATTTTCCATGGAAGGACATGTGTCTATGTTTATACATTACATTGACACACATATCAGAGATGCAGTAGGTGCCACCATAAAGGCCATGTAAAGTGGGATAAGTAGGGCCAATATGGTGCAGGGGGCCCAGTAACCACACTGGTCTGTGTGACATGACATTCCTGCGCCCCAGCCCGTGAGCAGCTTCATCACAGTGTTGTCCATGTTTCCAGAGCAATAGGAGGAGTCCCTGGTGCTGTGTGCTTAGTGCTGCTAAACAGCCCTTTGTATGTGCTACACACAATACTCTGAGGCTGGCACTCTGGACAGCGTGAGGGCCCTGCTGCCAAGGGAGCTCCTAGCTGTTGTTCTTTTCATCTTAGTTAAGCCACTTGGCTCGCAGCAGAATGGGCATGAAGAAGAATGGTTGAGCGGAGAGGCTTGTGGGAGATGGCAGGAGTCCTTCTCATTTCCCTCTGGGACACTTTTTCTATGCATTTATCCTCACACTTGGTCTGATTCACCATGAATTCTTTGGAACACTTTGGTACTGCTTAATTTACATGTATGCCAACAGGCTTTTAATGTATTTAAAACTTGGATGATGTTCAAAGGATGCTATAATTCCTCTGAAATAGGCCTTTTGAAGGCTTTATCTTGTTCTTTCTCTTCTGGCTAATCTTAAAGCCCCTCAGTATGCCAGAGCAATTTTTCTAATGCCAATTAGGCTTGACATTAGCATAAAAAGCCCTTCAACATTTTTCTTAAGAAAGCAGGATATTAAAAGGACACTTCTTTATACTTCAACCATCTGTTTTATTACAAATGGAAATAAAAGACCTCATTCTTTGTCTTAATATTATAATATGTCAGATGGACATATTAAGAACTTACCTTTCCCAAAATAAGCAGCCCCTAATGACCCAAATAAATCACATGTATTCTTTGTGTCTAAATGAGGTTATTGTTTATTCAGAGCATGCTAGCAGTCTCTTTCATTCCTCTCAAGAACTGCAGTAATTGCCCTAGAGTGCTAGGAATCAATTAATTACCATTTGGACTCTGTACCAGCGCGCAGGCGAGCACACAGCAAATGTTATTTCATTAGCCACAAATGTGGCCCAGAGGAGATACATTCTTAGCAGATTTCTTGCATTTTTGAGTAGAAGCTAAAAGCCCTGTTTGCTCGACATGGACGGCTGGGACACATTCCTCTGCCTCAGTGAAGGTCCCACTGGGGGGAGCTCTGTGGGGGACTCAGTCTGGTGTCCTATACTGGGCCCTGGTTTGTGAGAGCTCAGGATAAACATTCTTTTCTAATGAGGTTTACAAAAAGAGTTTTAGTATTTTATTACTTAAATAAACTTGCCAAACAAATGCTCTTTGACACTGCCAGCTTGTAGATATTTTTAATACATTATATTTAGGATAATGCTGTATTAGATTAAATGGTAGGAAGTATACATACAGTATATATACTGTCTATATATATATAGCATAGTCTTAGCTAAGCATTCTATGAAAACAATCCACTTTTCTCACCACCATTTTCTTGATGTGAAGTTCCCATTCCCATGATTGCAGACAATGATTGGTCATTAATGGTGGTTCTTGTATTGTATTCTGATTTTTAACTGTAACAAATGCAAGAGCACTAATTCACTGCAGGTTCAATCCTCATCTTCTGAAACCCATAAGTGCAGTGATAGAGGGAAACCGTCAGTAATCCATTAACAAGAGAAGTTGAAAATATACAGGACATGTGGCTAACATTTAATGGTTTTGTTTTTCTTAAGTAAAAATGGTGCATGATTTAAGTAAACCTAGACAAAGTGCTGTTAACATAGTTCTAAAAGAAAGTTGGAGTAGTACTGACAGTGATCAGATCTCAAAGTAAAGAGGCTTTGAGATCACTTCTGAACAGTTATGAACGTCTCTCTCTGCACTCTTGTGTTTCTGTCTCGTTATCTCATTCTTTAATCACATCTGTGCTTCTTTGTGATGCTGCTGTGACAGTGCTTTGCTGCTGTCACCTCACAGCTATACTGTGGGGTACCGTTCCCAGCCCCACTGCCTCTGAACCGAGCAGCCACAATCACAGTAAAGACTTTAGAAGGCGAGCAGTACAAAGCAGGTTGTCATTCTGTATACGCAAAATCCAGAAGAATACAAGTGCTAACAAGTTCATATGCTATTTAGTTGAAAGGAAATAAAAAATGGCTCCTGTCCCAAACTCTAAGTCTAGTCCAACCCATTGTTCGAAAGATTAAGAGTACAAGCCATTACCATCAAATCATTTGCACTGATCATCAGCATTACAAAGTGCTTTCAACTTCTGTGGCTGTCAGCAACTCTGGCAGATTGGAGAAGCTTTAGCTTCCACTCGGCATCTTAACACAGCGGCTGTGGTCAGCAATGATGAAATTAGTTTGAACTCTTCTGTGGAGGATCCTTTAAAAAGGCTTCGGGATCAAAGCAGTTTAAGTGGGTCAAATTTACCTTGACCATCAGAGAACAGTTACATTTTGAACAAGTAGGGGGTGTAATCTGCAATGTACAAGATAGATAGACAAAAAGATTCCTCCTAAAAGTGTCAGATCAAAGCCATGTGAAGCATATTTTTCTTTTATGATAATGAATAATAAATAACTATATGTTAATATGTTTGAAACAACACCTTTACTACCATTCTGACAGAGAATCAAAAAGAAGTGAACTCACAGACAAAACTCTCCAAGCTATTCCAGCCGAAAAATGTTTGGTGTTTAAGCAGCAATGAGGCGTGACAGTTACTCAATGGGAGCTCTGTATGAGCAAATGGACAAGAGGAAAGGAGCCATAACCAATTACAATCACATACAAACCTGTATTGACAACTCACTCAGCTTGTTCTGTGCTTTCAGCAGAAACGCAGTGATGGAACACGGCTGTTTACTTCTGTGCTTTTTCCAAAGAACATGTCTGCTGTGTTTTGTACACCCTAACTGTTTAAAGTTTGCCTTTATCCAGAAACTGCAATGGCTGATATAGATTTAATTTTTTTTAGAGTTCAAGCACAAATCCTGTCACTAACCCTAGTCTGCATTACATAGAGTACATACTATTTCTATTGCCTTTCATAAATACTGAATGACAGAGAGGAAATGCTCTCACTTAGTTAGAGGACTAAGTGAAATCTTGTTGCCTCAGTTCATTAGCAGAAGTGATTTTGTTTTAACCTCGGCCGTGCTAATTCCAGTCTGGCCTTTGGTGCATGTGAGGCAGTCCTTTAAAGACGGCCTCCTTTTGAAGCCTGCTGGTCGAGCTGTTCAAAGCTGCAGCTGTTTTGGTGCTGTTTGACAGCTTTAATTGGTGTTTATTTTGGCATCCAGTTTCATTCCTTTCATGCAAATGTCCTGCATGCAGCAAAATGGGTCAGGGCAGAACTAGGTGAGCATAGTTTGTGTGTTCAGGATAAAAGCAAAGTACTTAATGAATTTGTATGTTTGATCACAATCTTAACACAACAAAAAGAGACTATAAAAGTGCTAGAATTAAAATAAAAGTCGTTCTTTGATAACCAAATGAGTGGAAACACACACAGAGGTGGCTAATATGGCGCTCAACACATGCATTTTTATGTTGTGTCATCTAGATTATTTGTTTTCTATTAGAGTCCTATTATTTATCTGTGTGCTTTGTGTCCCACCTGTGGATCTACAGCCAACAGTCCACCTCTCACACATTCTGGCCCACTTCATACACCCCCTTTCAGCCCACCATGCGTCTCCCTCCACCAGGCTGACATCACTTTGGAGGCACGCAGGGGCCTCCTCATCTGCTCCCAATTATGGCCTCACAAACTCCTCTGCTTCCAGACTTCAAACCACTGTAAACCATAGAGGAACAACCTGAGCCCGAAAAAAACTAACTAATGATGGAACTCACCACAAACGGGTCTGAAATGTGTGGATTGGTTTAATTGCCCAACTCCACTTTTCAGGAGCTAGGATGATGACAGTCAGACTGTGAACTTCAGGGCTGGCCATAAAATCCCCCGAGAAGTGGACCGGTCTTTTCATATATGGTGCTGTTTTTGATCCAATGTCAACAGCTTTTATCCGCTCAGACTTATCCCGAGCTGTTCCTCAATTTTTAAATGCATTTCAGCTTTGATAGATGGGAAACGATTTGTACTATGCTCAGAGAAAATATGGATTAAACTGCACTACCATTTTAAGGTCATAGACTCACTAGCAGCCAATCATACATCAAAGTCAGACACACAAGTGGAGATAGCACACAGAACAAGTTGACATTAACTTTGCCAAACATTACACACAGTATTGCATTACACATTATTACAGTGGGATTTCAGAAGCATAAGTAAGTGATCTGCCTCTGTATGTCCTTGCTTTAAACTTGCAGTAATATCAATGACTGTAAAAAATGCTAACGTCTTACGCTCATTGGTCCCCTATTCACTGAAATTGTCCTTACCACAGGGGAATAAAATGGCGGTTACATCCGGGCTTTGCGGCATAGTAAAACAATAGTTTTCAGTTAGCATAAACGGACGTATTAATCCCCCAGAGTTGTCATGTAGTAAAAACTTAGCTTCTTTTGTACCAGGCTGTAAACATGATTTTTACACTTGTAAAGTTGCCATTGAGTTTCTTCTTATATTTCCGCTTTTGGAGCCTGCCCTCTGGTGGACGACGATATATCGCTGTATATCGCTGTATGGTGGCGCCCCCTACTCAAGGACCTTTTAAGGGGTTCCATGAGAGAGGCTTGACTAGTACCAACAAATGCCAGTTCCTCCTTATCTTTAACATTTCACTATATACAGTATTTGACTTGTTCTGTAAACTGTAAGCCAAGGTGGTAGTTTTAATATTGACACCATATGTATATAAATGTTATGTTGTCTATGCTTGATGTAAATGTTGTGTTGCATTTACCGTTTTACTGTGAGTATTTGATAATTTATGGTCTCTATTAAAAGGAGAGGAGAATGTGCCAGTGTTGGGGGTAAACAGTCTTTTGATTTTCTTTATGTACTCTACTCATGGAAAGTTGGGCACTGGTGTTTAAAAAAAAATAAATACAGTATATTATTAATTGTATTAGGATATAATGTGTACATAACCTTTTTTACCTCCTGCATGCACATACAATAATAAGTAATACTCTTTATGCACTAATGTCACATCATGACTGTGACTTTGCAAGTCCCCTCTCGAGTCCTATTGTTCTCCTTTAGGCAACAAGACCCACAGCCTCTGATGACATCAGTCCCTCCCCCTCTCCTACCTTCACCCCCACCTCCTGTCGCCAGCCATCTGAGCGGTCAGCCTTTCTCTTCTTGGGAACACGACTTCATTATAAAGATGAATTGTCTTTTTGTGAGGACCAAACTGCCCCTTCTCGCCGGAGCAGGCAGGTGGGGCCTCGTTGGACACTGGGCTTTAATGCCATGACCTGGCTTCAGGGGTCAGTTCACCCACTGTTTGGAAAGCATCTCACGTAACGGATCAGTGGACCACTGCCTGTGTTTGCAGTCCAGGGCTCTCACACAGCCTCACCATGCACCACTGTCCCTAACAATGTGTATAATATAAAGTTTCTATTCATTCAATTGTTAGAGTGCTAAAAAACATTTTACAGAAAAAGCCAAATTAGCTCTTTGTGAGTAGTTTATTCAACCAATCTAGTAATTTAGTCACAAGCTGAGAGCTGCTGTTCTCATTAGACTAGGATTAGTGCAAATCAGTTATTGTGGCCTCTCTTGGTATAAATCAAAGTCCTATATTAGACCAACAAGATGAGTAAATGTGTTTGTTTATAAGATGCCTTTTTTGTGTAGCTGCCACTTATGATAACCTAACCTGCCTCATAAGCTTACTTTAGACATTTACTGACTAGCAATAGCAATCATAAGAACTGAATGTAGATGTTTTATTCCTTTAATTAGAACTAAAAGAAGAATGTTGTTATTCTTTACGTTTTTGAAGATAGTACAAAATAAGTGCTTCCTTTACCACATGAGATGTCCTCCATGCTTTTTTACCAGCTGTTACTGGCAGAGCTTGGCAGAGGTGGCTACGACTCTGAAATGTTTTATTGTTGTGGAAAATGTATTTTAAGTACTTGCTTTACAATGCTGCTTGAGGCATGCCTGTATCTGCTGACAGCACGCTGGAGCCTTTGTCTAGTTAAATGATATGCTTTACAGGGCCTTTTTTAAGTCACACAAAAAGAACAATGTCAAAACAGTTGTGAACTGCTCAGTGGAATAAATCAGATTTCTTTTCTCTTCCATGTTACTTGTCTACCTATGTTTTATCTGTTTAATAAAAGCTGGCTGTATCTCCAGCCTCTTGTGCTGCTATACACAAGGATTTGTTCTTTTCTTTATTTCTAATTAATGACAACAAATCTACTTTTGGAATTTAACTTCTAATACGATTCATGTCTTGTATAGAAAGACAATTTGTCTATTACTGAATGATTGTTAGTGAAGCATGTAAGGTTTGTTGTCAGTGTTTGTTTTTATTGGACAGTGTTTGTTTCATGTAAATAATCTCTTTTCATCGCAGCATTACTCTCACGGCCAAAGGACTGTGACACCTACAGTTTAATTTGAGTTATTATATATATATATATATATATATATATATATATATATATTGTTATAAATAACAACTGTTTTGATTAAATAAGTTGTAACCGAGACAAAGAAAGATCTCTAACTGAACCCAATGGCATCACACAATATGTTCAGATAAAAGTGACAGTATATGATTTTATTTTTGAAGTCTCCGTTTCTGTCAGTGTGCATATCTGTGTGACCGTTTTTTCTATGTTCTGTAGGTGAAAGGTTACAGGTCTGTGGACAGGAGGCCTTCTCTGCAGCAAGGCCTTTTGAGTCTCATTGTTTATTCTTTTATGGGCCCCCTCACTTTGCAAAGTGCAGCAAAATATTTGGGTATTAACTGGCCATTGTTTTCTTGTGCAGACCTCAGCTTCGCCTCTTCTAGTACCTCAAATATGATTTATGGAATGTAATACGATCATGGCCGCTGTGATTGAACCCAAGCAGCGAGTGCAGTTTCAAAGCCTGATGAAAATATTCAAAACACCAGTGCCCCGTTAACAGCCCAGCGTAATGAATTCCATGGCAGCGCAGGCCTCTGTGATTGGGAGACTCCAAGCTTAGTTAAATAAACCTTGTCTGGCCCCTCTGATGCCTGGCCTTATGGGGACAGGAGCTGACCAGTCACTCACAGGTCACGAGTGTTAATTACAACCACACTGACCCTGAGCTTAACATCATATCATTAGCAGCATCCAGAATGTCACACCTCAGCTCAGTCACAGAACACAGGCTACTTTTGTCCAGGACTCAGTTTGAAATGACAATGCATCCACAAAGGGCACTGGAGTTGTTCTGGTTGATGCTGATAGGGCATATCACGGCTGCTTCCCGCGGTGAAAGTGACAGCCTCTGATTTTTCTTTTCCTTCTAACACCATTAACTATTCAGATTTTCACCTTATGTGCAGATCAGCATTGCCACTCGACAAGAATCTGCACAGTTCAAAGGCAGTGATGCTTGGAAGTGTGCACACCTCCCTGGGAGTGGCCAGGCCCGGGACACCCGCCGCGCGCTGGGTGCTGTGAGCGCGGCCATGTTTGGATCAGGGACTGATTTTCCCTCTGAAGATGAGGAAAAGGTTTATGGCACGCTCCCATGAGAGTCCCTCCTGCTCTTTGAAGCTGCTGTCTTGGTGGCTGCTCTTATCTCGGGAAAGGATTATTTTATCTTTGTCTGTTCCATTCTTTCTCTTCTTCATATTCTTCTGGTCTCCCCTTTCGTCTTCCCTCAGTCCAGGTTCACACAGATCTCTTAGGAAATCTCTCCCCTGCCCTTTCTCTTTTACAATATTAATTTCTAAATTCCCCCTTTCAGAGTGCATCCAGTGGCTCCAACTCTCTTCTAGTGCCTTCCTTTACTGCTTCCCACTTTCTTGTTCCCTATTCCACTATTCTACCCTTCCAACACATGACAGACTTTGTAATTAATGAGCATCATAAACCTCTCTTTCTATTAGCTACCCATTAGTAAACCTGGCAAGCCTGTCATTTTGGACAAAAACACACAGCTCCTTCATTTGATCCCCACATCAAAGGGGGAACCCTACTGTTTTCGGCTGAATACACTAATTGTGTCCTCGTTCTGGATGGGGCTACACCCCCACTGCTTCAAAAAGGCAGCCAGTGCTGAGAGCAGATAGTAAAGAGAAGTACAGAAGCAGAAAGTATTGATTATGCAAGGCTAAATTTGGGGAGCGCCTGACGTTGGCAAAATTACCAGTTTGTCAGCTGCTAGGAGTGTGTTTATACATGTCACCTGCTCCTATTCAGGTTATTGTAATGACTGTTAAGATTGTTATGATGTCAACAATTTCACATGTTTTATGATGAGTTATTGTAATTGTCTGTCAACATTAAAAGGAATTTATAATTAGAATGTAATGATTTCCATATTTTTCAAGTATAAATAAAATAAATAAATATGGAAAATATATAGAAAAATGTGTAACAAACATTTCATGTAAAATCCTTCAAAATGTATGCATATCTGTTTATTTAAAATCTCTATAATATTTTTTACTGTCACCATTGTACCTGAGGGAAGTGCACGCCTGTCTGTTTTCCCTCTCTACAGACATTTGGTTTGACACATGGCATGCTGGGCCACCTCAATGGGCTGAGTCACCAACACTGCAGGAATCAACACTTTACTTCACAATACTCACTGTACACTCATGATTGTCTTCTCTTTACAGGATCTTTGTTCTTCTAGATAAAGGCAACAGTCACATTTTCAAGCGCCTGGCAGCTGCTCCTCTCTACCTATATATGCCCCACACCCCCCTCTCTGCAACAAGGCAGCATCCCCTCTGGTGAGCTCTCCAGGCATCAGGCCCCTAACATTGTTCCAAGGACATAAAGACAAACAAACTGCTCGATCTCCAGAGCCGTCCATCTAAATGCCCCTATTATGGCTTTTTCCTGGGGCCATGAAAATATTTGTAATGAAGTGATCACTTCCTCTCAGCCAGGCGTAGGATTTGACTTTTTATCATACGCAAACATATGAACAGCACACAGATTTACAGCCGATCTGAAAAATTATACAAGCTTTGGATTGGCTCAATCGAGTGATTTGATGAAATGTTTACCTCATAGAACTATCTGAAATGATAATAGGGATAGATGTCATTTTTGGGAGTTTGTGTCCATGAGAGGGTACTCAGGCTTCAAACCCTCGCCACCTCCTCTCTCACAGGCATCAAAGGAAAGGATTGGAAATAAGGCCCGCAAAGCCATCTCTCCGTTGGCCTCTTCAAAGGACAGGAAGTGTGTCAGAGGGAGAGGGACAGGCCTTCTTTCCCAGCAAATTCATGAGAGTTGCTATAATAACAAGCTCATCAGTGTCTGTGGCAGACTAGTTCAAAGGGGAGTCTGATTCCTCTTGGTATAACGTGTGATGATAGAGTCAGGATGCGGAAACCGCTGTTTAGGAGGAATGCATCTGGGGGCTGCATTAAAGACATGTGTCCAGTGTAAGGGCACAGCCATGAAGCTGTTCAAATCCTTCCATTAAAATTGGTCTGTTTTTTGATCCAAACTTCGAAATCAGTGCAACTCTTTGTTGTCTGTCATATGGTCAGAAAAGAATGTGTGAAATAAAGGTGATAGAGTTAGAGCCAAAAGTTAAGCCAAAAAGAATCTATACAATTTTAATGCAGTTTGAAAATTTCCATAAGCCGTATATCCTCATCTCGTTTTTTGCCTCTGTGCACATTGGAGAGTAAGTCTGAAGTGCCTAAGACGTCAAAAACAACAGGAAGTTGAGGTAAAATATTTCAGATGAAAAAGTTGTCTCTTTGATTCAACTTTTTGCCACGACTTTCTATTGCTTTCTATTTCTCGTTTTGGCATTTGATGATTTTAATGGCTACGACATTTTTGGACCTTCTTAAAATCCTTTTATTGTCAAAGGTGCACACAGCCTTATCCATTAATACCATTTATTTTGAAAGGCAGCAAAGGAAGTCACATCTCCTTTCTTTCGTCTTGTCAGTGGCGGGGCTCAGCCTGGATCAAAGAGTGAGTCGCTTGGCTCGCAGCGCAGCCTCAGCCACAGCGCTTTACTGAGCGCAGTCTGCTCTGGTCTCTACGGACGCGCCACTGTCTGGATACCACAACTTCTTCGCTTTTTTTGGGATTATATTTTCTTCTGATGGTTTTTAACTTCACTTCGATGCAGAGAAATGGGTAAACTGCACTCGAAACATGGTAAGCCTCCTGTTCCTTAAAGAAATCTCAGCTTTTAGTTGATGTTCTCGTGGTCCCGCGCTACTTTCGAGTAACTGTATTGTCTTGTTCTTTCTTTCAAGCTGCTATTTGTAAACCAAGGGAGAGTCCAGAAGGTAAGCTCACTTTTTCAGACTTACAGGCGACTGTTATAAACTTCATTTCTGAGACCTTTTTGCATTTTGTGAGCAAATGTATAGTTTTAATAGTCAGCAAAAAATCTGTAGTGCCGAAGAAAAACACGTTTAGAGCCCGATGAGACGTGGTTGGAGTAACCAAAAACACATTTGCGTCTTTGTTTCAGGCGACAGTTTTGTAGTTAATGCCTGTTTGGCAAGAAAGGGAATCGACGATTGGCTGGTGAAACAGAAATACTATCAACAAGACTATCAGCACAAGAACAACTGCGCTCTGACTCCACGGGTGAGTACCCTCTGCACGCACGGGGCTCGCGTCCACGCAGAAGTCACGTATTACTCCAGTTTGTCAATATAGAAGTATTGTTTTTACAACATTTGTTCGCCTTCAAATGTATGTCGCCCACACATGCATATAAATGAATTAAGCCTGTCTTAACATTTACAAAAGCACATTTGTAAATGTGCTGCGTAAGTTTAGGCTGCAGGTTTGCATTTCTAAATACCGAATTATCTTTTAGAAACAGGTCAGTTTTGTGTCTGTTGTAGTGTTAGGCTACCTTTTATTTAACTGAGAAAGCCTGATATAATTTCAATTTGATTAATGTAAATAATGGATTTCAAGTTTCCCCTGCCTTATCATTTGCATTTTAAGGTAACACTAGATCAAACTGGAGTTGAAAGCATGTGACAGTGCAGTGACAAGGCTGGAGTAATGTTGGAGGTCATGCTTTTTTTTGTTTTTCTTGGCAATGACTTTAACACATCATTGTTGTCAAGTGGGAAATCCTTTGGAATAGCTTCACAGGAGCTTTAAGCTTCTTTGGTTCGGAGTGCTTTCCTCAAAGGGAGCATTTTTGAAAAACTGAAGCCTGTCAAAGAAAAAAGGGAAAGCAGCAGTTTGCCTCCCACGATCAACACTGTGCGACAATTTGTTGAATTGCACATGTTTCTGGGCTTTCTGACATGTTCTGCTGTAGGGTGAGGATGTCTCTTACTGCTAAATTGTATTGAAGCATTAGTCATTTGTCAGATATGTGTACACGGAAGACACAACTCAAAGGCTTTTGCTTTGGAAAACCATATAATAATTTGTTGTTATTGCTGCCAAGTCAAAGAGAACAATCAGACTTAAGGAAGTGTTGGCAAAGTAATGATTTCCACACATGCTTGGCCCACAGTTTTTGGGTCACTTTGAAATGCACGGTCTGTCCGACAGTGGTGGGCAAACTTAGGCATGGGGGCCACATGCTGGACTTTACTAATAAGTTTACAAGCATTCACTAATAATTTATTGATAATCAAACACTGGCATATATTTTTCCTTTTCCTTCAATATTCTGCAGTGATCTGTTGATTTCACTATGTGATGTGCTTCAAACGATAAAAACCTTTCCTAAAGCAAACATCTGTGAGTGGCTCTAAAACTGAGGAGGTGCAGCTGTGACTGTGGTGTTGAATATACAGTGTTTATTGCACATATTGTTTTGCCTATAGTTCAAACTTAAACTATTTGAAAAAGAAGAAAGAAAAAGTGTTTTTATTTAGCATAAATGAGTTCCTAGTGTTAGCACGGCCCTCCTTTTGAGTCCCATGCTCTAATGTGGTTCTAAAATATTTGCCCACCCCTGGTCTAGGACAATCACAGGGTGTGGAGCAATGTACAAACATTTGATACAAAATACTGGAAAGCTGGCACTGGCTATACATATTACACCCACATAGTGTTGAAGTTGCTAATTCTGCCATGTGCCCTCACCATCAGTAAATATCTTTATTGTAACCAGACCCCACTGCTGTGTCTGTGGACTATGAGAAACACTAGAAAAAATATTTGCATGGTTTCTATGTGTGTGTTTTGGATAGTTTTAAGTATTCAAAACCATCATTGTTACTATGTAAGTACTATACATTTCTCACCAAAAAACAAACAAAGTCTTTGGTCCTGAAATGTGCATGCTGTGTGCTTTTATTTTCTCAACAAAAGCACTGTGTGAGGTTTGCAACGGATGGAACTGACGTTTCCACAAGTTAGGGCCGCTCCGTTCAAGGACAATGCAAATGAAAACAAGGGTGCAATGTTTTAAGAGTTTTTTCTTTGGTTTGTAAATTTCATTTCTTAGAGGTGTGATATCCTTTTTTATTTTTTTACAAATTCTATTTGAAAATAAATATTTACTTAATTAAACTCTGCATCTGTGCATCAGATGACCACAGTTGTTCGGTGGCCATCTAAAGCTTTTGGATATGGAACACATTTGAATGGATGTTTTAGCTTAAAAGCTATACCTGGTAATATATTTTCTGATGGAAAATAGGTGGACCAGGATTCAGGATGAAATTGGGTCAGGTGTCTACTGTATAGAGTCTTAGCTTGGAATTTGTTGTGCTTTTTTCATAAACTAGCATTCACAACAGGGACAGTGCTGCTTCTGTAAGAAATTGAAGGCATGTGATGTCTGTGTTAACCACATGCTTAACCCGTTTAAGGACAGACTGATCACAATGGCGGACTTTAAGCCTTAATGACATTTCCATAGCCACCCTGTATCCATTCATGGACAGTGCAGTTACACATGGTGAGTGGCTCGCAGACAGTGAGTGGTGTGGGCAGGTGGATGTGTGTCTCAGTCATGTGAGCCTTGGCACGCTTTCCCCTGTGTGCAGCATGGTGTCTACACCTACCCATAAACTTGATATGTTGCACTACCCCCGCAGAATGATGTCAGTGACATAGACATCCATGGCACTGAAGATTTTTACAACGTTGGACTTGAAAGTTCAGGTTTCTGTTGCCTAGTTATTAGGTTTCTCCTGAATGTTCTCCTGGCAGCAGTTAAAAGAGAAGTACATTATCTTAAGCGTGAAAAGATTAACTTCAAATACATTACACTTGTAATGCAAATGTTTTTTAGGTTCATTCTTTTTATATTCATACCACCCTCCCCCTCCAGAGGGTCTGCTTCCTCCCCAAACTCCATCTGCTTCTTGCGTTTAGCCTGTGGGCCTGTGTTGGTTGTGGATGATGAGAGTGTGCATTTGAAGTGGGCCATGCTGGGAGGTGTTTGTGTGACATTAATAGCCCCTCCTCCTCTACCATGAAGCCCCTCCTTGTTTGAAGTGAACAGAGCCCCCACACCTCCTGTTCTTACTGCAAACTCTTCAGTTTTTTTTTCTTCTAGTGAGCTTCTATAAACTTGTATGGACTCCCAGACAAAAAGAAAAGGTTCATCTGACAACAGAATTCAACTCTAAACTGAATCAGAGTGAAATGTCGGCCCCCCAACCCCCTTGTCTCTCAGTTGGTTGCCAGGTCTTTGATTTTTTTTTTAGGTACGAAAAGGTTTTGTTGGAAGTAGGTCTAAAGCTTAAACACATTCCCTCAACCTCTAGCTTAAAAAAAAAGACATGGTGGGTTTTGCAACCCCTTTATTTTTTTCTTCTTCTCTTCTCACCCTTCATTTCTTACTGACTGGCCTTTTTTGTATGTGTTGTGACGTATGGTGCTCTCATTCCGGGCTCTACCCCCTCTGTACTCCCCAGAGGACTGAGGGCCTGTTGTTGCTCTTTGAAGAGAAAAGATCAGATCCACATTCTAAAGTAAAGAATAGGCCTTAGCCTTTGGGAAAGAGGTCCAGCACCTGGCCATAGAAGGGGCCCTGTGAGTTTTTATTTCAGTTTTTTTACACAAAAATGCAACATGTAGGGCTTATGTTGACATCAACGTATAGCTGCAGGACTGGGAGTGTATGCAGGTAGATTTTGATGATGTCACATCTCGCCTCACATGTCACAGAGATTACTCAAAACAGAGTGAGCGTGACCACCGTGACAAAAGAAGCTTGGGTAACTGTCCTTTCTGGGACCGGTGGCCCCCTGTCAAACAATGGGAAGTATGAAGAGGGTGTAGTGCCAGTGGCATGTTGACATCTGATAAAGCTTTTGTATAGGCATTTCTGAGCTCCTTCCTGTCACATTTGTGGTAATTTGTCCCACCAGTATCCTGTCTCAGTCAGCCAGGGGGCCATCACTTCTGGCACACTGCGTTTAGTGGATACTGAAGGCGTGGAAAGTCTTAACACCACAGGGCCAAGGAAAAAAATACTAGTTAAAGCACATGGGTAATAAGTTATCGCAAATACAAAGTACCCATCATAAAATCAAAAGACCACAGTGTGCTTATGTAATATGTGATGAGTTTTGACTCTTGTAAGTGAGCCAGGTGTACGGATGCACTCCAGAGATCAAAGGCTGCTGCGGGAATGTGCCCTGAATCTCTGGGGATTAGCAGTTGAGATTGTGCTTTGTTTCCCTAAATATAAGCTCAGTTTGGAGTTAGCTGTTGATCAAAGTGTCTCTCACCACCCTTTACTGTCTAGTGCACTCTCGGGGCTAGGGGAATTCATTTTGAAAACATATGTTTACTGTAGCTTGAATTTTTATCAATACAAATAAAATACAACTTTTCCAGAAATGTGCATACTGGTGTCTTAATAAAATTAAAAGTAGGAATTTCCTGTCTGGCTCTTTACAGTAAGTCCTATATTAAAATGCTTTACTGGTCCTGTAATAATGCGCTAAACAACTAATAGATGCAATAACACTATGTTACCAAGTAAGTATATATTTTTTATAATTTATGATACTAGATTATGTCCCTTTCCTTAATCCCACAGCTGAGTTGTAAGTGTGTTCTTGCAAAGTGTAGATAAACTCCATGAGACTGGTGTGTCTTTTCTGTGAAAGCTCAGTGCTCATTTTAATCAGTCACTTAAAAAGCTTTGCTCAAGTGGGTTTTTATAACCTCTAATAATTCACTCTTGTTTGTTTATCAAGTTTCTCTGTGGGTTGTGCTCTGACCCATGCATTAACGGCAGTGTAATTTGACTGAGCACTTAAAGTGGCGCTTAAATAGGAAACAATCAACAACTGTTTAAAACTGCTGTCAAACTCCCATGAGATTTCACACAGGCAAAAAGCTAATCTATACACACACATATCTCATTTGTTGACTTGAATTCTGGATTTGTTTATCACTGCACACACTGGGGTTTCCTTGCACTTGTGTTTTTATCACATCAGAGTGAATAGAGGAAGTGGGTCAGGGTAAACAGAGTTAGGAGAGCATTGTGACTCCTCTGGACAGCGGTTCCAGGACTCTTCTGTTCTTCCTGTGGCTCCAGGGTTAAGTGGGACCTGGATTGTCTGTTCGGGAATGTTTTAGGCTAAAAGAAAAGCCAAACAGAGGAGCGACCCTGCTAAAAGGAAGGCTGTCCTTTCCTGATGTGTTTATTCCCCACAGGTGTCCTCACCAAGCCTCTCTCATGGAACCCCTTATAATGGCCTTGAGTAAGGGCGCCACCAGACAGCGTTATATGCCTGTCCACCAGAACGCTTTACAGGACGACCCATCAAGTTGCTCAGAAAATGGCCTTTTAACAAACACTAATAACCTAATGAACCTTAATAACAGTTATCCAGGAGTACACATATGTTTATGTGTAGACATTTGAACTCATATGTGGCATGGGTTGTTTTGCCCTATTAAAAACCTTATACCCCTTTCTATGAAAATTAATGTCTACTGTGAAAATATTATCATGGCAAAATTTTTTAACTTACTTACAATACTTCCATTTTTTTTTATTTAATTCTAAAAATAAACCCTGTATGTTCATCACAGTGAGCAATGTCATAACCCTAAATCCCTCAGGCTAAGAATAGCAGTACGCCTCTGTGACCAGTGCACTGGTGTCTAGTAGTTGAAGTGTCTATTTCTGCTGCTGTGTTTACTTGCTAAGTCGAAACTCTCTGTAATTACAGCAATGATGGCTCCATAGTTAAAAGGTCAGATGTGAGGGATGTTTAGAGGTGGCGGCTTGTGGCTGTCGTGTGTCTGCTGCAAACGTGCCAAGTGTGTGTTGATGTCTGTGACCGTATGACTGTGTGTATAGAAGCACAGGGACAGAATAGCCACCTTGGTGTTGAGGTCGGTCACATCTGGTCACTATGCACGTGTCAGAGGTTTTGGAAATGCCACATACTACCACACAGAGTCTCCATTTGATATTACCCGATGAGTGATAGGATTCTTAACACTGCAGTAGTCTTTTAAAGCATTTTTATAGTTACTGATTTTCATATTTATTTGATATAAGGATATTACTGTCTGTATTTTTTATATGTGAAGTGGAAAACTAAATGTCTTGTGCCAGCTGTGTTTGGCTGACTTGTGCTGGCACTGTGTCTAAAAGTATTGGCCACATCTTAGTATTGAACATCTACTGTCCTCTGTCCAAGATAAATTAGCTGTTTTAGACAGTGCAGTCCTTTGAAATGTTATTACACCAGTGAGCCGAGCAGAAACATAGAGGATCAAGTGACTCACTACAAAAACACACAGCGCTAGTTTAAATCGAAGTCACAGAGGTGTTTCCTGTGCGCCTCACAAGAGCAGTGGCACAAGTTTAAAGAACCTGTCACTTTTTGCAGCCCTCGAGGTAGACTTTTTGACTGAACCCTATTTCTGCCTGGGTTCAACTCTTGAGTCTGGCGACTGAAGCAACCCAGACGCCTTAAGGACTGTCTCTTCTCAAAGAAAGCGTTGACTAATTACTGAGAGCCTCGAGTCACAGCGGAGCTCACTCAGTTCAACAGAGCACATACTTAAATGTGAAGACAGAGTTTTTGTCAACAATTACCATTCATAGTCTTTCTCCACGGCACACATGACTGACATGTACACATGCTATCAGTGCATGTCACATTATTACAGCCCCAGAGTGAGCTAATTTGCTTAAAGAGTGAGATATTCTTTCGTTAAACCACACAGGCAGATTAAGGTGTGTCATTTGCATAGGCCTCTCTTCTTTCTCATTATTTTTTCACTGTGTGGAACTCGCTCAAAGCTGCACTGTGGATTCACAGAACCAGAATGTTGTGATTTGTTGATCTTGGCAGCAGGAGACCACCTGTAAATCAAGGCCAAGTGACAGCCTGTAAATCATGGCTTTCTTACAGTATTGCAGTGTTTCCAACTGGAGTTCATTGCTTGCGGGGCATTGTGTTTTGAGGATTCACCTCTGGCTTTTATTCCGTGTTAACCTTCTTTTTTCCCATAAAAACATAAGGATGAAAAAAGAGAAGACTGCCTGCAGCTGCCACCATTTGACGGAAAACGCTAATTGGGCCACACACATTGACATTTTCCCTGAATTTAAAATATAAGCATTCTGTAGTTTTAAAAGAAAAATGAGTTCTTTGTATTTTTTACAAATTCAGAGATATATTTTTTGAAACAGCTGTGTTTTTGTTGTTGAAAAAGAATCTTTGCCAAGTGTAAACTGGATTATTGATTATGTAGTTTAGACTCTTGATCCTTTCCTTTACCTTTACCTATCTACCTACCTATCTTACCTTTTGTAAGATAAGGCTGTGAGAAACAGAGTGATAAATGTTAATTGCCTCTGCAGTTACATATTTCGGCCGGAGCTTTGAGTAACAGCAAAAGTTTAGCTCCCAAGGGGCTAGCTAAGCCATAAAAGCTTATCTTTGCAGGTGTAAAAGTTTGGTAAATGGGTCATTAAAGTGTTGGCTAACTTCACACATAAAACACATAAAAGAGAGAGGGGCGGTGATTACTTGAAATCAGTGTGTTTCTGAAGCAGAGATCAGGGCTGTAAATCTCTGCTAATATTCCACTGAGCCTTTGAGGAGGCAGCCTTTGATGTGGGTGAGGTAATGTGACCATCTTTGTTTGCAATGTTAATCTGACATGGGGAAATGGCTAGCGCACCACTGACAGCATCCAAAACACATCACAGAGTAACCATCCTTAACATGATCTGTGACATGAACTGCAGTTGATCTCATACCTCAGAGCTGCTGACCGTGCACACTTTAATCATAGCTTCCTTCAAATCTGCCTGGTGATGTATCCCATCTCCATGGCTATAATTTACTTCCTGGGGTGCAGGAAGAGAAGTGGGTGTGTTGTGAATGAGGGGTGTCAGGCATGGGGCCGCAGAGTCTGCTTGTAAAGGAGGTGTCTTTGATGTGCCCACTAAAATGTCATCTTGAATGGCCGCTGTCCAGTCTTTTCTGTCAGTTTAAGTTACTTGAGTCAGACATACTTCTGGAGTCATGTTGTTTTGAAAATGCAGTTGAAATAACCACTTTTTAAATACATAATCACATTCAAGCTTTTCAAAAAGAAATACAGAGAAAATTATTAGCCAATATTTTGTCAGAGATGTAAAGGTTACACATTAAAGTGAGTGACCCATTAAAAGACCTTTGGTTTCTTATCAAAGGTGTAAAATTGTTTTATAAAACCTTGGCAGATATGATTAGCTTTTGCTACTCTTGACTGCTTTTAAGTTTGGTGAAATGTGTTTGTTCTCACACTTTGATATTGTCAATCATAAACGGAGCGAATTTAAGAATTGCATCATGTCGGCGGCCTGTGCAGATCCTTTGTAAAAAATGATTTTCCTTGTTTGGCTGGAGTGAAAAGCAAAGATTAATTTGACATGGCTCTCTGTTTGTAGGTGCTGTAGGCAAATTGGCCGCCATCTCCACTCCTGCCATAAATGGGACCGTCTCCAGTCAGCTTTGTTATGCTATATGATTATCCGGGATCTTTATTTCATGTGTGAAAGCTGATCCCCCTTTGAAGCCACAGCGCTGTGCTTCACTGCCCCACATCAACGACCTCATTCTCCACTCCAGCTTGGCGTGTTACATTTTATTGCTCCGTGGCGCTTTGAACGAGGATGTTAAATGTTGCTAGAAATTGGATCCAAAATAAAGGAAAAGAAACCTAAATGGTTTCTAACCTAAATGGACTTTAAAGCCATGGTGGGAATGTCTCTGAACAATATCCCATCTTATGCGCCATTTATGCTCAACCAGTAACTCCAGTAAAATATCTGTAGCACATGGCTAATTTGCATAAATCAACAAAGTGCGATGTAGGCATGGGATGGTATGCTGTGTGATTCTGACGGTATGATAACCTTGTGGCCAAATGTCATTGTTTGACAGTATCACAGAGATATAACTTTAAAATGGTTTTGATCTCCTGATAATATTTAACATAGTAAAATGTTTGGGTTGTTATGATGAAATAATGCAGTACAATTGAAAATTCAGACACAATTGTTCCAAATACAGGAACATAATCACTTTTCGGTTTTCATTCTAACCCTTATTTTTCACAAACACTTATTTTTTTTAAATGGCACTTTTCATACATTGAAAGCGGTTAATGTTTGTACACCTTTTCACCAAACCAAGGCATAACTTAGGTAATATGTCAACCTTTCTCTAGTAATTATTAGTGTCTTTAGGGTCTGCAGAGTCATAATCAATCAATTTACCATAATACCAGAGCGCTGCAGCTTTTAGACTAAGATGAGACTTACGAAAGACAGGAATATCTGTTCTTTTTACATGCTGCCAGACTTACCTCATACTGTAGGACCGGCAGTGCTCCAGATTTGAGTTTTGTTGCCTGGTCTTTTGAAACTGCCTCCTGTGTATCTCAGTTTACTCTTTGGAGTGGCGGAGGGGTTGAAGGGTATTTCCTCTCCCGAGACTTTCTGCTTGTAACATTACACCTATAAGCTAATTTACAGGTCTCAAACTAATGAGAGAGTTTTGTTGTTTTACTGTTTAGGTCCTAACATCTTACACATACTGTATGTTTTCTGCATCGGTTAATCATAGAGTAGCAAAAAGTTGCATTCAAGTGGAAATCAGTCAAACTACCATTTTTTTCCTGACATTTTAAATACAACATTCTAAAATACGACAATGTACTGTTGCCACACAGCTTTTTGTGCACTTATTGGAAGGATAGCAAGGCACAACTGAACAAGCTGTATCTGCATGGGAGAGAAACAACTTAAGAGAAAATAATCACTTCAAACTTAGTGCTGCATTTTACTTTCTAAAGTCCCAAACAGCTTGATGTATGGTGAAACCTCAGCCAACTCTTGTTTTTAAAGCCGTGGGACAGAGGACATGTACTTGGAGTAACATAGCCACTATTTCCAATTTCTTTTGCCTTGTCTCCGTCACTCTGCCTGCCGCACCCAATTGACTAAATAGTCTTTTATGTGTGCAGCTCCCCATTCACGTTGGCACTGCTGGCCTGAATGTTGCAGTGCTTTAGGTGTTTTCTTGCGCCAGGCGACAGACAGAACAGGAGGCACCCAGCCACAGTCCTAATGAGATTCTTCCTGGGTTTTGATAGAGTGCCAGTAGTGCTGCCATTGCTCCTGAGGCCTGCCTCCACTGAGAGCTGGCACACAATCAAGGGGAGCTGTCGTCGGCCGCATAAATTGTCAGCCTGTGCGGTGGGTTATAGTGTCAGGCAGCAACAAGATCACGGCCTCTTTCAGACTTTCCTCCGGAGGATCTCAGGAGAGTCACCTCACACTTTCTCTGGAGCTGCAGCACATGTCAGGAGACCGTCTACAGGATAGGCATTTTTTAATGTCTGGGTTGGTTTTACCAGGTGTATCCTTGTTCATACACAGAGCCCCACCAGTGAAAGTCAGAAAAGGTCCACAGGGTAGTGACAGGGTAGTAAGAATCTTTATGTTGTGCCACTGAGGTCGCTTTATTTTAAGAGCTAACTTTATATAGCACTATACTGTATGTCTTTAGGAATATAAAGCCAAAGTAAACAAACCTTGAGACTCGCTAGACTAATGTAGACGAGAAGTTCTAATACAAGCGGCACACAGTGGTCTCTATTATAGTCTGAAAGTAAATCACTTTGTTTAAGGAGGACTTTAACTTTAAAGCACACAGGGGCCGTACTGTCCCTTGTCCTGGGGGCCCTCAAGAAGCTCCAGGACTTTGCTGCAGTTCAAAGAAACGTCCATTATGGTTTTGTTAACTCAAAACATTTATTATTATTATGGATTTTGTTTTTGATTGGTGCCCTCACCACAAACAGCACTGGACCGGATGGGCAGTGGGAAGCCACACCTATAGCCCTTTTTACACATGCACTGAGATCCAGACTGTACACCGTTACTACCTACACAATCTGGATATGTGAACAAAATCCCCCCAGTTTTCACACCCGTAGCCGATGCTGCAGTAAAATGGGAACGCTGTCAGTAGACGCACCACTGATGACGCAAATGCTGGCAGAATTTGATACAAATATTTTGCTAATTTAACAGGAAATGTAATATTGTATTTTACAAATATATCAAATGCCCTTCTACCATACATACAGTGGGGATCGAAAGTTTGGGCACCCCAGGTAAACAATTTTAATAATGTGCATAAAGACGCCAAGAAAAGATGGAAAAATCTCCAAAAGGCATCAAATGACAGATTAGACATCCTTATAATAAGTCAAAAAAAGTTAGATTTTAATTCCATCATTTGCACTTTCAAAATAACAGAAAACAAAAAAATGGTGCAGAGTTAATAACTTGTACTGCCCCCTTTGGCAAGCTAGGACCTGACAGTGTCATGGATTGTTCTCAATCATCGTCTGGATAGACCAGGTGATGTCAATCTCAAAGGTTTTAAATGCCCAAACTCATCTGACCTTGCCCCAACAATCAGCTCCATGGGTTCTTCTAAGCAGTTGTCTAGAAAACTGAAACTGAAAATAGTTGACGCTCACAAAGCAGGAGAAGGCTATAAAAAGATAGCAAAGCGTTTTCAGATGCCAATATCCTCAGTTCGGAATGTAATTAAGAAATGGCAGTCATCAGGAACAGTGGAAGTTAAAGCAAGATCTGGAAGACCAAGAAAAATATCAGACAGAACGGCTCGCAGGATTGTGAGAAAAGTAAGTCAAAACCCCCGTTTGACTGCACGATCCCTCCAGAAAGATCTGGCAGACACTGGAGTTGTGGTACACTATTCCACTATAAAGAGATACTTGTACAAATATGGACTTCATGGAAGAGTCATCAGAAGAAAACCTCTTCTACGTCCTCGACACAAAAATCAGCGTTTGAAGTTTGCAAATGAACATATAGACAAGCCTGATGCATTTTGGAAACAAGTTCTGTGGACCGATGAGGTTAAAATAGAACCTTTTGGCCGGAATGAGCAAAGGTATGTTTGAAGAAGAAAGGGCACAGAATTTAAGAACCTCTGTCCAACTGTTAAGCCTGGGGGTGGATCGATCATGTTTTGGGGTTGTATTGCAGCCAGTGGCACAGGGAACATTTCACGAGTAGAAGGAAAAATGGATTCAATAAAATTTCAGCACATTTTGGATGCTAACTTGATGCCATCTGTGAAAAAGCTGAAGTTAAAGAGAGGATGGCTTCTACAAATGGATAATGATCCTAAACACACCTCAAAATCCACGGTGGATTACATCAAGAGGCATAAACTAAAGGTTTTGCCATGGCCTTCACAGTCTCCTGACCTCAACATAATTGAAAATCTATGGATAGACCTTAAAAGAGCAGTGTGTGACAGACAGCCCAGAAATCTCAAAGAACTGGAAGACTTTTGTAAGGAAGAATGGGCAAAGATACCTCAAACAAGAATTGAAAGCGTTTACAAGCTGTGATACTTGCCAAAGGGGGCAGTACAAGGTATTAACTCTGCAGGGTGCCCAAACTTTTTCAGACACCATTTTTTTGTTTTCTGTTATTTTGAAAGTGTAAATGATGGAAATAAAATATTTTTTTGACTTATTATAAGGATGTCTAATCTTTGATGCCTTTTGGAGATTTTTCCATCTTTTCTTGGCGTCTTTATGCACATTTATAATAAAAATGTTTACCTGTGGTGCCCAAACTTTCGATCCCCACTGTATGTAGCTATCAAATAAAAAAAAAAAAATGTCTCGGCATAGTTTTTAAACTTACTTTATTGTATTGACTGCCAGGCATTGTACTTTATGACCAGCCTGTACATGTTTTCTGAGGCCCTGCCCAAACAAAATTTGTATTTATTTAAAGAAAGAATGTATTTTCCCCACTGGTGCCTTCATAGATCATATAAAATTGGGATATCTCTATCACTGACCATGGCAACTCCCAAAGAAACCCCAGAGAACTCATATACAGCTCCCATCCATCTCCTCAGGCAACAACTAATTACCACATTCCTCTGCCCCTTTTCTTATGTTCTTGACTACCCCTTAAATAATTTTGCATTGTTTATCAAAAAAGCTCTCCACAGGCAGTGCGTGTTTCCTGCAGGAATGTTGATAGTGGAGTGAACTCTGTCGGAAGTGAGGGAAACCTTTATGTCACTTCTGTTAACGGCTAAAACTCCATTCTGAGCATGCAGAGCTGATGCTAGCTTTGTGGGTCTACCTCAGTTAAAGTATATTCTAGCATTTTATTACATTCTGCAACGTCTTGCTATTTCCACTGTAACTTTATAGCACATTTTGATAAATACGCTAAAACCATAGATTGTATAAATATGGATGATATCCGCCCATTGGTCCCCTATTCACCAATATTGTCATTACGAATGGGCAATAAAATGGCCGTTACATCCGGGCTTTTTCCATAGTAAATCAATAGTTTTTAGATAGCATAAACAAACATATTAATCAAAAATTCACCCCCCCAGAGTTGTCATGTAGTAAAAACTTAGCTCTAGAGACCGGAGCCATCTTTTGTACCAGGCTGTAAACATGAGTTTTACTCTTGTAAAGTCGCCATTGGGTTTCTCCTTATATTTCCGCTTTTGGAGCCTGCCCTCTGGTGGACGGAGGTATATTGCTGTATTTCGCTGTAAAATCACCGTATGGCGGCGCCCTTACACAAGGACCATTTTAGAGGTTCCATGGGAGAGGCTTGGCTAAACCTTTTAGAGTTTTAGAGTTAATAGAAGCCATTGCAGAAGAGAATTTACCTTTTCACTGCAAAAAAGTCTTCTTTATTGTCATTGTATTCATATGTCTGTTGACCCATAAATCATATCTAGCCCAGCTGAGAAGCATTAAAACAAGCACAGGAGGTGTGCCCTGAATCCAGGCCAGAATATGTGTGTGCTGACCTGTTCATACCATCAACAAACACAGGCTTATCCCTGATCCTGGCTTTAGGGGTATCAGCCTCTCAATCTGACAGCCAGCCGGCCCGTTACCCTGCACCCTGCCCACTTCATTCTCCAAGTCAGGCCACCCACTGTGGAGTCCGAGTGACTTTCTCCTGGTCTACAATCATGTGTGTGTGTTGTAAACACACATCTTTACACGTGTGTTTACAAAAGGATTTTATGGTGAGTTTAATCATCAACTTTAATAGCTGTGTTTTTTCAAAATGAAACTCTTAATTGTGGGAAAAAATGAATGCTGATTAGAATTTCCATTATATTGTGGGAAGTGTCATCTGGATATGGAGAAGGCAGGCAGCAAGGGCAAGGGCCATTATTACATTGCATTTTGTTTTTGCTGTCTATTAAACTTGTTCTTGTTTTTTGGACCTTCACTGAATGTGTGTAGTATTTTGCAACTTGGGAAGTGTGCATGTATATCCATTTGTCAGCTCGTGAGTAATGTTTTTTGGTCCAGATGACTGTAATGCCACTTGGACACCTGAGCCTGACCTTTCCATAGTGAAGCCAAGGCTCACATGTCCCTCCAGTCGCTGTGGTATGCACTAACAGAATGAGCTGCCTGCCAGTAGGCCCAGGGTGAAAATGACCCAGGATAAAAACAAGCGTATCTTTGAGAATGACCATAGACGGCCACAGAAATAGCTCTACAACCAAGCCTCTTTCTCAGAACTCACTGTAGCACAGACAGCTGCGATTTAGATACTTCTTTCATAGCTCCAAATCTTTCTGCCAGTTTGTCTCAGTCCTGCAATTATACTCAATTTAAGTTGTCAATCTTCTGCCATATATAGAAATGCTATAATTTCAATTTATGTGCATCAGTCACTGTGGGATGGCAGCGATGGGAATTTGCATTGTTAAAATTGTTTGTTTTTATGTGACAACAGAATGTTTATGGCTTAAACATATGATATATTTCTTATTTTCTCTTTGTAGGACTCTATGGAAGCATGTGCAGAAGGGATTGGCAATGAACACTACCGCTTAGAAGGTAAGAGAATAATATATTACATATTTTGTTGTTGCTGCTTTATTGTTTGATTAAAAAAAAAATATAATAAAAATTATTCATCAATACTAAAGTGTTCTCCACACACATTTTCTAAGTCCTAACAATCTACTCTCTTTACCTTCCGTCATTTTTCTCCTCACATCCCCCCTAGAGCTGTGCCCCTTGTTTTATATCCCGGATGTGATCCTGGATTAAGAGCTTCACAAGGAGAAAGTTTCTCCCTTTCTTTTAAAGGCAGTGAGGAGTTGCCTTCAATCTAGTGTTAAACGAGACCAGGACAAAATTGGGAAATGCAAAAAAAATCAAAATAAACAAAAAAAAAACACCTGTCCTGTAGAAACTGTATTAATGAACAGAGAAAAGAATGACACATTTAATAAGTCACTGCATTAATATTCCTCATTTAGGGCAGGACTGAGGCTGAGGTTGTCCTCCTTCTAAGACAGATGAGCCTCATTAAAAACAGGGCTGCACTGTTTATTCTCTGTGATTAACAGCACAATGTCTAGATTATACAGATATTGCACATTTTCACATTTATATCATAGACTAGAGTAGATTATATTTAAAATATAGAACGCTGATAAAATGTAGCCCAAGTTAAACAAAATCTAAACCACTTACAATGTCTATTAATTTCATTGTTAACATCATAGGAAATGCAATGACTAAAACACAAACAGAGCAGGGAAATGACAGGACTATCACACTTGAAAGCCTTCTCTCCTCTGGGTTTAGGAGGAACCTTCAAAGAACATTTTCTGCGGATTAAAAAGAACTGGGGCTCTATGATGAAAGCGTCCTTAGGATATTTTACATCAATACAGCAAGCATGCAAAAAGAAAGGCTTACACAAGCTTTTTATTCACTGCTTTAAAGTGTTCTTTATCAGTCCAGGGCTGCAAGAGACGGGTAAATGCCTTGCTCATGAGCCCCTTATGTTGTCTCTGTGGGAAGTTTGGAAGAAAAGTTCTTTAGTCTTCTCCAGTTCATTTCTAAATCACCTGATAGTTGCCACTTCTAAGCTGACGGATGTAGATTTGCGGGCAAACAGATCATGTTCGGTGTAATACAGTAGCCTGGCTAAGCTGGCGGTGATTGCTCACAGTGTGTGGCAGACTTCTGACTCACCGACGCATCAGTGTGTGTTCAAGTGGCTGCACGTGTGTGTAGCAGTGCCGCTGGAACGGGACTGCCATCGCGGTGCCAGCCTGGACTGCCCTCGTCTTGCCCCTCAGATCTGATATGCAGCCAATCCTCTGGCGGCTGCTTCTCTCATAAAGAGACGGCTTATGTCTGTGTTGGGGTTAGAGAGGGAGGAGGGTGATAGCAGATTACTGTTACTCCTCCCGGCATTTCATTAGCTCCCAGATAAGCATCTCCCACCATATTGAGCCTGCTACGGAACAGATTTGCCCTCACACACAATGTTTCCTTTGAGCACCTCAGATGATCAAACAGCAGGACCCCAAATCCTACTCCTCTCCAAAAAGTTGGTAAAAGCTCCCTGGGATGATGCCTTTCATTTCTGGCATTTCCCCTACCCAGAGATGAGACAGGTCTGCTTTGATCTGCTTTGGATCAAGAGGAAAGAAATGGGGCTGTTGTGTCTGCTCTGTTGGCGAGCAAACAAACAGTGTTTCAGATTTGACTTGGCTTAATTAATTAGTGATTCTGTTTTACAGACGGTCTGATCCTCTTCCAAATGGTTTGAAAATGGAACTTCAAAGTGTGGCAGGATGAGAGGGGGGCGAGAGGGGTGTGTGGTTGTGTGTGTAAAGGACTCTGATTGGATGTGGCAGTTTGTTCTGATGATCATGCAAAGCTAAATGACCAGAGGTGTAACTCACTGATGCTTTCAAAGGGGTGCACATTCCTTCCATATCTCAGTTACATGTCGAGTCTGATGTGTGAATCAAACACTGGTCTACCAAGCTGAGAATATTATACGATACTTATACAGTATATATCCTGTCTATAAATCCTGTTTCAATGTAAAAAAAAAAAATCCTTTCTAATGACATAAGATGAACAATATTCTGTTTTAAGAGAAATGCTCATTGAGCAGTGAGGTCTTCTTCTGTCTGTCTTGGAAAAGACAATGCACATGACATATTTAACATCCCTCAAGGACATCATTTAAGTCTTTCTGAATGCTAATATACGGTAAATGTCAAGCCTTAACATTGAGCTCTGTTGCAGTGAGCTGGGGACTCAGGGGCTTCCTATAGGCCTTTTGATGTTCCTTTTCCCATCCATTTATATTCAAATACCACAGAAGGCTCTCATGTTTAAGACATGTTATCCTTTTCAGTTTCATGTCAGACATTTCTTCTCACCCACCCACCCACTGGGACTGTCTACACTTTAGCTGCAAGACATACTCTACTCATAGCATACAGTTTTCTTGGCTCCTTGTTGTTTTTGAGAGCATTTGCTAAACATTGTTGTATTAGCCATATTATATGTCAACCTATAAGGTATTTTGTAACAATTTGTAATAGTGTATGCGTAAAGTAAACTTTTTTCTGGCGTACAGTATGTAATAATATAAAATACAAGATTACTCTGCAGACAGTATGACAAAAAGTTTGCTGTGTAGGTTTCCTTCCAACCAGGAGCACTTGAATGTGTAACACATCTTAATTGTGGCTGCCAAACTTGGAGGAAGTAACTTAGAAGAAACACATGAAGGCAACGGCATATCCTCAGGTTATGACTGCACCCAACGTTTCCATCCTCAGGCTGTCTCTTTTATCTGTGTGTGTCGCTGCAGTGGCTTTACCTCCGGAGAAGACAGACAGTTGCTGTGTGGAGGAAAAGATGCTCGAGAGGGACAGCCAATCTCCCGCAGGGCCACAGAAACAGCTCCAGTTTGAAGTGAGTGTCAACGCTCAACACAGTGTTTATTGCTTCCCCTCTGGAAGAAACTAGGGCAATAGCAGGACTACACATATATTCACAGTGTTTTTGATAGATTTCTGCTGCTGTTTCTAGGAGCTGGAGTGTGCTGTGTCTGTGGAGGAAGATAACAGACAGGAGTGGACCTTTACCCTTTATGACTTTGACAACAACGGCAAAGTTACCAGAGAGGTACTTATTTTCACTGTCAGTTTGTACATATACAACATGTGGCTAGAAAGCTATGGCTAATTGAATCAACATTGCGTTGCTTGCATCTGCCTGCTATGGATCTGAGAGAATGTCCATGTGTTTTTTTAACATACTATAGTTATCTTCTGGGTGGCTACTTGTACCAAATTTGTCATTGCCTTTGTCTGTACGTCTCATGAGGTTTAAAATGTATTTCATAAAATGTTGTTTTGTCCTGTTGTTCTATATTAGTTTAGTTGAGTTTATTTTTATGATTTGTCAGTGTAAATTGACAACTAAACATTAGTGCATTGGTATAAAAGCATGTGCTTCAACTATGTCCCTGCTAACTCAGATAACAAATGTTTAAGAAAGAATTTTAGAAAAAGTCTACAGCCGTCACTGTTGTAACATGACTGGTATCAGGCCTGACATCTCAGTCATGTTCCTCTGCTTCTGCCATAGCTTTTCTTTTCATAAAATCATAACTTGGCATCACACTCTGTCTGATCACTTCACCACGAGTGTCAAACTAAAGCAACTGAGATCAGTGTATCTCCCTGTTCACTGTATGTCACTTTGTAAGAAAGTCTTTGATAGCCTGGAATGTTAAGGTACAGAGTTTTAATACACAACATGTGTCAAAGTATCTGGGATGTATATGGTGTAACATGTAGCATGTTCTTGTAGGATATCACCAGCCTGCTCCACACCATCTACGAAGTGGTGGACGCCTCTGTTAACCACTCTCCTGGCAGCAGTAAGACACTAAGGGTCAAGCTCTCTGTAGCTCCTGACTCCAGCCAGCGATGGAAAAGCTGTACGCAAGGTTTGTCAACTCTAACTAGTACTAACGTCGTCGATGGAGGTGTAAGGGCAGAAAGGGCATATTGGGGTCCCCTTGTGCAGCATGCTGTCAGCTTACCCAGAGATGGATTTGTTGTCACGTTGAAAGGCGGCTGCTTCAGGCCTGTCACAGCTTTGTTCCTTGCAGTCTCTCCGTCGCTCCATCTCTCCCACTCAATGGGGTTCATTTTTAATGATGGGGGGAGTGACAGAGCCAAGAGAACTCCCCCTCCCCCCAACCCCAGCTCCTTCAAATACTCTGAAAGAAACCTTAAGAGTTGTGTTGACTCCTTTTGATAACCACAGCCATTTTTTCAAATGTTATCTTTTTTCTTTCCCCCCTCCTTAAAGCTGCAGGGAAAATATAGCTACGTTCAACTTAACTTTTCTCAGTGACGACTTGGTAAACAAGAGTCAGGGAGAAATAACTCAAAAAGTATATATTCGTGTGTTTGCGTCCTATTGTTTTAGCTATAAATATCTGTCGAG
Organism: Perccottus glenii; assembly: GCA_024416835.2. Taxonomy (NCBI): domain Eukaryota; kingdom Metazoa; phylum Chordata; class Actinopteri; order Gobiiformes; family Odontobutidae; genus Perccottus; species Perccottus glenii. Next base: position 9,788,506 of record CM044548.2, read on the forward strand.
ATATTCAAACAGAACCAGCTTTGAATCTTTTGCTGGTTGCTTTCATGCTAATTTCAAACTGCATCAGAAGTTGCGTCCTTAATAAACTATTTCTGAAGCCTGTGTTCTTTATTCCATGCTCTATGAGAGACCGGGAGTTGAAAATAGAATAAATGAAGCATTGTTTTTCCTTTTCTATAGATCTTCAAAGTAAAATCCCAAAACAAAGGTTGCTTTCTTCCAAGGCTTGTGTGTGTGTGTGTGTGTGTGTGTGTGTGTGTGTGTGTGTGTGTGTGTGCTTGGCTGTGTTGTGTAGCTCTCTTTGATAATAGCCTACTGTCTTTCGCACAAACAGACATGTCCCACCCCAGAGAGAAAAATGACAAGTGCATAGAAGACCCCAAGAGTGCAGACAAAAAGACTCGAGCACTACTAAGGTAAATTTACCTCCTTTTATGCTGGTTAGGGACGATTCCCATTTAAAGTTGCAGTTACATTTGGGTTATATTTTACCTCCCTTTACTGTGTCAAGGAGGTATATCTTTGGGCGAGAGAGTCTATCTTGATGTTCAAACCTGTGATTTTCCAGTCACAATCTTACTTCCCCAACCATAACTCTCCAGCTGCTTGATCATAAAGAACACTTGCTTTACTTTCACCAAGCACTATTATACTAAACTTGACAGGCCCAAATGACTGGCTAATGAGAGGTGCCTGTTGTGTCCGCAGGCGCCACCACAGTGACCACCACACCCAGCCGGGCTGCCAGCGCCACTGCGTGGATGAGAATTTGGAACGCAGGAACCACTATTTGGATCTGGCAGGCATTGAAAACTACACATCTCGCTTTGGAGCTGGTGAGTGGAGAGGCCAGAGGTGTAGAGAAGCTGGAGTGGAGAGTTAAAGTCTGACTGGTACACTTTGAAGCTCCATCCACAGGTCCTCATTACTGCAGCACCTGCTTAGAGCCATTAGGTGGGACTACCGGCCCACTGTGCTCTCTGCCAGTACAAACATCTGGGCCGTGGCAAACAATACAGCAAGTGTTCAAGGCTTGAGCCTGTCAAAATACAGCCAGATTTGAAGTGTATTATAATTATCCAATAAGTGGCAGCCTTGATGTGATGATCAATGATGGCATCTGATTATTTTATGACTGACAGTGATGACAGAGGTCTCGGCTACATCACGTTGTGTCAATATTATCTATTCTACAGCAGAGCCTGGAATAGACTCAGAATCATGTTTCACTAAGCTGCCACAAAGTAATCTATGCTCCCTACTACATTGTAAATGTAAAAGACAAGTACATTTTCAAAGATGGATTTATTTATTTTTTGTCTTTCTTCCTCACAGTTCCTGCAGCAGAGACAACCAAGGCTGAGCCTCAGATGCGCTCATCGAACCAGACTCGCTCCCGTTCTCATGAACCTGAAAACGGACAATCTCACTCCCACCATCGCCGCTTGCAGACTGTTCTGGAAACCCCTGTTGGCCTTCATGCTGTCCGGTTGCGAGTCCAGGATTCAGGAAAACACGGCATCCGCTCTCCTAAGACTCACAGCCGAACACCACCTGCACAGAGCAGCAGCAGAGTGATCAGAAGCCGAGGTATCCCCGTCCCCCCTGCCCTGCCCAGCCAAACGCCCCCTCACCAGTCTACAGCACCCTACCGTAAGCTCAAGCAGCGGTCCAAGGAGAGCCAAGGCTATCGAGCTTCAGGACCCATGTCCACTTCAGGGCCTGTGGTGGAGAAGGAACAGGTACGAGACCTTCCAAGTGTGCTGCTTTATGACGGAGCACTGGCACAAGTTGTGCAGCGACATGAGCATCACCACCACCATGAACACCATCACCACTACCACCACTTCTACCAGTCCTGAATAACCCAGGCTCATAAGTCCAGCTGGCCCAGTGGACAATGGCAGCCTCCTCTGGAAACGGCACTGTGGTCGGCAGACATAAGGAGGAGAGGACAGTCAGTGGGAACTCAGGACAAAAAGTGTTGTAAGTGGTTCAGACATAGCAGGATCATTCAGCAGGACCACGATCCAGAATCACAGCTGTGGCTTCAGAGAGCACACAGAAGAACTAATTTATTCATAACATATTTTAAGTTCCTTTCTCCTTGACTTTGTATTCTCCATCAAATAAACCACTTAGCCAAATGGTGTAAGGAGATGAGAGAAGACAATGAACATACGTATATGAAGGATAGTGATTGGAGAACAGGGCATAGCGTGTATATGTGTTTGTGTGCGTGAGAGCTGCTGTGTAAGTAAAGTAATTCTGTGTGCCTGTGGGTGTCACGACACTGGTGTATGTGGAGAACCACTTGAAGTAAGCTCATGGATGTGTGAGTATTTGAAAATAAAGATTTACATTTAAACATGCAATATCCCCTATGGCAAAAATGAGAAGGAACCTGCTGAAAAATAAAAAGAAGAGATCCCAAATTTGCTGCTACCTCTAATTTTATCCTAATTGTTGTTGTTCTGTTGACATTAGCAAAGCCTTTGGTTATTTTGAAAAAAAGAGTAGTCATGTCACAAGTGTGAAAGAAAACTGCTTACTTTTTAACATTTACTGTACATAAGGTATATATTATTAGCAATTTTATAAGCTTTATTGATAATGTGATATCTTTGTATACACTATATAAAGCTGTTATACTTGTCCTTGATGACCACTAGATTTGACTGTATTTAGCATCCCATAAACCCTTTCTGCTTGTTATACTCTCTGTACTGGCTTTCTAACAAAGTGATTGGACTTATATCTCATATTAATTGTGTATGAATCCCTAACTCTGAACAGTACAAAGAAAACATTGTCAATTCATAACTTTTTAAGAATATCTTTTTATTTATATATATTTTTTTTAACAAATGCTGTGCTCTTGTATGTGAGTGGGCCAGGGCTTTTCCCTCTGTTTTTGTGTCCCCAGTTGTCTGTAGGCCTTTAACTGTGCTGCCATGTGTCTCCAGTGCTTAGCCAACAAGGATCGGTATGTGGCTAGGTGAGGCAGGGGTTTTATTCAGCTGTCTCATTCATCTGGTGCTGGATGACACTACGACTGGGGCCATAACTCCACACTGCTGCTCTCCTGGCAGGGTCCATTTCCCAGGAATGTCTGCTCATCCTATCCCATGATGCTCTATATGTTCTGTAGATAATTGAGGAACTTAAATGTTCTTTGATATTATCCCTGATATTTCATCTTAGCACATCACAGGATTTTATTTTTTAAAGAAGTGCCTTGTTCATGAAAATGTCTTTGATTCTAAGGCGTTAACATATAGCACGCACCATTAACATTAAACAAGCTATCATCCACTGTCCAAATGTAGGAAGTTAAATGTGAGCATGTTGTGGTTGGGATGAGCAGGATTCTTGTATGTAACATAGGCACTTGGCTCTACTGTAGTGTAGTGGTGTCATTGCAGCAGTCTGTGATACCTTTAGCTCCATAACCTCACAGTGCTTTGCCTCATAACACTTTACTATTTGTCAATAATCACCAGAAGTAGTGCTGACCAGGACTGTGCAGTGTGGAATGTGGCAAAGGCATTTGAGCTGGAGACTACTACATCCAGTAGAGTGGTTCAACTGCAAGCAGTGGGCATAAATCTTAAATGCTTGGCCAAACCCTCAGTTGAGTTGTATGTTAAACCCCCACAGTTGTTTGGAACACATACCTTCACTACAGTATACTGTCAGACTATCAGGACGCTTCACATTCTGTCATTTCATTTGTCATTCTAAATGTACCAGAAGATTTTATATTATTATTTTGTACAGCAGAACACTAAATCCCTTTCTTTTAAAAGGAAGTATTTCATTTTTTAAAAACATCTATAGATCTTCTGCCTCCTGTCATGTTGAATAGGATTTTTAGTATTTATGCATTGCACCACTAATTTACTTTGTAAAGTCCAGGAGGCAACAAACATGATATTAATACAGCAAAAGGGTTTAACCATTATGTAGAAAGAATTTAAGGTTTATTTATTATTCATAGACATTAAAGAAATCTCACTCACCTTCAGCTAACTCCACCATGCACTCTACCATCCATTTTTTTATCCCAGGACTTTTTAGTTTAAATGTAGATGGTATTTGATGAATTGCTTTATTTATTGAATAGCAAATCTGTGCCAAGGGAAATGCCCTTTTATTAAAAGATAAACCTGTTCCTTATAAACACAACAAGTTGTTATTTTTGCATTCATTTCAGTTCCTTCTGTATAAACCACGCCATTTATTGTTAGTCAGTTTAAATTGCCTTATAAACATTATTGCTTATTACGTTTACACAAGGATTACTATCTACTGCACAGACTGTACTGCTCCACACAAGCATCTTGTCTTGATGTTTGCTTTCACAGATCCAAAGCCCATCACAACCTACCAACTTAAGTGAACCTAAGAGACATTTATTACAAGACACAATGGACAATAAAAAGTGCTACAGCTTATAATGTCGCTCTAGCACTGCATTAACCATATGAACCTGTAGTAGGTCATGGCTGAAGACCTCATATATATTGAAGAACTTTTTTTGAAAGAAATATTGAGATATGAAGTTAATTACAGGCATCGTTCACATCTACAGTGAACTTCTTGACCCAAAGCACCACAGAGAAAGAATCTGGCATGTGTCTATACACTTATAGTATTGTGCTAACACAAGGAGTACATGTATATTACACAGCACAAGGAACATAGTGTGTGAAATTATGATCGTGTTTGAAGTGAAAAAGACCATCAAAATGCTATGTTGTTGGACAGTATATGACTACATTATTTACACAATTTTACATTTGGGCATTTTAAGTAACATGCTCTTTCCCAGTCCTGTTATACACTTGAATGGATGCAAAATGCACGTGTGAAAAAGCAGTGTTTAAATCCTAGCGAGTGTCATGGCCACTGTATCTTCATTATGGTTTCATAGAGTTTCAGGAGCTCCTAAATCTGGCTGACCACAGCTGCTCCCCATGCCATGCCCTCTACATGCACACTCACTTTCATGTGCGGCTTAGCAGCTTATCTCTGGGCAGAGCCAACAGAGAGAGTCTGCTGTTGGTAACGTAATATGCTTTCCTCTCACGAACATGCCTATTTGAACTAATATCATCATTACAAATGTTGTTTCTTGCCTAACACAGCTTACCAAGCCATTACTACCACTGCTTCACACTTATCTGGCATTCAGAGCATCAGCTCTTCTTACCAAAGGTGTAAAGCAAGTTTAAAACACATTAAATATTCTTGTTTGCTGGTTATATTGATATAATCTGACAGATATCAAACTGGTCCTCCATTTACTGGCAATAAACAGCATGGTTCATAGCCCCTTTGATGATCAATGCCTGTTAGTTTTTAACACATAAATGTCTTTTATAAAGAGAGTTGCAAGAATAACAATGGCTCTGTTACTACAACTTAAAAAAAATCCCGTTAATTAATGGACATTTCATATTTGCTATTTCAAAGTTTAAGAAATATCAAGAATATCTGCAAGTACCCACAGTTAAACCTTAATGTTGCCCTTTTGAAAATCCACTGCAATGTGTAAAAATGTGTTGAATTATGTTAACTTTAAGAATTGGACTACATGGTGCTTATGACTCGAATAGAAACCCAAACCCTGCCTCTGGAAGTGGTCTCTGCTCTACACACAAGCCATACAGCCGAGTCTTTGCTCACTGCAATAAAACTTTTTTGACATTTTTTTTCTCTCTTTGCTGCGACTTTGATCTGCATTCCTTTCAACTCTTCACATACAGTATATTGGTAATAGCCTCGGTGTTCATGGAGATTTTCTTCTGCAGAGCAAAGTAACGGTTCAGATAATGCATTCACGCCTTTGAAATAACACTGTGTCCCTTCCTCTCATCTAGAAGCTCAATCTTAGCAGCTTGGGACTTTTCATATGGTAAACGCTGAGGTGTACCACTTTAAAAGAAAGTTTTCCACAGAGTTCCACTTGACACTTGCTTACTACACAATATTGTATGTATTACCATGTCCTCTATGGGTCTGTACCCTGGCCTGTAAACCACAAAGAAACCTGGTAACACACATACATGATTTATCAACACATTCTTTTATAATTTTAAAACTTGAATTAAAGTTGCATTATAAAGCACTGTACATCTACATATAATTGGTGTATGGGGTTTAAATCTCAGCAGTAATATATAAAATGGTTCTACAGTGAAGCTACAGTGATTATTTATAGATGAATACAACTGTCGGCAATTACACCAAGCAATTAGTTTCCTAGTCATCCAGTGGGAAACATTACAACTTACACTAAAGAACAAAAGTCATGCAGTCAAGATATACTCACAATGTTACTGACTAAGAAAATTCATCTTCCACCAGCAATGAGAATATACATTTGTTATTTTAAATGCAGTTTGTAATAAAGATTATGAGCAGTGTTGTTGTTAAGACAGAGAACAGTTCAAGGTTCACCATCAGTGACAAATGTTTGGGCTGGATTTCTACTGTGAAAATAAATCAGGTTTTTCTATCCACAATAATCAAATTGATAAACTTGTTCAAGGGAGAGCAGTATATTAACAACAGCTGGCTGCAGACTTTAAAAAAAGAAATGATTTTTACATTTTATATACACGTTAAAGTGGAAAAGTGGAAACAAATTTCTATGTGCATTGCCACCAGAAAAATGGCAAACGATACTGACTTAAATCTGTGGAAATGAGAAGCTGCCATAATATGTTCTGTGTGCTTTGTTTCCAGCAGATACACAGGGAGCTTTGAAGTGTCGATTTGCACAGCAGGGTGCAAGCTGCCGTGAAAGCAAGATGCTAAATGCTAAGGATGAGCAGGACATGAGGTAGTCTATTACCAACACTGAAGCAAAGAGAGGGAAAGAAGGCAAATCCAATGATAATGTACATCTGTTCCAGTGAATTTATGAGCTTTGAACATTTTTTTCATGTGGGATAAGTGGATCCTTTTTCTTACAGGATCTCAGAACTTCAAAGCAGATTGGCTTTGGATAATGCAAATTATCCGAATATGACGGTTTGTGCCTAGTCAAGAGCATGAAAAGAAAAAGGGGAAGGGAATTAAAACTAATTGGCATGGCGGCCTTTTATGTGGGGAAAGAAGGGCAAAAATAAAACACTTCAATTATTGTCAAGTTCATTCAATTAGAAAACACTGCTGAAGTTCAGAGTGACTGACCCAGTGGCCATTCACTCAAAAGGTCACCTTACTGTTGGCATTTTGTCCTGTTATATCTGATGGAGTTATAATCAGCCAATTTAACCCAGTCCGTGATCAATCAAAGCAGTGGAGTATGAACGGCTTTGGCTCAGCTGTCTATGTGAGCTGGATAAACTGCAAAGAAAAACATGAGCATTGTTGAATGGTCTTGGAAACACTGCAGGTAACAGACAGGGCCTTGTACTATTTCTCATGAACCCTAAGATTAATAATAGGTCGGCAAAAAACAGAAGCCCAATTTATGTTCGAGAGACATTCTTCATTTTAGTCAACATCATCATTTATCCCTGCCTCAATTCGGGACAAAGTTGGCTGTTAGTAACTACATTTTTCTGAAACTAGACACAAAGGAATCTGTCATCTACTGAAAGCCCAAAAATAAGAACAAGATGCTGTGTTTGAAGAGCAGACACACAAGCTGGTTTCTTTTGCTGTGATGTCAGCATAGAGCCTTTGACTAAAGTCTTATACACAGTTCACACAGTAAAAATGGATGAGCCCCTGTATCTCAGTGTCCCCTGGGAGGTTCTGGACACATGCGACCCTGTGTGCAGTGGAATGACTGATGGTTTCATTATATACCCCTTTCACCATGATGAACTATACTATAGCCCCACTGACATACTTACACACCCACACCTTAAATATTGTAACAGAGACAGGCTCACATTGTTTTGCTGGTATTTTTAGGTGACTTTTAAATGACATTTGTGCACTTTTTACTTCCACTGTATATTTTGGCAAAAAAAAAAAAAAAAAAGCTAAAAGTTTGTTAAATTTGGCTATAATAATAAAATAACAAACATGTATGCTAAGAGCCATTAGAAAACATGGGCTTCTATGTAATATAATAGAAAGTGTTTTGCAGGTTTTAATACAGAAAATGAATGGCCGCCCTCCAGGCTTGTTGTCTTCTACTGGACACAACACACACCGTATGTCACCTGAAATAAAGCACATTTCAACTTGAAAAACTGATGCTGATGCCTTTGAACTTCTTGACACCAAAAAAAGAAACGGTAATGGTTAAAGAACAATTTCCACAATAGCTTTATGTCACTACTAGCTTTTGAGTAGCTGCTCCTCCACTTAATTTGGCAAAAAGCACAGTTCAACCCCTGCAAATGTGTCTGGACTTTTGGAGAGCTATCTCAGACTTTGGGAGAGAGCAGATGAATAAAACAAGGCACCAGAAAGTTGCATTGGTTTTTAGTAGATCATTGGAGCTCTTTCTTTTTGCAGCATCAAAGGCAGCGGCGGCTCTTTGATGTGGCAGCATGCTGTTTAAGGTACAGAGTGAATGGAGAGATGTCAAGCTGCAAGGTGCCTCTGTAGTTTACGATGAGTGCTGCAGAGAGCTGCAGATGAAAGGTGCAAACAGAGTTTGATAATGAATGTCCAACAAGTAGGACCCATTTCAGACAGTGCGCACACAGGAGGGGGGCTGCGCTAACCTTGAGAGCAGCACCCAAACCTCAGGCACACCACCAGATGCCTTTTACAAGACGCTCCCAAAAACAGTCAACTCTCACCTGTGAGCTTTAATCTTCCTGACAATTAAATCCTGACTGATGTACGCACCTCACACATGTGTACGGCACACACTGCCTACTCCTGCTGAAAGAGTTGTCATTAACTTTTACAATGAAATACATCTGTGTCTGGCTTAGAATAGCTCATCCTAACTTAATATACAGTAGGTAGTATAGTTTATTGACCTGACATGTCTATTGTCACTTACACATGATATGTGTGTGACTATAGATGTGTCAGTTCAATTAGAACATCCAGAAACTAAAGCCCACATACTGACCAATTTGTCTGACAGAAATTTTATATTTTATGTGGTTAGTGTGCAACACATGTCTTGAATGATCTCTGGTAATAATGTTGCTGCTGAACTACATCCAGCAGACAATAATCTCTCAGCAACAATGTTTATAGAAGAAAAGGTTAAAGCAAAAGCATTTGGACCCAGTTTTCAAGGTAAAGACGTTTCGTCTCTTCTCCATGAGACTTTATCAATTCTGAGATCAACTGGTGAGGGGTTTGACCTGGAACTAAACCTGATAGGACAATGCGGGTCTGGTCTCATTGTCGTTAGCTATGAAAGGTTAGTGTGACTTCTGATGCGAGAGTTGTTAAAGGCTCAGGAGAGTTGTTAGTGACACTGTTCCATGTTGTTCCAGGTGTTGTTGTTGTTCTAGAGTGAAACCGTTCTGATTTAGGTTTCAAAACACTGTTGTAAATACAGTGTTTCTGAGGCCACCTCCTCAGTTCAGACAGGACTTTTCCATTTTCACAAAAATGGCTTCCTTCACCCCTCTCTCAAACCATCTGGCCTCTCTGGACAAAATTTGGACCATGTTGTCCTCAAAGGAATGCCCTTTCTCTTTTAGGAGGAGGTGGACTGCAGACTCAGGTCCAGTGACTCACCTGAGCCTTTAACAACTCTCACATTAAGAGTAACCCTAAACAGCCTGGTCCCACAGGTCAAACCCCTCCCTGAGATATTAGCTCAGCTCTCTTACCAGTTGATCTCAGAATTGATAAAGTCTCTTAGAATTAGAGACGAAACGTCTTAAAAAGTGAGTCCAGATGCTTTTGCTTTAACCTTTTCTTCAAGATGACCTGGATGACTGAGAACCTCCACAGAGATGTTTATAGAGTTAATTTAGCAAATAGTAAACTCCTCTGCACTTCATGTGTAGCCAATGCAGCCATGAATTATCTAAATGATTAACATACATTTTCTCATGGTCATATTGTTATGTGTGTGGAACATTGGACTAGAGCAAAGGGACGGACTGTTAAAAGTTATTTATTTTAGTAACTCCTTAATTGTTATGCTTACACCAAACTGTGGGTTCACACAGAATAGAGAGGATAAGAGGTGGTGATTGGTTTGTGGGTGTTCTGTGATTCTGAGCTCACCACATGTTCTTTGGGTCTCACTAGAGAAAGAATGGACGTCAATTAGATGACTGCACTAGACATGTGCATCTCACTGTACCAAAGGTGTGAAGGGATGTGTGAGGCCTATCATACGTAACCTTCATATCCGAGTCAGAGTGACTATGACCTTAACAATATTCAAAACTGGTTATAAAAACGTCTGAAATATCTAGATATACAAGGTCATGTAAAGTTGCCAAAAAGTTAAAAAAAAAAAAGTCTTTAACAGAAAGTAGCTAAAGTATTTGGGAATGTCTTTAGGGATTGTGTATGTGTTTTTATATTGACAATATCTTACTTTCTTTTTTATCTATCAAAACTTTTGCGGGACCCCCTGCTGAGATATAGATGACAGAACTCCACATTGGAGCCATGGATGCCTGACAGAACACTGTGGTACTCTGCAATATACTTCCCTCAGTGAAGTCGCCCAGTTTCTCACAACTGTAGACACAAAGGTAGGGAAGCCTGTTTCCACCACAAAACAATTTAAATAAAAACTTGAACTTTCTGACTTGATATTCTGACTCTTTATTTTATCTTTGTTGTGATAGATAAGATAAAAAGTCATAATTATGACTTTTATTGTCATAATTATAAGATTAAAGTAATAATTATGAGATAAAAAGGTATAATTGTCAGACAGAAAGTTATAATTAAGACTTTTAATCTCATAATTACAAGTTTAAAAGTTATAATTATAAGATAATGAGTCATCATTATGAGTTTGAAAGTCATAATTATGACCTCCTGTGGGGCTTTTATTTTGATTGAAGTTATTAATGTTTTAGAGTTTTGATCAGAAAAAAAATCATATGTTCAGACAAGACAATATGCAGAATAAGCATTTACTATATTCCATGCTTGTAATGCTACAGTATTTTTCCAAATAAGCGTCACTATAAAGAGAATCAAAATTTGGTAAGGTGTAAGTAGGAAGAGCAGCATTGCTAATGATTCAAATAAGAAATGCGCTATGGCAATGATATTCATTCATCTACAAGAATCACATTTCATTGCAAAAAAGTACATTTTTAACGTCAGAATTTGAGTTATTCTGTCTTAACTGCTCATGTGAGGAAATGTTAAGCCATCATCATTTTAAACAGAATTGTCTTAGCTACTAACGTGTAACTATCATGTGTCAAATCTAAGAAGTTAGGCATAGCTAGAGATTGAAACGCGTTGTTGCATATGTCCCTACAGCAAAATGAATGTTAAAGCTTGCCATTACATTTTCTACATTAATAAAGAACATATTTTACTAGGCATGCTTAGTTCAATTTGTCCTTTCTGTGCTCAGTTTGTCCTCTCTGTGCTCAGTTTGCCCTTTGTTGGATCAGTTTGTCTGGGCACTAGTGTGGAATTTCTTAAAATGTGTATGAAACTAATACAACCAAACCCCCTCATATTCTACAGACCTCCCAGTTAATATTTTTTTCAAGATGGAGAAATGCACAGTGTTATTTTAATGTCATTTGGCACTTAAAAAAAGTCATTTGTTACATTTTTCATCCTTGTCACTCGGCATAGTTTATATTCAATTAATTTAAACAAGTAACAAACTTGTCTGTTCACAAATAAACAAAAAATGCAAAATTATGTCTAATAACAATTTTATTAATTCCTTTAAATCAGGGGTCTCAAACTCACGGCCCGGGGGCCAACTGCGGCCCGCGAGACGATATTTTGTGGCCCGCAGGACGATATGAGTTTAAAGTTTAATGTTTGTGTTATATGAATGGCGCGTTACCACGTTGTGTGTGGAAGGTTCCTTTTTGTGCAAGCTGGAACTGAACCAACCTACCATCACAGTGGAGTATATGGCTCCGGGGGGCGGGCCATCGGCAGAGAAACATTTCACAACTATGGAGGAGCCCATGTAACATCACATAGCCGTCATAAAATTACTGCTTCTTACTGTGTTTGAAATGAGCATGTTTGACCTTGAGCTGGACAAAGTCAATTTTACCGGCATTTTGGATCATTTGAAATGGGCTGATTTGTTTGAAAGTTGATGGCAATTTGATCGCCACTATCCATGCGGATTTGTTATCATGACAGCTCTGCAAATTAACGCCGATGTTATCTTGACAATATCACCGAGGGGAGTGGACATCCAATGGGGCCACTCATCCAGCTCATTCATGTTCTTCAATATTCCATTTAAGTTCAGGAACCCATTAAATTAAATTGTTAGTAATGACGTTTGAGAGGATTTAACAAAGCTTTTTTTGTGGAATACCTGATCCGGCCCAGCCTCTCCCAGACTCTGCCTCCTGCGGCCCCCAAGTAATTTGAGTTTGAGACCCCTGCTTTAAATTAACTTAACAACCTTCCCCTTATGTGTGGAACGTTTGACTTGTACACATGTTACAACAGTGTGGCTAGATAACAGACAGACCAACACTAACAGTCTCAAAAAAAAAAATAAAAATGCAGAAAGTGTTGCAACCATCCCCACTCTCCCCAACTTCAGAACAGTACTTTCAATCTATCAAAGACGCACGTATACAATGGCGCCATCGTGTGGTTTCATGGTAACATTGCATAAATAAGATTTTTTATATAAATAAGAATATGTCTTAAAGCGAAAGGTGTTTTAAACTTTGATAACTTTATGTAAAAAGATGTCATTAAGCAAGTAAAGTCAAAATGATAAGTGCATGAAGGCTTGTAGTTTGCTTGTAAATGATGGCAAAAGGCAAAGTCCTAATATGGACTTTGATGTGATCATTGTATTCGAAGGACATGTGAAACAGAAACTAAATTTGTTTTTCTATTTTGGAATGAGGAAGCTGTAATGCTGCACAAGAGGGGCACACAGGAAAAGAGTGCTCTGCTCTGTATTGTAAGTTCGGCTGTTTTTAATAAGCTTGCATGTATAATTCTGTGTACCCTGTGTGTTGTTGTATATATGTCGTGTCGAAAACATGCGGAAAATTACTGTTTGTTGTTAACATGTATTGCTGCTACCATACACAGTCTCTGGGCTTTTGTGTTCAGAAATCATGTGTGCACAGGAGCTGGTGTTGAAACAAAGGACAGAGATTGTGAATGCCCTTTGCTGCAGCGGATCAAGTGAAAGTTTAGAGAGGGTCCTGGATATTCTACTGGCCAAGGGGGAGCTCACATGGGAGGACTACCAGAGTATTCAGGTGCCAGGGAAAGAGCTACATGCCAAAGTCAGGCAGCTGCTTGACCTGGTTTATACAAAAGGTGTGGAGACATGCCTGCACTTACAGGACACACTCAAACAGGTCCTGCCTGATGCTCTGTGTTATTCAGAGAGCATTAGTAATACAAACATAAAACAAAAATATCAGAACACAAGGGCTCAAACACTGGTGACTCAAAGACCAGAACTGGTGAATGAGCTAAAAGACTGTGTGGATGGAGTTTTGGAAACTCTGATCGCATCAGGACATTTTACATCAGCTGACTGTGAAGAAGTGAAACGTCCTATACTCACTCCCTCTCAACAGGTAACCTTTGAATTTCTTTATTCATTAATCTCACCTTTATGATACCCTTCATTCCATTTATGTAAATCATTTAAGTGATATAATCTTTATGTTAATCAGGCAAGGAGTTTGCTTGACCATGTTCGGGCTAAAGGGGAGTCAGCAGCTGAAATTGTTTTACAGTTCGTTGAACAAAAGCAAATGTGTGGTTCACTTCTAAACCAAAGTGAACGGAATTTCCCTAAAGGTATATTTTTTTATCACAGCTGTGCATTTAAGCAAAATAACTGCTCACACCCAGTTCTCACCCACCATAAATAGGAATTGCTTATTTAAACATTTTTAAACAAGTCTGCTGGCCAGTCTTTAACATCATCTTATCTACTACAGAGCATGGCAACTGCTTGAATAAATATCTAAAGTAATAGTAATAAAAACATTAAATATACATTTTTGACCTTCAAAACCTCTAACTGGTAATTATAATACCATACTTATAATATCTCTATGCTGTCATGTATATGTTTGCTCTCAGAGTTTTCTAGATATCAGAAAAAGCTGAGCAGTTCAGTGTTGGCCCAGTCGCGTTTTGTCAGTACATATGGTGGTACCAGCCACATGTCCTTGGATAACATCTACACCGAAAGTCAGTTGGAGCTGCCACAGGACTGCCCTGATGCCAGTGTGAATGTAAGCCTAGAGGACATTGTTGGTTTGGTCGGGACAGTGAACAATGAGGCTGATACAGTGATGGTGTCAGGAGATGCAGGCAGTGGGAAGAGCATTTTACTACAAAGAATGCACCTGCTCTGGGCCAGAGGTGCAGCACTACACAACTTCCTCCTGCTGTTTCCATTCAGCTGCCGTAGGTTGAATTCAGAGCAGAGGGAACTGTCCGTAATGGATTTACTGTTTCAACACTGCTGCTGGCCGGACCGGGACCAAGGAGAGATATTTCAATTTATTTTGGATAATCCTCATCTCATTCTTTTTACTTTTGATGGCCTGGATGAGCTCAAGCAGACATTTTCAGAAGAGGTCAGGTTTTGTTGCCCGACTCAGTGTGCACCAGTTCCTGTACTTTTGTTTAATTTACTCCAGGGCTGTTTATTGAAAGGAGTGCGGAAAATAGTAAGCAGTCGTCCAGAAGCAGTCAGTCCTGTTTTAAAGAAGCACCTTTGCAAAGAGATCCTTTTAAAAGGTTTTTCCCCCAGTGACATTGACTGTTTTGTGAGAAAACACCACAATGATCCAACAGTAGCTGCGAAGGTTTTGGAGTCATTAAAAACTAACACAGCTTTACTTGGACTGTGTCATAGTCCAGTGCTGTGCTGGATTGTCTCTCAATGTCACAAAGAGCTGCAAAGCTCCAGAGAGGGAAGTCCGAAAACAATTACACATGTTTACTTAATGATCTTTCAGCATTTTCTCCAGCATCAAAGCCCAGCTATGAATATTGTTGGTTTTTCGTGGGTACAAGAACAACATAAAACAGCCCTGCATTTGGGACAGCTTGCCTACGAAGGAATAAAAGGTTCTTTTTACATCTTCTCTCCTACAGAGCTAAACAGATGTGGGGTAACAGAGAAAGACATTGACATTGGGTTTCTTATGCAAAGCAAAGGGATGTTATCAGCCCACAACAAAACATTTGAGTTTCTTCATGTTACTCTGCAGTGTTTTTTTGCTGCTTTGTACATTGTTTTGTCCACTAACAGCCAACAGAGTACCATCCCTAAACTCTTTGAGCCGCAGGACATGAAGACAGCACCCCTGGGCAGCACCTGTTTCCGAGCTTGCCTGCCCTTTCCTGACCAACAACAGCAAGTTTTAGACAGAGACGCCATTGAGGCAAAAAACAAAAACCTACAAATAACAGCCATGTTTGTGTGTGGATTACTGTCCCAAAAGCATCTGCATCTATGGCAACAATTCTGCCCCAGTGGCACAATAGAGAAGCGGGTCAGGCAGGTGGAAAATGTCTTTCTGAATGCCTGCAAAAACACTTCAAGTCTATTCCTCAACCCATTCATGGGGAAAAAAAGAGCATGCATGCAATGCCAGACTTTGTGTGGCTCATCAAATGCATCTATGAGATGCAGGAGAGCACAGTAGCTAAAGAGGCCATGAGTAAGATGGATGTCCAGCACCTGAAACTGACTTATTGCAACATTGGGCCTGTGGAGTGCACTGCTCTGGCTTATGTTTTGCAGCATTTAAAGAACCCTGTGGGCCTCCAGCTCGACAACAACTCTGTTGGTGATGTTGGCGTCGAGCAGCTTCTGCCCTGTTTGCACATTTGTAATTCACTGCAGTAAGTATTCAGACTATGTTTTTCTGAGTTAATTAATGACCTTTGAGCAGGTTAAGCAGGTTGTACTGTGGAAGGAGAAGGGAGCTCATGCATAGACCTCTGTTCTTTTTTCTACAGCCTTAGAAATAATAATGTATCAGATGAGGGGATTTGCAAAATGATTGCAGAAGGTATCCACTGTAAGAATTTCCAGAAAATTGCGTAAGTGTTGTTTATTGGGTGAACAATACACAAGTAGGATTGTACTAATTAACTGATAATAATTACAGCCTTTTTAACAACAAACTCACCGATGCCTGCATGAAGAATTTCTCTGAGCTACTGAAGCACAAGCAGAATTTTCTTTCTCTAAGGTTAGCGCACAAAAATTAGCAAATAAATCTGCATAAAATTTTATAATGATGAACTTAAGGTCTAATTTTTTTTCAGACTTGGCAACAATAATATCACAGCAGAGGGCGCTAAGGAACTGGCAGAAGGACTAAAAATGAATCATTCAATACAGTATTTAGGGTACAGGAAATATTACAATATTTTATCAACACTATAAGTGCTACTGCAGAATTTATCATAAATTATAATAGCTGTTGAGATTTACCGTGTCTTTTTTATTGCCAGGCTTTGGGGCAATAAAATAGGTGATGAAGGGGCAGAAGCACTTGCAAATGCCTTAGAAAACAGCAAAACCTTGCTGTGGCTCAGGTATAAATTGGCCCCAAAATATTCAATATATTTAGCAATCATTTGTTTTTTCCACATTGCAGTTTTACTGAAAACATAAACTTAAATTGTAGTGCTTTGTCATGATAGCTTGGTAGGCAATGGTGTGGGGAGTGCTGGATCCTGTGCTCTTGCCAACATTATTAGGAAGTGCACATCACTGGAGGAGCTGTGGTAAGTACAGTTGATGTAACAAAGACACTCTAATTATAATGCATATAGGCTGATTTATAAAGACTATCTCTAACATACTGTGTTCTTTTGAAGGCTGACAGACAACTGCATAACCCGGCCTGGTGTGGAGTATCTTATTGAAGCCTTAGAACAAAACAGCCATGTGAAATCTGTATGGTATGTGATGTTCTGTTCTTCTTCTTGTGGAATGTGAATATGAGAACCCTTTACATTAGCCTACTATGAGTTACATATCTTTTCTTCTATTATGGTAGGTTGCGAAACAATAATCTCAGTACAAAGGACATAGAGGAGATGACACAGCGTGACTCAAGACTGGTCTTCTGACAGGCTTTACTCTGGTTTTGGACAAATTTTGCCTTTAAAATGATATATTTAATGTACAAAGTATTTATATTTTACACTACACTGTTACAAGTTGTTTATTTGCTGTTATTTTTTCCTTATCACATTTTCCCACTTGTTTAATTCTTAAAACTAAACCTTTTTCTTATAAACCCATAAAAGTGGTCATTCTATTCAGCATTACATTGAGAAGATAAATATTTTTTTTATGTCAAGAAAATAAAAGATCTTATCTGTAGTTGCCTTGAGACAGCATCATTTCCTAAAGTGGCTACGCCTCAACCTACCGCAGTGTGCTGTCAATGGGAAAACCCCACAGTGTGGGCCTTTCTTACAGACTTTATTTTTATCCAATCAGCGACTCTACCAGATGAACCTGACCAATGGGTGACAGCAACCACGATGACAGAATACCTTTAAGAATTGTGAGGTCGTCTCCTGTAAATAAAACATCCCATAGCTGTAGCAACACATTGTACTATTTGGCTTATCTTTTTTGTAAATAATGTTTTTATCCAAAGGTTGTAATCATGCTTACTAGGGAGGCAGTTGTTTGCCATCTTGCTTACAGAGTCTGAGATGACAAAACTAACTTCAGCGTGATATTTAGCTCATTCAATACCTCAGCTGCACAGGACGCTAGCATCAGCTAGCCTATTAGCTAATCAGAGGTTATCAGAAGAATTTTATTTTCCATGACCTAAATCTAACTGGAATGGATTTCTAAAATGGCAGTAGTTCATGTCATCTAACTAGAGACACGACACTAAGGTAAGATATGCATATGGCCAATTCTAAAGGTAAATGTTTATTACGTGAATTTTAGCTTGCGGTATGGTAGCTACTTCCCTGTAGTCGCAGTTGACAGCTCTGATGACAGACTGCTGCTCTCTATGTGATATATGTGTTACATATTCCCCCTAAGTAGCTGTACATATGTTGTTATCAATGACACAGTCCGAAAGCAGTGATGACACTTAAATATATACTATACATTGGAAATCTTACCACCGTGGCATGTTTAATAGCATTGTACCAACCTAGGTCAGTGGCACTTTAACTTCTTCTTAGAAGAGGCCAGGAATACCTTTTTATTCCTTGTGTCTTATTGTAAAAGCAGCCAGTCTGTTTTTGATGTAAGAAATAATTTTGTATAGTGTACTCTGCTGAGGTGTAGTGACCCAGCATACCATTAGTCTGGTATGCTGGCCTTTCCTTTACCCAGGCTTTTTGGAACAGTCAACTGCCTACTAATTGTCTATTTTGGGAATCCCCAAATCACTGTGAAGAATGTCACTCAAAGTTTATTATAAACAGTTATTATGTATTTGCTCATCTCCTAAAGCAATGCTTTCTGATTAACATAAATATATTTCCCCATCTTCTCTATGCATATGTTGTCAATCATATGTTACCTTTTATATACTTATTTATATAATATACTTATTTATATAAATATACTTATTTTAAGTATATTTTAAGTAATCTTTGTCATTGTTTACTACTGACCACAGGTCAAGCTTGCCTTGATGTGCAGCCTTCTGCTTAGCATGCAGCCATGAGCTCTGCCTTGTGGAGCCAGGAGAAGCCCAGCGGGGGCTTCAGGGAGGACTGGCGGTTTTACATGGTGGTCAAAGAATGCACAGCAGAGAAGCCCCCTCAAAAGACCTTGAGGATTCCCCGCGGCAGTCTTGGCCAGGCTTGCCAGGAGCGCAATAGCCTGGGGCGCACATTGCCACCCTGCAAGGGCAAGAAAAGTCTACGCATACTTGACCAGACCAATGTGGTACTTAGCCTGGATGAACGGGACGTCCTTGAGCTGGACGAGAAACTGGCTGAACTCCTCTTCCCCATCACCAACTGTGAGGAGCGATACGCCTTGCTCTGTAACAATTCACGACTCCAGCGTGTGCGTGATATTGACTGTGGTTCTAAAGTCCGTGTCCAGCTGCGCTCAGGAGATGAGACTTTGCCTGGTGTGGTCCGCTTTAAGGGGTCCTTGCTACCGGACAGGGCTCTCTCTGGGATTTGGTTTGGAGTGGAGCTGCTGGTGAGAACTCTAGTCTATTCTCACATTAGAAATTCTTGAGTACTATTACACTGTACAGACTGGGTACAATAACTGATTTTATGCCTTATGCCTAAAGGTATACTTTATATTTCCCCCCAAGTTTTTAACCTGAACATGTTTTTTAAGTAATCCCTGCTCATGCTCCACGTTTATGGGAGGATGCTGAGCTATAAGTGTTCTACTTCTTTTCTGTATGATTGTTAATGAGTCTTTATTTTTCTGCTCCGTTCTTCCTGTAGGAGGAGGGCAGGGGACAGGGCTTCACAGAGGGCTCCTATCAAGGCCGCCAGCTTTTTCGCTGTGAAGACGAGTGTGGTGTGTTTGTGGCCTTGGACAAGCTTGAACTTTGGGAGGAGGATGAGGATGATTTAGTTGAGATAGACGTGGACCATCTGAGTCTAGGAGATGATGACCAAGACTACCCCCCACTCCCACCACTGGAGATCAACTCAAGGGTACTGGTGCAGACTAGAGGCGGGCCAGAGAGAGGCACAATTATTTTTTGTGACCTGCTGCCGGGCAATGAGAGCTTGGGCTACTATGTTGGAGTTGACATGGTGAGTAAGTCTCTGTCTAGAAGGGATTAGTATAATTTCCTTTAAACAAAAGGCCTTTTATTTTTAGAGGAGTGCCAGAAAACTCCAGAAATTATTGTGTGGAAAATATGGCTCACAAAACAGAGAATCTTTCTACGAGTAGTTATCAGTTTTTTTGTTTTGCTTGTTTGCCTTCTACAACCTATGAATTAATGGACAAACTACTTACAATGTTTACTCGTAGCTGGACAAAAGTCATGTTTTGGTCTATACCATGATGTGTAAGCTTTATAATTTTAGAATTGCACATAGATTGCTGAAGATAGATGAGATTAAATGCAAGATGCTCTGTCTTTGCAGTTTGATCCTAAAATCAATAATTTGTGCATTAGCACAGGAAGGTAAAATGTGGAAAGTTACACATTTTAGAAGCACAGAGTCATATGGTTTATGCTGATTTTGATATTTCCATCATGACAGGCCTGTACAATTATTTCCAGTGGCTATTCCTTTGTATGATAATGCACATGTCTCGACTAACTGCTGCCGAGCTTCACAGTGCGGGTATCTATGACTACTGTTGTCAGGCGGCAGTGGTGTTGTAGTCATAGAGAGATTGAAACTTATAACCAAGGCATTTGACTGCTGATCGTTAGCAGCAGCAGCAGCAACAACCCACTCAGTGCATCTGAGCCACCCACACAAAGGCAAAGGCAGTCACGAGGGGAGTGAGGTAAAGACTCAGTGCTGTATGACCCAACAACATGGCAAGGGGCCAACAGGCAGCCGAGAAGAGCCCACTGCTCTGGCTCTTTCTGCGTTCCTCGCCCTGTCTTTTCTAGTGGCTTTGGCCTCACACTTCTCCTACATTAGCCTACTGGATTTCACACTAAAAGAGAAGAAAAGTGTAGTTGTGCTTTTAGATGGAGCGGAGCACGTGCTTTGCAAGGTGTTTTTTTCCATGCAGAGGAGTAAGCATAAGTGTACTAGAGTAATAAGACCATAACAGAGTTCGTCACCACAACAAAGAGGGAGGCAGTGGGGCACTAGCGATGAACAGCTGAGAAGGTTACCAGCTTATAATGTGTCCAACTCTTTTAGGACAATCCTATTGGTGACTGGGACGGTGTGTTTGATGGAAAGCTGCTGTGTAATTTTGCCAGTTTGGAGCATACACTACTAGTTCCCATCTGTGACGTAATGCCAGGTGAGTCCACCACAACAGTATTTATTCCTATTTCTGAGTGTTTAGTGTTTATTCTCAAATTGTGCTGTGCTTGCTGTGAGCTTTTTTGAGCATTCTGAGTTTGTATTTTGCTTGCAGCAGTAACAAAGAGTCTTTTGTTGATGGCTCACTTGTTTTTGAAAGTCAAGTAAAATACTCTGCTCTGTGTTCTTCACAATGGCATATTGATTTGTTGATGGGCTACTGCCACCCCTACTACTATTAAAGGATCCAATTACAAAATGTTTTATGACATTTTTCAAACCTTTTGGTAACAAATATATTAGAGTCCTGATAAATAATAAACTGTGTAAGAATTAAAGAAAAATACACTGCTTATACATAACAGCAAATCTCTTTTTTATTGACTGATAAAGAATGCATGTTTGATGGTGCTATGGAGAACAATGTACTAGACTGTTGCACACTAATGCAAAGTTATTTCTTTCTCCCACAGAATATTCCATGCAGGACCAAAGGCTGCAGAAGCACAGTTTTGCCCCCAGAGGCACCAACAATGACAAGTCTGGCAAAAGCAAACCAAAGAGCAAGGGTATGTCACTGCTGGTCTGACTTAAACTTTTGTGACTTAAACAAGTTTGTTTCCATATTGTGGACCTATCCAGGCTACACACTAAGTAACCTGCATATAGCAACAGGTATTTATCCAACTTTTAATTTATTTTTTTATACCAAAAGAATTACAGTTTGCAACTGTTAATATGAATTCTGGTTTGTTTCAGCTCATCTTTTAATTCATTTTAGCGTTTTAACTCTTCTAAATCTTCTCACAGCGTTTGTTCTTGTTTACTGGTAACAAACATACTTACACACACCTTGCGTGTATTTTTGTGTTTATTGGTATTGATATTGTTTATTTACAGGGTTAGGTCATCAGTGTGGGAGTAGAAGCAAGTCTGAGTTTTACTATACTTTAAATGGCAGCTCTGTTGATCCCCCTGCCCAGTCCAAATCCAAAAGCACATGGTACATTGATGAAGGTAAAACATGGGTAATTTGGGACGTCAGTCATTACACCAGCAAGCTCCTGCTCACAAGATGCCACATGCATGTTAACGCATACTTACTATGTATGTGCTGTCTGTTGCCCTTGATGTAAATGATGTAATTACAGTAAAGTGCTTAGTGTTACATTATGAATATGTAGTAAATTATTGCTGAATTTACAAAAATATTTATGACAGTCACAAAAGAAGTGCATAGCAAGCATCCATTAGAGCTAGAGGTGTTGATGCAGTGGTAGTGTCACAGACAAAAATAGGCTTCAGTAGGTCACATGAGATATAAATTCTGAAAAGAGAAGTATAAATGTGCAAAGAGTTTCTTTTTGAACACTTTACATAGTTTCGATTAGGAGACAAAAGGGAGCATTTGAGACGCAATCAAACTTGATGTGTATGATTTTAAATGTCTCAAATAGTGTCAAACATGTTGGAACTAGAACAAGTTTGAGCACTAGATTCTCTGAGTAGTAGCAGCATATCGACCAATTTAGCACCAAAAGTAGTTGGGCATCAATGCACACTCAGCAGAAGCGGCAAAAGTGGTTCGTTGCAGTAGCTTGCTACAAAGACTTCTCCACCAGTTTTGTCCTTCATCCCATTTGGTGTGAAATACCACATGCATGGATTAATTGTTTTAATGAAAGGCTTTTAATAATGTTGAGAGCTATTAACTACTTAACTCCGGGTTATCTGCAAATACTGTTAGTAATATTTATTTGAATACTAATGCATTAGTAAAAGCCTTTGCTTCTGGTGTTTGGTCATATTGATTCATTCGACACATATTCTAGTCTTTTGGTATTTTTTGTCATCCCAACGTGTCTCTAAATTTGATTGGCTTGTTTGAGATGAACAACAGAACTTTGTGGTTATTGTCATTTGTATAGAATGGATCTGGTAATTTTGTATTGAATATAAAGCACTGTGATATATTTTTGTGTTCCTCTTAGATTTTCATTTTGTTAACTCATTCTGTGACTGCATTCACTTTTTGTTTTCAGTTTAGCTATACTCTTCAAGCTCAAGGGATGGTCCCGGCCATCTGTGTGTTACTGCTCTATAAATGTTGGAGGATGTGAAGCCAGTCAGGTTGCTCTATGTATGAATGTCTCCTGTAACGGTACAAGTGATGACAGGTCTGATAGTTTCATGATAGTGCTTTTGCACAGATGCAGCTTTTTGACATCCTAAATCTAAAAACACATAATGAAGCACAATTGGTTTTCATTCATTAACTTCAGATAATATTTGTCATCAGGACAATTTATTCAATACAATTTCAACACTTGGGGTTAAAATGCATTGGGGTCTGCGGTTTAACCAAAATACACAGGCAAGCACAGCATAGTTTTATTCTAAATTTTTGCTAAAAACCTGTTAGGATTGCTTTTCTAATAGCCTAGATTTTCCATTACAGTCTTACAGAATAGAATACAGAATATACCACTGGCTATACAGCACATCTTTTCTGACCTCTAGTGGTGGAACGTTGTTTATTACGGAGGACTTAGCAGCGATATAAACTATGCTCAAGTGTATAAATAAACAAGCATCATGACATGGCTCTCATTGTTCGAACCCAAGGTGCACTGCATGTTGTTTTCTGTGTAAGATGGCTTACATTTCTTTATGGATTTTCTCTTACAGTTGGGGAAGACCCTGCCAAGTCACTCACTGAAACACCCCCCGATTTTAACCAGTCCTCTCCGCCCTCAAGAGCGCCACCTTCAGCTTCATTGTCTAGTGACAACAAGTTTCACTCCCTGCCCTTTAGTTTAAACAGAAAGACTGGGAACAATGACAACATGAGCCACGGGCCTCTGTCCCTCTCTGTCCAGTCTGTGATGGGAGAGCAGCCCGAGGCCTTGTCACCCGCTGCACCCTCCTCCCCTCGACCTGCCACTCCCCCCCATGGACAGCCAGGTCTGGAGGTGGGCTCGCTCGTGGAGGTGAAGGACAATCCCCCTTTGTGTGGGGTCATTCGCTGGGTGGGACTCCCCCCTGGCCTGTTGGAGCCGTTGGCTGGACTGGAATTGGTGAGCCATCCATGTACAAAATAAATTAAATGAATTAAGTATATGTTTCTAGATATACTAAAAGTCATTTTTGGGGAAATAACATTTAACTGTAAGTTTTGAGATAATGTGGACCCAGCAAACTGTAATGTTTTGTCCTATCTGCCCACTCCTCTTACACTAAATTTCATTTACATTGTTGCAGTTATATTTGTTATTAATGCAGTATTTTTTTTAGGAAGAGGAAAGTGCTGGTTGCACTGATGGAACCTTCAAAGGTACACGTTATTTCAATTGCCCACCAAAAAAAGCCCTGTTTGTAAAGCTTAAGTCCTGCCGGCCCGACTCCCGCTTCCCTTCCTTACACCATTCCTCCAATCCCATAGAAAGATGCAACTCCATTGGTAAGTTTTGAAAGAATTGGGTAGGGGCTTCAATTGAATTATGGCTTTGTATGTTTTTACAATGTTGGGATTATGCATCTGCAGCATTTGGAGGTTACTAAGTGAAGTGGTGCATGAAAACACCCCTCCCCGGACAGAGAATGACGGTCTGGATGTCATGGTGGGAAAAAAGAAGGGCATCCAGGGCCATTACAACTCCTGCTACCTTGATTCAACACTCTTTTGGTCAGTATTGGAAAGTCAGTCTAGAATATTTATTTCAGGGTCTGTTTACAGTTGATATTTTTGGTGCGGCTAAAATGAACTCTTGCTTGAATGCTTTGTTAGTTCTATACAAATCTTGTGTGGCTCCTCGAAAAAAAGGTTCTTGGTCCGCTTCCTAAAGCAAAAGGTAAAATGTAAAAACAATGAGAAGGTGTATTGGGCACCGCTGCCAGCAAAGTTTTGTCACAAAGCAACATTGTGACCAATCAGACTGAGCCTTTGTTTAAAAAAAATAATGCTACCCAACATTGGGTTGTTTGGTTCGCAGTTGAAAATGCCAGGCGGACCAGAACTAGCTAAACTAAATGAATTGTTATCTTTTTTGTCCTAACTTATAGAAGCAAACTAAAATTGTGAACACACCCTTGAAAGGCATTTATTTTAATTACTTCATATCTTTTTAAAAGTAAATATATTTTATATACAGTATATATTTGTGCTTTGCAGTCTTTTTGCCTTCAGCTCTGTACTGGACACAGTTTTGCTAAGACCTCGTTCAAAGACTGATGTGGAGTATTACAGAGAGACCCAAGAGCTGCTGCGCACAGAGATAGTCAACCCTCTGCGCATGTAAGTAGCAGAAAAGGACACAAATGCTCTTGGTTTGTTTTGAGCGTAGTATTTGGGTATTGCTACATTCAAGTTTACCTTTGTGGCTTTTACAATGTTTTTATTTTCTAGACATGGTTATGTGTGTGCAACTAAAATTATGAAGCTAAGGAGGATCTTAGAGAAGGTGGAGGCTGCTTCTGGTTTTACATCAGAAGAAAAAGGTGCACTGCAGATTTTCACTCTTTTGCTATTCACAGAAAGTAACAGAATGTGCTTTTTATGTCTTTTGATTAACTCTCATCTTCTATTTCAGACCCAGAGGAGTTTTTAAATATTCTTTTCCATCACATCCTGAGAGTGGATCCTTTGCTAAAATTAAGGTAAAGTAGCTGTTTATAAAAATGTTATTATTGCAGATCTAAACCACATAGATGCATTCAGTTGGTTAAAGCAGCCCTGTGTAACTTTTAGCCTAAAATTCTGTCCTTTTGTTAGAAGAGTGTATTACATTACAGACAGATAAGTTTTAATTAGTTTAACATTAAAGTTGTGTAATTCATTCCTGGCATTTGAATACATTTTTTTAAACCGTTGATCAAACGTTTGTGAATTGTGAGAAACAATAACAAATCAAATACTATTTTCTTTCCAGGTCAGCAGGTCAAAAAGTCCAAGACTGTTATTTTTACCAGATATTCATGGATAAGAAGGACAAAGTTGGTGTTCCCACCATCCAGCAGCTCCTAGAGTGGTCTTTCATTAACAGTGACCTCAAGTTTGCAGAGGTATAGTATAGTATTGGCTCTACATTAAAGACATTTGAAAATTTCAAAACTTCTAAACAGTTTGTGTCTCAGTGTTCCCCCTTGTGTGTTTTTGTGAATGTTCAGTAAAAGCATTTGAGATAATATGTGCCACCGCACTGGTCTGTTAATGTGTGAGAATGTTTGATGGTGGTCGGAGAAGCCGTTGGCGCAAAATGGCTGCCACGTCTTCGTCAGTTGGCCCCAGGGCAGCTGTGGAGTGAATGGAGCCTGTAAGCCCTTTGAGTCCCTTGGAAGAAAAGCGCAATATAAATCTATCCATTATTATTATTATTATTAATATTTATTATTAAAATGTATTATTATTATTATTATTATTACATGTAATTATTTAGTAAATATGACCAACACAACAATGACCATAATCAACTAGATATCTTCAATGTGAGTGGCAGTTCACATTTGTTTTTCTGTCTTTATCTTTTCATAGTGTTGAAAACAAACCATGTTTGCAACTGTAAAATCTTCACTTCTTGTGAGCATGACCTCTGCTGATGTAATTTTGTTAAGTGAATAGTCTTTCTGTTTCCACACCTCAGGCTCCTTCCTGCCTTATCATCCAGATGCCCCGCTTTGGCAAGGAGTTCAAAATGTTCAACAAGATTTTCCCCTCGCTAGAGTTGGACATCACAGACCTACTTGAAGACAGTGAGTTATGCTTATTATTTGGTTCCACTGTGTTGAGTGTTCTTGGAGATCAATAGAGACTCAAAGCTCAGTTGGCATTTGGTAATGGAATTCTCTGAGTTGTCCTTGCAACTCGGCTGAGATAAAGGAGCTCTCCTTCTTGCTTTTAAGCTGAGCTTTTAGGTTTTTCTACACATTTTACTGTGTGTAATTTAGAATAATGGTGTTTGTTCTGTGATGCAGCTCCAAGGGAATGTCGAATCTGTGGCGGCCTTGCTCTGTTCGAGTGCCGTGACTGTTACGAGGATGGCGATATCACAGCTGGCAAGATAAAACAGTTCTGTGAAAAGTGCAATACACAGGTAACCAAAAGAGGGCGCTAAAGTAACAGCAGTGACCAAAGCTCAGTTGTCAAGATGTCCATTTGGGGGCAGTATATCACAAAGAATTACTTTGTCGCAAGTTAGGAGGAAAGTAACTACAATGTAAAACATACTGCTAATTTTTTGTTGATGTTTCATCATTAAGTTGTCTTAAATGTTGGTTACACTCAAATAAACAAAACAAAAATTGTTATATTAATGTTGGTTTTATATATTTGCTCTTAGGTACATCTCCACCCAAAGAGAAAAGCACATCGGCATGGTAAACTGTCTGTCCCTAAGGAGCTACATGACGGCACAGGCCGTCAAGGGAGCTTTCCCCGCCAGAGGATGGAGCTGTTTGCTGTGCTCTGTATTGAAACCAGTCACTATGTGGCCTTCGTCAAGTATGGCAGTGCAGACTCAGCCTGGCTCTTCTTTGACAGCATGGCCGACCGAGATGGTACGTGTCACTGACTTTGGATGTTGTGCTTGTTGTGACTCAAAAATTTTGCTTTTTACTTTTAATTAAAATAAATGATAGGCATGTGTCTGACTTTGGTGTTGTAGTTTGGTTTACAATGCGCTATATAAATACTAAATATATAAATACTACTTTTTTTTTTTTTTTTTTAGAATGTTTGCTACATCTTTAATGTCCAATGTGTATGTGTCTGCACAGGAGGACAAAATGGTTTTAACATCCCCCAGGTGTCTCCATGTCCAGAGGTGGAAGCCTACCTAAAAATGACCCCAGAGGAGCTGCACGCCCTTGACCCTAAGAGCATCCAAGGCCAGGCACGCCGTCTCCTGTGTGATGCTTACATGTGCATGTACCAGAGTCCCATCATGAGCCTGTACAAGTAGAGTTCTGTCTATAACCGTTCAGTCACAGCACCACCCTTCCCCCAAAGCAACATTTCCAAAAAAACTCAAATGAAAAATAAACAAAAAAAAAGGCAGCCTGCCAACAGGGGTGTCCAACATTAACCAGTTCACCCCACCACTCTTCAGCATCTCATGAGGCTCATGAGATGGATGAGGAAGCCTATTTGCACTGTGCAATAGTTGAAGTATTGTGTTCTTCATGTAGTTCCATGTAGCTTTCCGCTCTCACTGAGTGTTAAGATGAAGAAGAAAAGGAAGGCCTTACAAAGATTTCCTCCTTATTTACTGAGGACACTGGAAGAAAACAAAGAGCAACAAAAACAAGACCGTTGCCACCTCATTTACCTTGGACAGAGTCACTGATAAAGACGAGGAACTTTCCATAACATGGTCAGCCCACGTGTACTGTTCTGAATTCTGTAAATTTTCCAGTAGCATACATTCATCCAGGTCGCATCATCATGAAAATAGATGTCAACCTAGTGTGCATTTCATTCGGATCAGAATATTCTGCTCTTTGTGAACCGGTTCACGTATTTGCCCATTACACTGTGTAAATGTCATTACAGTATATGTTTAGCAGAAATGGATGTAGCCATTGTAAAAGTCTCATGTTTTACTACATTCTCTGTTCAACCAATGCTGCACTTTTGCTCTTTTCTTAAGTGGACCTATCAGGAAACATTTAAATTGTGCTTTTTATGCTATGTCATTAGGAGTCACATTGAGTGCTAGTTTGTTACTTGGAAGCATAAGAGTTTTGTCTTACAGAATACAAATTTACTTTTCCTCTCAAGCTGAAAAGAATGGTCTGCATTGCTGATGCAGAATAGATGCCAGATAAATGCATGAAGGGAGACTTATACAAAGGCTTCTATTGTAAAGCTGCTTGGGTGAGCACCTCATGCATTCGTATGGCAATACTGGAAAGTTCAGCAGTTTTCTTTAGAGTGTGTTGTGTAAAATTTCACATGCAGTGTTTTGTTTGTAAGTCTCTAACTTATTGTGTTGAAGACTAAATCTGAATTATATTTTTTTCCCAAGCATTTTGTGGGCCTGTTAAAGACGATTACATTTCTTAGGAAGAGGTCACGTGACATGTTCATACAACATGAAAATAACATTTATAAACCATTCTAGTCAATTCAAACTTTTTCCATAGCTACTACTAAAATACTACTATTTATTATAACCGGATCACCAACTTTTAAGAAACGGAAACAGGGATGATACTGGGTTGGATACACCTTTTGCTCTTTAACTGTACATTGAAGCTAGTTATTGTAGTTTACGCTGTCTAATAGCTACTGAATGTTTATAGTGACACAGTGAAAAGTGTAAACCAATAACAGGACATGAAGAGGCACAAGGCTGGTAACTTTTGGAACTATTAAAAGTATGTGCATGTATTTAAGAAACAAGAACAAGCAAAAAAAAAACAACTTGATCCATTGTTCTATTGTATTTATCTGCTGCAAATCAATCATTGCTTGAATTAGGAAATTTGTATTTAATCAGACCACAACTGAAAGAAATACAAGCTACAAATGTTCAAATCATTATTTTCCTAAACTTAATCAAGGATTAAGTGTAAAATGAGTGGTTGTTTTTTTTTTTTTTGCAGTACTTGCTTATTTGACGTCACAGTAGTTTATTTTGACCCAGGAATTCAGACAGGACCTTTCTGTGTGAACTTTACTGCACTGTTGGTCACTGACAGAAGCACGTTCTCTATGAGAGATTTAAATGTTTCTGTGGCATCTGTGCAGTGCAGACATGTAACAGGTGGAAATTAATGTCAGTGATGTTCCTGTAAATGTTAACAAAATAAAGCCCATTTTCAAGGCTACAAGGAATGTTTATTTTATTATTCATGGTGCAACAGCAGTTCACAAAGTTAATGCCTTTTCAAGAAGCAGAAAAAAAAGAAGAAGCAACAAACAATTCACATTACAATTTAGCTTGTGCTATTACTTACACTTGAGTAACATTGAGTAATCAGTAAGGATAACTAATACAAGTAAATAATATTCATGTTATGTGAAGCTTAATTTGATACATTGGGACTTTAATCTCCTTTGAATTCTGTTTTTTTTTTGTGAAACTTTTTTCTCATATCCATTGTGGGTATTTGTGATTGTAAATGTCTGTTTTTATGAAAACACTGGAAAGATTTGTTTCCTTATAGAATTATTCCGATCAACTCGACTGTAATCCTTAGACACAGCAATAATAAACTGACTTGTAGACAAATTACAACAATATGATCCCAGCTTATATGTTTCCACAAGGGTAAGGATGCTGTGGCACTTTGTTTGGTTTAGTTGTGGATGTGCCCGATATGAGCAGATTAAGTCCTCAGTCCATCTACTGACCCAGTTTGGCAGGCAGTCTGATAAAACGATACCCTGAGATAATTCAGCATGTATTATACATGCATTCCCCACAGGAGCCGTGTTCCACACCTTCCTCCGTTTAGTTTTTAGTCAAACTTGAAACCAGCTTAGCAAGCTGACTTCAGAAGTGCCTGATAAGTATTTGTCAACAGAACAGCTGGCACACAATGCCCTCTTGTAGCTTTATGCCACAGCATATGCCAGCCGCTCGTAGCGCGTGGTAATTTAGCCGGAGCTGGTTCTACATGAACAGATGGGCTCAAGTATTGTTATTCTCGCTCCTGCTTAGGGCCCCTGGGGGGAATCACTAAATAAAATCAAAACAGATGGACCTCTCTGGGCTAGGCAGTGTTTATGATAAACAGCCAGTACAACCAGTGACCATCCAACACCTTAACCCCACCTTACAGACACACTAACAGAAAGAACAATGACAGCAGTTTAACCTCACTGAGCTGTAACTCTCTATTCACCAAAACACCAGGCAAACCCAAACACCATGACAACACAAAGTGCAGTGAATAATCCAATCCCAGTCGCAGTAAAACATTTTTTTCCCTCAATTTCTTTGACCTTAAAAGATAAAATTCTCTCATGACATGAACTCTCACAAAACATTCTCACTCTTATTTTGGTGCAGACAGTGTCTAACTATTCTGTTTCTCAGTTCTCAGAAGGGGACTGTTTGTGATTTTATAACCTTGCTGTTGGTGTATGGCCATGATTCTCACATCCACGCCATGGACACAGGCCTTGGAAATGTGTGGCACTGTGGTCATGGTAAACACCATGTAATAAGGTGATATGATGTCCCCTATTGTTAAAACAACATGGGAATACACTTCTCACTTAGCACTGAACTTCAGACGTGCTTTGATTCCCATGGGAAAGATAACTGTAAACAAAGGAATCCTATCAGTGAAAAGGGAAGGTAAATGTTTAAAGCCCTCCAGACAACAGGAAAGAAGTGATTTCCGGCACTGAAGATGAAGAAGAATGAAGCATGGAGCGTTTTAAGCCAATCAGTTCTAATTGAATCTACCACTTAGGTGTTGCTTTAACTCCATCATGATAACCAGTTTTATTTAGTCTCTTCAAAGGTCACTTTTCTGATGAAGTCAAAGTAGTGTAATCACCCCAAATGTTTATAGGCCAAGCTATTAACTATGCAGTTACTCTGTCACTTCAACATAGCCTAAAATGTGACTTTTTCTTCAGGCATTTGAGAAAAGGCTTATTTTTCATCATTACACTGATCGGTTTTGTATTTGTGGACACATCGCTTATCTGTCTATTAAATTCATCAGAGGGACACGAGGGCCTCTGGCTTTAATGTCATGGCACTAAATTGGCATTTCTGTCTTCTTCTTCTGGTTTCAATGACTGCAATTGCCTGTGTGCATGGAATGGGATTTTCTTTAGACATTTTTATTTAGTAATGCGTCAGTTAATATCCTCATACAGTGGCACATGGAAAACTACACATCCTGTTTAAGACCTACTTCTAAGGCAATTCAAATAAAAGTTTTAAAAGTTGTGATATCTGTATAGACTGCAGCTCTCCACTGGGCATAGTTTTATGCGCTTTTAAAACCAGTCCTTCTTCCACATTTGAGTAAGGACCATGGCCGCTGAAGATGAAGAATTAAGTGCCTCTTAAGCAACAGCTACCAGATGTTGTTGCTGCTAAGAGCCAGGTGTGGATAAATTACATATGCACAATGTGTGTAAAATATTTTAAGTCGTATCTCTCAATTAAGGTGTGAAGTGTTTTTATTGCCCATCACTGCTTTGAGTGTGCAGAGAAGAAAGTCCAAACCTACAGCCAGGTCCCCGCAGTGTTAGCACCACAGGCTAAAAGGTGCAGCAGGGGGAGATTCTCTGTGTCATGGCTCAACACAGCGCTGTGCAGGGAGGGGTCCTCCACCTGCTCTGCCCTTAGTCCCCTCCTCCTGGCTGCCACCTTCCACACTGCATTATTTACAGGTGCTTTCTGGACGAAGACACAAGCTGCTGCTGATGCTCTCTAATCTAAAGAAAATCAGTTTCCAATGTTCCTAATTTATAAAATCCAATAGAGAATACTTGTGTATCATGTTTTTAAAAAGTATTTGGTTATAAATTGTGTGTATGAAATCTATTTGTTCATTAAGATTTATTATAACCCAGTTTACTGTTATACTGTAAATTGTACTCCACATTTGCATAACATAAAGAGCTTCATTAAATTAAGGACAGTGGTAGAATACCTCGGCTGTTGGTGGATTTCCTGGATACAGCTCTGCTCTTGTTGCTGGATGGAAGAGGTGCCGCCTGTACTGATAGATGCATAAACACTCCTTGTACCCAAACAAAGGCATCAAGCAGGCATTTCATTAGAGCATTGTGCGATATGGCAGGCCGCTGCTGTGAATGTATTTATTAGTTTGCGATACATCCCTTTCCCTGTTTTTCCTGGGGCAGTGGATAAAGCTGGTTTTGTTCACTGCCCAGTGTGAACGGCGCCTCGGCTGCCAGCTGTCAGGCCTGATACCGTCTCATTTGGATTCCCAGCCTGCCTGCTGAATGGCTAATTAGATTTGCCATTTTCAATCCACTGATTGCTATACATAGTGGGACAAAGGAGCTGACAGCATGTAGCATTCAAATTTAACTGTAACAATTAATAACTACGGTAATTAACGTGTGTTGGGCACCATTGATTATGACATTACCTCCACAACGGATGGCCTGGCCCCTGCCATTTCATTAAGGAGCACATGTATAGATTGTTATTAATAAACTGCTCTCTGCAGCTGAGAGAAGGTTATTAATTACACAAATTAGTGGGTGCAAGGGTAATCAAGTTAAAGCAATTTTGTACGCAATAATTGATCTAATTTTACTGACCATTGGTGTTGGGTCGTGTCACATGCCCCCATGTGAAGAGAAATCACCTCATTAACAAAAGTTTAATCCTAATCATAGTTCTGGCTGTGCCTGGCTTTAAGGTCATATCTGAATGTCAGAACCAGTACACATTGATTGGTGGTAAATTGAATCAATGTCATGTTTAGAGAAAACAATATCAACTAATGGATGGGGCAGGTTGGTCCAAAACAAACAGCTTTATCCATGAGTGTGTGCACAGAGCTCTGTGAATGTGTGGGGCTGCCACTTTCATAATTCATTATGTCCATAGTAAGAGAAATGTCAGGATCAGGGCAATTAGCAACAGCTGCAGGGACCTGTTAACCACTGCCTGTGTTTATGGCTGTGCACGTGCGTGTGCGTGTGCACATGAGTGTGGGTGTGCTTTCTAGAGATCCAGATTATGCAGGTACAGTTGGATTAAACTTTTACCAGTTTAAAGACTGTTATTGTTTTTTTTTTTATCAAAGTGGCATATCACACACATGACACTTTGCCTGCCTTTGAGCGTAAATGGCATTTATTCAGAAAAAAAAGCTCAGTTTAAATAGTGCACTTATTTTAAAGCAAAAGCAAATATTAATTTGTTCTATAAAATAAAGTGTCAGAGCTCTGGCAGTGGTGAAATTTTAGTAATTGTTTTCGACCCGGCTTAAGTGGCGGACATTTGACATTTGGCGCCTGTTTTCTTTCACTCGACCAAAGCCTAAGGCAGAAGTCCCTTGTTTTTTATTGGCTTTTCTGTTTTGGGTGACTGGCAAACTGCCAGCGGTTACAAATCTTCTTGATCCTTACAAATCTGCATGAGATGAAGGCAAATGGCCAGTGTAGCAGTGGTTTTGATGGCTGCACAGTGTAGTTTATAATAAAAGCTGCATCTTCACACGCCCCTCAAACACCTCCTTATGTCTCAACAGATACACACCAGACTCCACCTGGAAAAACAGCAGCCGTTTTCATCCGGAGCGTGTGAAATTTCACACTCATTTTTCACAACACATGTTTTAATATGCACTGCTCCTTTTTTCTTCCTCTTTCCCCGCTACATATGAAATTCTTCCATTCTTGGCTGTCAACAACAAAGATGCAGCCAGTCATCTCCAAGCGATGGCAGTTACAATTTGTTGAGAACTATTTGCTCCCTTAAGAGGAAAATTGCTTTCAATATAAGCTCTGTTTGAAAGACAACAACAATAAAAAGATTCAACTGTAATACGGCTGCCTCTGTCAGCACTTGGCGGGACAGCTCCAGCAAAACATATGACTGGGGGATGAGGTGCTTACAAGTCAGCCCTGTAATATCAGCATGTGTGGGAGACAGTCGGGCCAAATGAATCCCACTTTGAACATAACAGCTTGGCATCACATGAAAATGACTGCCATGAGCGGAGCTTGTCAGATATGCTCTTGCCATTGTGATGGTGAATTGTCATTTATTATATGTTGTGCCTGCCTCTGTCAGCTTCTGTTGACCGTGTGTATTGATTTGCAAAACCAAAGGGGTGCAGAGGTCAGTTTGATCAACCGTCTGAAGCACACGTCAACCGCACTGAGCTGACATTTCATTACCCGAGACAAAAAGGGCTCAAAACAAGCATATGTTAAGAAATACTAGACTTCAATATAACAATATGACTAGAATTAAGAGAAATGGATGTTCTGGGTTCCCAAAGGCATTTATATTTTGGAGGCGAGTGTGTCTTTGGAATTACATGTTGACCGTATGGATCACTGGTTTTCATTTTGGCCTTTTTAAATGACATCTTTCAACTGCTTTAACATCAGTCTGTGAACCAATATATACATGCTGAGGATGTATTTTAGTATTGTGTCTCCTTTAAAGCAACGCTGAAGAGCTTTTTCAGAATGTATACATCAGACATATGCTCCTGGAAACTTACATGGGACTGTCACTTCTTAATAAACATCTTATATCATTAAAGCAACACTGTCACTTTTCAGGATTTGCACCGAGGAAACTGCAGCAAACACACGAGACACATTACATCTCAGTATATGAATGTTATTTATATCAGATGTGTGAAGAGTTGTATTTATCTGGTGAGATATAAGTTCTTATGAGACAGTGATGTGCCACATTACTCAGGGTTACAAAGAGTAGTATCTGTATGTATTTATGAAAGAAGGGTCATACATACTTTTTTATGTTTGGGAATCATGAAAATGACTTTGAGGCAAAATATGCTACTGATCTTGAAGCCTTGTATTTTGTAACTAATATCAATGGAAATGGGAACTTTAGTAACTTTGAGTAGGCAGTATGAATTATGTTACAGGTAATAAGTTAGCCCTGTCTGACTTTCAGGCTTTAGTATAAGGTAAAATGTGCTTTAACAGTTTAGCCCCCAGAAAAGCACGGCAATCAATCACAGAAGATTCTGACATGTTTATTAATCTCAAATCCTATAAACAAGGCAGAACAGAATCACCACTGCTACTGATCTGACAGCTGCAATATGCTTTTATTTATTAACAAGCTGTTGGTAATAATTAGGGGCATGATGGCAAGCGTAGGCGTTGGTTTGCAGATGAAACGCGGGTCTCTGAGCACCATTTTGGAGCTAAAGCCCCAGTGAGTGGCGTTATTGCGTGGGCCAGGGCTGCCGCTGTCTGTCGTGCCTGTCAAAGTCATGAGAGGATCACTTTATCATCGTTTGTCTGCCGTGTCTGACGCTATTGAGTGGGAGGGGGCCCTTAGGGAAATGGGGGCAGGCCGCTGTATTTGCTGTATGTTTCTTTTTTACTTTAGTTGCTAGCTCTGCTTTATCAGGATTGTCGTCTCGAGCCTGTCAGATCACTCTGTACGGTTTGTTGCAGAAGCAAACAGCCAAGCCCCAAGGTATTACTCCGTATGATGGCGTGTCAAATCCTCAGTCACACTTAAGCAAGGCCAGTGTAAGAAAACAGGCTCTGTTTTTACTGCCTAAGAAAACATAAATAGTATATTTCACCAAAGATACAGGAAATATCAATGTCTAAAACGGAAGTAAGTGCCCACCATATGACAACATGACATTTGAAGTAAGCTCATTAGTGCGGTGTTATGATGCCGAACAGCAAATTACACGGGCTATGAGCCTGAGCTAGGGAAATCACAGCATTATTCTAACACATTACACGCATTACATTTCATTTGATGCAGCTTCCTGTGAAAATGAATAGTCATGCTGCGCCCAATGAAATGAGGTTAATCGGCATGAGCTTGCATTATAATTAACGGACTGAGTCAGCTCAAGCAGAAGACTTGCAATGATTCAGCTTTATCTTGTTTGTGAAAGATTATAAAGGGTGACTAAAGTAAAAACGCAACAGTCTATCTTGTTTTACAGTATACTGTGACTCATTGTCAGTTAATAAATGTGTCATTCAACAGTAAAGCACCAGCTGGCATCACAGATTTAATGTAATTATTCACAAAGGTCACTACAGTTTGTTTAAAAATTTTAAGGAAACACAATGTAACTTTTTTAATGAGAAAATACATAGCCTCAGAAGTAATTAAGTATGCAGCCTCAGAAGAAAACACGCTAACACTTATCTTGCAAAATAAACTCAGCTTTGAATACAAAAACATGATCCCATGTGTGTTAGCAGTAGCCTAGTGCAGTCTAGTTTGCTGATGCTGTAAACACTGTAGGGACAAAGTGACCTGCATGAAATTTCATTAAGAGGCATATTTATAATTATGCTAACCATCATTAAATCAAGGCATTTCAGGAGACTTCAGTGTTTGCAGCCTTCTTATTCTCTTTGGTCAGGTATTCTTGGTGACCAGTCAATTACAAATCCCACATCATATAGGGCCTACTGCTGTGGTGATATGTGGAGTCATTTTTTACCAATGATTCAAATGTAGACTAATGACTAAGTGTTTTCCATTGAACAGTTTAAATTAGAAATGTGCCGAGTTTTGTGTTGGATATTATTTCCAAAATTGCTGTTGTCCAAAACAACAAGAATGCCACTTTACAGCTGAGAATGACCCTAAGACATACCAGAGACATGCTCACGATAATCCCCAGCTCTCTGATTGGTGCGGCATCTTCTCAGTTATCATTAGAAGTTTGACGGTGCGCCACATACATACGTCCCAAAGACACCGAATGTATTACTCATTGCTGGAGGCCAATTCACAATTCAAAATTGATTAATATTTGCTTTCAAAATGACACGGCTTGATGCATGAGGACTCTCCACATGTAAATGAACACTTTAAAGGAGATGAATAGCCCCAACAGAGGATTGTAAAGTTCACGCACCAGATTTGCATATTTATGTTACAAGTTACTGATAATAAGCGCAGGGGAAGAAAATGCAGAGCGTTTGTCAATGTACAATTCCTACATAGCTCTTATTAGCTGCTGCGAACTGATATGTTCAATTTCATGCCACAATAGTGGTGCTCAAGATGTATTGTTCTGCATTTTGACTTTATAATACAATTTAGATGAAGGGCAAGACATGAGACAATTGATGTTTCATTAATACAATCTCAAGGGGAACAAGGAAAGGAAATGATCTCATCAAAGCAACATTGTGAGCTTTGTGTAATTTCAATTTGAAGATTTTTACGTGTTAAAAATAGAATGGAAAATTACATTATTTTACTGTCATGCATGGAAAACCTTAAATAAAGACATCACTTTGATTACTGAGTCGTGTGAATGTATATTTACCCATTCTTTGTGGTCATCACTTTCTTTTGGTGCCTCAGAGCTTCCTGTTCCTAGGGCGAGATACAAAGACTGGACAGAGCCTACAGCCTTCATGTTTTGTGAAGAGAAACAACAGGAAGCTTGTGGTGTCCAGTAGAGTCCAGGATGATGTCATGTTTGTGCTTTTATCAAAGCAGTGGCCCTGTGTTTCCAGTGTCCTGCTCTTTTTAAAGTTTACAGAAAAGAGACACAGGGAACCAGTGGCGGTTAGGTAAAGAAAGGCACTACATGACTTTTATGACAATTGTTTTAGTCTTGCAAGTTTGATTCATTTCTGATAATATTAAATAGAAATGTTATAGTATAATCTCTGTTGCAGCTTTAATTTAATTATTATTTTTTTTTAACCTTAAAGTCTTTGTTCTGTTTCAGGTCCAGTAAAAGAAACTAAAATACACACTACAGTTCTTTATTTCCTCATAAAGCAAAAATCACTATAACATAACTAATTATTTATCAGTTTAAGCACTGAAAGACAAATTGTAATATTTCCAGACAAAAAACAAAACAAATTGGAAAGCTAATAAAATGTTCCCAATTGTGACAAGTTGACTTTGAATGTGTGTGTGTGTGTCGACATAAACCTGTGACATTGCAGCGGATACGTAAAGCAGAATAATGGCTGACATTAGACACCTTGATGTCTTCAATAGGCAGTGCGATATGAGCAATGGCACAGGACATATGTTACATGAAGCTGTTGAATGAGAAAGATGACACCAGATAAACAAAACACAGCATATGAGTAATTTAATATGTGCCATATGTTGACCATATAGAAGCTGTTCCTGCCAAAGTAAAAAATGAAATCAAATATCTCAAAAAAGAACAGGGGCCATTAAATTAAGTCGACGTAACTGCTTGAGGTGTAACACAGACCAGCCTGATACTTAATAAATCAAATATCTCAAAAAAGAACAGGGGCCATTAAATTAAGGCGACGTAACTGCTTGAGGTGTAACACAGACCAGCCTTTGAATAGGACATTTTTGTGGTTGATACTTAATATCACAGGTTGCCCCCTTCCTTTGTGTTTCAACAGGTCAATTGCTTCTATTAGCTTCTCAACAAGACAGCATGTTATAGTTCTGTGTTACCGGCAAAAATGTATTTTTATATGTGGCAGAGGTCATATCAAGGTTAAAGGTCTATTTTAAAACCTAAAACCTAGGAAATGATTGAGTATTTTACCTAGAGATGGTCTAGAGATTGAATGATATGGACCTCTTACAAAAAACAGAACACTAGTTTGATACTTTTATTTTGCTCACAATTATTTATGATTGTTGTTTTGTTTTACTGCACTTTTATGGTCAACATTACAATTTTATGCATGTCTTTTAACTGCAACTACATGGATCAACAGCAGGGGGAGTAGCGTACAGAAAGCAATATCTGTATATCAGTAGAAGTTGGACCTAAATGCACAAAATGTACAAAGCTTTGAGATTTAATTGACCTATTGCAAAGCCCTAGTAAGACATGAGCCAATCCCATTCCTTGCCACTTAGACTAGGACAGTTTCTGAATTTTTATTTATTTTTAATCCAGTTTTAACTTGGCTGTCAGGAGAGTCATCAGAGCAGATTTCACTTTGCTTTGTAGAGCTTGTATTCACATCACTAATGACAAACCCAAATCTGAATTGACCCTAGCTCTGTCTGCACATGCTAGCACTAAACGTGTGTCTGTTTAACGCTTAGCCACCAATTTAACTTCATTACTGTCTGTCTCTAAGTTTGCTATGGGACACTGTGTGAAATAGGCTTTTCTACTTCCTAAAACCTTGTATGGCACATATTTATACAGTTTTGATACTGACAGCTTCTGTGGTTAAAACCAAAGGGGCAGGACTCAGTGATAGGTCATTTAGATTAGTGTTTGAAACAGTCAGGGGTTCACTGTAGATCTGATTGGGTCACCAGAAAATTTAATTTGCGCCAGTTCAAAACTCCAGAAGCATGTTTGTGACAAAGCCACACTTAAGAAGAACAAGACAAGACAAGGAAGTACAAAACAATGGCACAGATATTCAAATGCCATCAGAACACACTGTTCACGCTGCTGCAGTGCGCTAAGTATTATCCAATACCAATGTTAGCTTTAGTAATAGTTCAGCATAAAAATGTGACCACAGACAGATGCAGACTAAATTTCATTTGCTGAAATTGCTGTGACAGTTGTATGAAAACTGTTTGTTAATATACTTATAAAGCTGATGCTGGCCGAAACAGTCAAAGGCTGAGTCCTTGTGTTCCCCCACAGCCATAAATCCACATCATTTTAACAAGATCAGACAGGAACCAATTTGTGAGATTTATGTTTTTCTCTCTCAAATATGAAATGGGAACAGACATATCTGTGAAGCGATAATGATAACTCTAAATCAAATCAGAGTAGAAAATGAATTTTAACAGGCTTGTCGTTACAGTTTAAGTCTGTTAAAGAGCTGCTCCTTCTGTCACGTTAATTCAATTTCTGAACACGATGATGTGCACAGAACATAGAAACTTCTGAACCATAAAGAGGGACTTTAAGGCTCAGCATTGCATGTTGGAGACAGAGATATGTCCTGTAATTGAATAATAAACAATCTCTAAATTGCATTATAGTCATCCGGAGTAATTACATTAGAGGAAAAATGCAAGTGAACCACATAATAATAACATAAAAAGAAATGGATTGGGAGCAGTATGCTGGTCATTGGTGGGACAGGAAGGGTCTGTGCTGAAAAGGCTGTAGTTCTTTGACTGTCCGCTTTGACAACTTTTAGTACACATGTACACTCTCTGTAACAACAAAAGACAGAGTTATAGTAGAATGATTAGTATTAGAAGGTCATATTACACATGAAAGAGAATCTGACATTATCGTTTAAATACATCTCCCATGACAAAAAACATTGTGCAGCTTATTCAAAAGAAAAAAACATACACTGTAAACATTGTTAAAGTAGTGACATAATGCAATCATTTTACTTGTTTAGTTACAAAAAGCAATAAAACATCAGTTTTATAAGGCAGGTCATCTCTTGTAACAATGATCTAAACAGATGTAATTTTTAGCAAGACTTTTGAAGCAACATGTTAAAGTTAGGGTCATTATTTTGGATCCTCACCCACACTATACTTACATAACATGCAAACAGTCAGTAGACAAACACAACCATATTCCCACTGGTGGAATTCGGCGAGTTGTCCCAAAAGAGTGCATTGCGCGCTCGGCTCGGCCAGTGTGCTTGTCGTGTATGTAGTAATCTGATAATATCAATCATAATTGTGTTAGATGTAATCCATCTGACTTTCAGTTTGCCAGGGTCAGGGTAGGAAGCAAAGCCCCACTTGCCATCAATTATCAGACATAAGAGAGTAGTGGATGGAGCTCTGGTCTATAAATAATATGGTGGAGACCCGTAGAGCCGATCGATGGCGTACAGTTCCACTGTCATGGCTTTAAGTTATGGCTTTAATGGCAGCTGGCTTTCTTGGCCCTGTGGATCAATAGAGTGTCTCCTCAGGGCTCAGTCTGGGTCCAGGTCACTCACGGTGACAGGGATGTAAATGACACCTCTGTTGTGATTGGAAAAATGCAGGCCTTTTGGTTATTAAGTCTCACTGCTGCTTCTAACCTTTTTCTGTCAGCGCAACACCTGTTGAGAAAATAACACTGCAGAATCTGTTTTTGACTTTTGCTAAATATTTATTATGACTAGTAGATATGTAGGTGGATAGGTGTGACACTGTAAAGCAAACGTCCTATACAGTGTTAGTTACTTAAATGCAGGGTAGGTACATAGACCAGTACAGAGAAAGTTTGTTGGGTCAAAAGTGGGTCGATAATAATGTATATTCCCATTAGCTGTACCCTAAAAAAGCCAGCTGCTCTTACTGGGCTGTGTTTATGTAAAACTTGCTTCATCAAATATAACAAATCACCCCAACAAATTAAAAACCATGTTAAATACCATTCAGAACAAATACATCTATTAAGGGTTTACACTTGACTTTGTTTAAAAATACCTTTGCATTCTTGCCCTTCCAGTAGCACTATATTGGACACTTGGTTATAGCCATGACGAGATACTGACCTGCAGTTGAACTTTTGGTACAAAAAATATACATGTGGGTTGGTTTTGCATAGTAACGTAGCAAGGTTGGCTAGTTAAATGTTGGCAGGGAGGTTGAAGCTGGATGGTAAATGGGAGTGTTGGTAAGTAGGTAACTGGTCTGTTGGTGTAGTCAGTAGTCTGTCATTTTTTTGTCAGTGTCTCACAATCACTGCTGATCCTACTTACTGAGAGTCACACTGCATATCCATGATTTCCTCCAAAAGAAACCTGCAGACCTTTCTTTACCATGTTCCCAGTGTGTAAACATTGAAAGTAAGCCCTTTAAATTCCAAACAGGCTGCTTTGAAGTGATTTCTAATTGAAAAACATGAAGAGGCACAGCTGCTCAGTCTGAATGTCAAAGGCTGCACGAGTGACAGCTAGAGCAGCAGGCAACCGGCCTGAAATGACACGACCAAGACTTACGAGACACATGGACAAATACACATAAAGTGGGTTAACAAAGACGCATAGATGTGAAGGCCTAGGTGCAACAGACAAATAAAACCTGATGAGAGAGATTGGCCGAAGTGTAGTTTTGAAAGAGATTCAAGAATAACCACAAACTAAGAAAACTGACCATTGTGAATAGTGACCTCAGGATACTGTAGGAGCTCGTCACTGAGAGGACATAGAACAAATCTGAATCCTTGTCCAATTTGTATGGTTTGTGAGTAAAAGCTGGGGGTGTGACAGAGGAACTCCATTTGTAATTAACACAGATATGGGTCAGTAGGCAACTCGTCTGCCAAATGGCCCTTTGCGGTGTTCTATTTCCTTTCTCAT
Source organism: Perccottus glenii (assembly GCA_024416835.2). NCBI lineage: Eukaryota > Metazoa > Chordata > Actinopteri > Gobiiformes > Odontobutidae > Perccottus > Perccottus glenii. Next base: position 9,831,473 of record CM044548.2, read on the forward strand.
TGTCTCAAAAGGGAGGATAAAATGAGAAGCTTCATCTCGCAGGATGCAGACATTTCTGCTTTATGGTGGCTGGATGAATGAGGCGCTGGTGAAGCATTCAGTGAGAGCATTCACTGAGGGGAGGAGCTTAGGGAGTAAGCCTGACTTTGATGTTAACACAGTCCTTCTTTAAAGGTGCAGGTTTATACATTTGTTGTTGAAGGTATTTAGAAAGGAACAGAAATTAAACTAAAAAACTAATTTCAAAGTACGTTGTTGACCCAGTTCTGTTTCTAAAGTCCTTAAGTTAAAGAGACTGTGCTAAGTTTAATGATATGTGTTACACTGACAAAGACAAATTGATTGTAAAGTTTCAGTCATACAGCACAGGTCCAACACTGTTCCCAGTCACAGCAAACAAACACACACTAAATACTGTGCTACAGTCAGGGAGCCCTTTTCCCTTATTCCCTCAGAACAAGGAGAAACTTGTGTAAATAAAGTGTAAATCAGTGTGTGTGCCGTGCAGCTGTGTTCATTGTCCGTAGACCTTTGCTGGAGGAGTAATTGAGTGTGGAGGGTGGCTGATGCTGGAAAGTGTTTCTGCTCTGCTGCTGCCATGGGCCACTGTGGGCCCGGGCCGCCACTGAAACTAATGGAGCTTACTCCGGCCTTGCTTTTCCCCTCAGATAGGCACAGCTGGGGGAGATCCGCCACCCAGAGCTGAGGTTAACACCCTCTCCACACCCAGCTGCCACCTTCTCTCTGTAGGAGAGCACTGAGTGTGGGAGTTCAAGATGTGTGTGGACTACCGCAATGAGTACTTGTATGCCATGAAGGGTGCCAGGTTCCGAACAGAGGCCCTGAGACAGACATGTTAAATAACACAGGCGTCTAATGAGGCCAGTGAATGCTACGGGCCAAGAGGGTGGTCGGGTTTTGATATGCCCCTGTGGAGCAGCCCAGTGCAGTCCTTCACCTCACTGACATTTACCATGGGGAAGGTAAGTGTCATAAAAACATTACAGTGGTGCTGTGCCATTGGCACGCAGCATTGTTTGATGTTTGATCCCTTGACTTGTGCTTAAGGAGTTCATAAATAAAGTTCTCAGCATCTATTACCTTTATAGTATTTACAAAATGTATTTAATGGAAACACTATATTATGAAAATGTTTTCACTTCTATTGAACAACTTATACTGGCAACTGTAGCAGTTTGTATTGTTGCTGCATTGAGGCAACAAAATCATTTCTCACCAAAAACACAATTCTCACAGAGATAATATTATCAAAGTAAGCTACTAAATCCAGTATTTAAAAAAAAAACACAGGTAACTCTGAATCTATGTTTTTAAAAAGAGTCCCTGTGACAAACTTTTCCTGCATCAGTGGCAAGGATCTTCTGTTAACAATACTAGGGAGCAGGGTTCCCTCCCACTTTGTGTTTGACGGATGGTGCATGCATGTGAGCAGGTTATAAAAAAGTGGACTTTCACGCCGTGAAACTTGTAAAACATAGTGAGGGCTACACCCTCTGAAGCCACACAGCAGGATCCAATTAGGACTCTTATCTACTAATTATGTCCCTTACACATCTGCATTCCAGAATTTGAAAAAGCCTGCCGTCCTCTCTCCGTAACAAGCTCTCGAATTAATGAGATTGCTCTGTAATTGAACCTCTTCATGGGTCCCTTGGCAGGGAAAATACGCTAAGTTGAATTTGTATTAACAGTGCATCAATCATAGCTGATCAGACGATAAACAGTGTTGATGATCACAGGCGTAAAGTGGTTGCACCTTTATGTAAATGAGCTGTCCACCTTGGTGCACAGGCACATGCTGTTGGAGGGCCGGGGTGAGGAGGAGCAGGACAGAGGAGTTCCAGGCTGAGCCACTGTGGGGCACTGTGCTCTAGATCACAGACCCGTCACATTGACATTAAAACTGCGGTGTTGTACTTTAATACCACACAAACACAATAATTATAGTTAAAACAGTAGAACGGTATTTTGGGGGAAAAATACCAGTGCATAAACAAGTGATAATATTTTATCCATTTGTTACACGTCTGTTTTAGCTGGCATATTAAACTTTTCATTTCATAATAATAACCAACCCTCTAACCATTTCAAACGTTTTCTTTAAAAGGTTATAGTACAGAATATTTCAGATATTTTGTTGGATTTTTCAGATGCAGTAATAGTTTTTATGTGGGCTACAGCTACAGCTTGTTCAGGCATGTACTAATTATTCAGAGAAATTTATTTTATAAAAACAGTTTCTAGAAAAATCTAGTAAATTAAATATTAAATAAATAAATAAATTTAAGATAAATTTAAGAATGTGTAAAACTACATCACTCACAAATGTGTATCTTGCATTTTTATATAAGACCATATTTAATAAGACCATTTGAACAGATTTACTCAATTAAATGTCATAAATTCATGTGAAACAAGTGGACTTGAACACAAACATTCAGTTCCACTATGCCTTTCAGCACAGTGAATACAGCGCAGTCAAGTGTGCTGGCAGTCTAACAGGTACTTGAGACTTAAGAGAGGGAAACATGCTTACAGTGCTGAGGCTAGCACAGCCTAGAGAGGGAAAAAGAAAAAACTAGTAGAAGTGGAATACTTCTACTTTGGCATATTTTCCATACTGTTGTTTAGTTTTCAACTGAACATTAGCTTTTAGACATAAATAAGCTTTGTTAATAGACACCCTTGACAGATAACTAGCTCATGTATAACAGGACATGGAAGTAAACATTGCATCTAGAGGCGAGTGCACAATGCAGAGGCTTTCTTTAGCTCACTTTATTAGCTGGCTGACTTTATTGATTGGCTTTTTATGTATTTTGTCACAGCTAATGTTATTGATCAGAGCTGCCACTAACTATGCTGCTTTTAAAACTTCAACAATGTTTTCTCTGAACCGCTTTGCCCTAAAAGTGTCTAAAGTCCTTTGAGACACATTTTATTCATGCTTTTAGGGAAATCATGCTCCTCATACAAAGAAAGTTTGGTATATAGGCCACTTTTCTGAACATTCCTCAGCACATTTTACACAGATACATTATCATCTCGAATAAAACAGAAATAGGTACAACCACTTTAGTGAGAACACAGAGGAAAATGAGAAAATGGACAAACAAAAAGTGAACATTTTAAAGATTCCTGGCAAGTGTTGAGAGTGCAGGAAGAACTCAACATGGAGAGGACTCCTCCGGTCCCCTCCATCGTGAACAGTCCTCACTGAGGAGGTGAATAGTGATTAGCATGCTAAAAGTGTCACTAATGCAAAGTCATTGAACAGCCTCTGAACCAATCTGTCCATCGCTAGTCCTCGTAATAGCCCAATAGGTTCCCTGTTTATACACGATAATCAAGCATGTGGAGGTAGGAAAGCACACTGCAGAGCCTTGTAGTGACAAAGGTTTTCCATTATGTGCTATGTGGTGCTCAGAGCAAGTTAATTTAATAGCATCTTTCATCTTGATTTTGTCAGTCATTTTTCATAATATAACATAATAAGACTCAAAAACTTCCATGGCAGACAGCTTATTGTATCTGTACCTCGAGAGAGAGAGAGAGTCTCCTTGGTGTTTGGTGAAAGTTGCCATTCTGTTGCCGTTAGGGCACTAGACTGCTGTTTGCAGACAGATGCTGGGGTTGCTTAACAAAGCAGATGTGAGGCTTACAGAAGTAAACTGGTAAATAAAACCATTACAAATAAACTACAAAGAGTAAAGCAGATCATCTGTTGAAGTCTGTCTTCAAATCCTGTATCATAAAAGTACACATGTGGCAAACTGCGAGTGACTGTGAAGTTCATTTTTGAATGTGAAGAGTTGATCTGCTGCACAATATTGTATTTTTTTTTTATGTGTGATAAATACTTTAAATATGACGAATAAAGAAAGTTTAACTGATTCAGAGTATATACAGAAAAAAGGTCTCTGGACTAACTTCTACTCGTCATGGGGCTTAGTCCTATCAAAGACTAAACCAGAACTAAACCAGTACTTAACTGGGAATAAACCAGGACTAAATATAAACCAGAATTTTTATTTATTTTTGACGTACCACCGTTTGAATTGTTTAGTTTAGTTTTGATTTTAAAGAACATAATGTTATTGTGATAAAGGTAGATTTTTGCAATATAGAGCTTGCAATTGAAGACATTGTGAAGACAATAAATGATGATACAAAATATTAACGTCATTAAATTTTATTCTAAATGGAATTTGTGAAATATTTATAACTACATCATGGTATATGCTTGACATATGGGTAATTCTGATTTGGCCAAAGTATAGCTAGTATAGCAAAAAATATAGGGCTGCAAAATATTTTGCCTATTTATTGTTATCACAATATCAGCAACTGCAATGTTACTAATGCAAAGAACAGTGAATAAGAATATAGTTTTCTATTTGACAGACTTTAATCTTTTGCAAAATAATTGTCCAGTCTGAGCCTAAGTTGGTCCAGAGCCCTGCATTTCTTTATATATCAACATAATTATCGCTTATTATCTGTTTTCCTGATATTGTGCTGCCTGTTTAGTAAAATATGTGTTTTAACTTGTGTCTGCCACACAGATGAGCTCTTGGAGGAAATCAGACGCGGCCAGACTGCGGGTGCGCTGAGAGACTAGCTCCAGCGTTTCTCATCAGCTTATGGTAATGCTGTGAACAGTGTGACTGCTCCAACAGAAAGGCAGCTGACAGCCAGTGACATGGCCTGCCCGTCACCTGACACCTGCCAATAGAGGGGGGAGGGCCACACACACACACACACACACACACACACACACACACACACACACACACACACACACACACACACACACACACACACACACACACACACACACACACACACACACACACACACCTGATAATCATTGAATTATACACAGCGCCTCTTTCACTAACCTCTCGTCTCTCGCGGGACCCAGCTGTTCATGAAATACCTCCCAGTAAGACAGTGGGGACGCGGCAGAGGGGCAGCTGGGGGGGGTATGACACGGAGGGAAGGTGGAGAGAAGGCATAAAAAAACCTCACGCCTCACTGCCTCCCAATACCATGCACATTTTTAAGAGAGCGCAAGTGAAAAGATACAATTTCCCACAATGAGGTGGGCTGTAAAGGCAGGCACAAAGGAGACAAGATAGTGCAATCTAGAGGTCGCTGACACTGCCTCTGCTATAATTACTACACTTCCTTTAATACTTCTGTAATGCAACTGTTCTCCCGCCCCCATTACCCTCCCAACTGCACACCTCTCCCACATGAGTGCAAACACATCAGGATAAGTGTTCACGGCTGGAGCTGAGCTGGAGAAGCTTAAGGATGCCTCCATTTACTCAGGTTACAGCTTATTGTTAAACGAGCAGGTCTACCTAAAGTTAAAATCTTTTTTTTCTCAGTATTCATCAGTTTTATGTGACACCAATGTGAGAATAATTTTACTCCATCTAAAAATTACTTAATACTGTAGCAATTTGAACTTCACATTGCCTGTCCCTATAAAAGATTGAAGATAGGCATTGAGCGCCTATGGACAAAACAAGATTGTACCAGTTTGTCTTGATTTTGCAAACAGTTTTCAAACTTTTTTAAACACTGTGGTGAATCTCTGAACACAGTCTATGAGAATGTCCGACATTACAGAAAGCTATGCACTATACAGATTGAATATTTGTAACAACATGACTATAGTTGAATGGTGATGGTCTCATTTTGGTTAAATCAGTTCAGTAAACTTCTCTTTACATACACAATGGGATGTCCACTTGGACACACGCTTTCCATTTCTCAGGGATCATACTGTAATAATCTATAAATGTATTTGTTCATTGCTCTCTCCCGCCACTTTGTTCAGGTTAATACTAGCGGCAGCGTCAGAGAAACAACAGGACATAGCTTTGTATACAGTCCCCAGCTAAAGGTCCACAAACTCAAATGGACATAAAGCCATTTCACATCTATTGTCTGTTCTCCATGGAGGCTTTAAACTCTGTTATTTGGTCCTATTCATTGTTTGCTCAAAGTATAGGTCTACTGCAACTTTGGTTTAAAGTACAGGGTTAGTACGGTGTTATTCTGAAACACATTTCAACTGTGATGCAGGTTGAAATTTGCAATTTTCAAATAGGAAAAGTAATGGGCCATTCTATATAACACTTTTATCATTTTTCAAATCAAAGTTCTGTCTTCCAGGAGAAATTCAGGTGTTGAAGGGGAATAAATGACAAAAGCAGCATATTTGTCTTGGGTTAAGTTTTGATGTGTGTGCTTTTGTTGCTCTTTTAAAGGATTGCTAGCCCGCTAAACCAAAGGCATTATATACTGTGCCCAGCCAACCACTTAAGATATCTTTGAAGATGAATCAATCACTATATTATAGTGAAAGTCCACAAGGTGCCTGGCTCATGATCGAATACTGCGTCTGCACTTCATAGCAGACTGCAGAGCATTGATGCTCTGATTGATCGTAGAATGGAAGTGACTGGAAAGAAAAAAAAGGATTACGCTTGTCAAATGCAGTCAATATGCCAGGCCAGTGGTCAAAATGTTTGCAGTAAATCTCAAATAGCGTTTGCAAAGCTAAAAAGAAATAACAGCCTAAAAACATTATTTTGCTCAGAGGACCATCTCCTTGCATCTTGACTCAAACTGACAGGTCTGCAAATAGGCAGCAGGACGACTAGCCTAAAGATTTGGGAGATTAGCGATGGTTTTAACATCAAAATGGCTGCTTCTATTATCTCGTGGGGGACATTTAAAACTGAACAGATTCAGAACAAAGCATATACTACTCCATACACAATCAATGTGCATTGTTGTTTCACTTCTGTCAGTTTGTGGTATCAAACTTTTTTATTGGTTGTCTTTCTAACGCTGCAGCTCGAGTGTTTGTCTCTTGACAGCGCTGGTATTAAGTGTAGCTCTATTTGAGGGAATTGTATGCAGAAGTCAAAGAATCAAATCCCCATGCTGGCACTGGGATATTGGAAACAGGTAACAGTGATATGAGCTCAGCAAGGTTCCTGCTGGGTTTGGTGTATTCACTGCACCAATACTAGCAGTGTTATTTACACAGGGTTTTCTTTTATGGAAAAATCAAGAGGTGATTGATTCAGGTTAATGTGACTGTGAGCAAGCACCAAGCAGCATTTTCAGCACTTGGGTTAACAGACAACACTAACTTCCATAAAAAGGTATGGAGATAAATCACTGTTATCCTGACAGTGCTGACAGCAGTTTAAGCTGTGGCAATCATTGGAAGCACCTCGGGAGCCCCTGTGCTGCATTTTGCAAAATGTCATGAAGGAGGGAGGTGGGTTGATGAAAAGTAAGGAGTCGTGAGGTAGTCTAGTGAGAGATTAAGGGGGGTGGGACACTGAGAGATGGTCATATCAAGTGAGCATCAGTGTGCAGGTCCTTTACATAAACATCCCAATGCAGTAGGCAAATTCTGTTGACGAATAAAGGTAATAAATGGGAGCGCAGGTTGGAGGGGCAACCGCTCCCTGGTGTATTCTCCTTTGCACACAGCTTTCACTCACTCACTCACTCACCAGCTCACCCCGGCGAGATTATGGTGTTTGCTTTTATCTGTCAGAAATCAATATTTCAAACGTCCGATAAAAGAGTAAATTGAACTGGGAATAGACTGAAGTGCTGTAAAAGTACAAAGCACAATTATCAAAAAGCACTTAAACTAGCTAATAGGACACACATATTAAAAATGCTCAAAATGGATGTTTCACAGTGCTGATGCTATAGACTGTCGTACCCGATAGCCTCAGCAATGTCTTTTGATCACAGTGTCCTTCTAGATGCAGTCACAGTGATCAATGCACTTAGGCTCATATATGGACCCCCGGAGGCTGCGCTCTTGGAGCTTTAACACATAACCATTAGGTGTGATTGGACACTTTTGGCCTTTTTGGGACGTGCATTACAGGCTTAAACTTGTGTAGCAATGTAACAATGTACTGTAACGTTGTTGTCAGGCAGAAACCTTGTGAATTAAATATTGTATTTTTTCATCTTAAATTAATATATTGCTCAGAGAGAGCCTGTGAACTTTAATTATTCTGTACAAAGAATTAGTCTGGTCTCTGTGGATTCAAGTTAAATTTCCAGAGGAAAGTACCAACATCAAATCAAGACCCTAAGGACTTTAATAGATGGTAAATGGTAAATTTACCATTTACCATTAATAGATGAGAATGTTCAGTCTTCGGCCAATCACATGCTGGGATATACAAGGGTCTGTCCTCATTTCAATAAGGAACACTTCCATAGGCTGCTTGGCAGAAACATTCTGGTAAAGTGGCTACTGTGCAAAAAATGGAAAAGAAAGAAAGAAAGAAAGAAAGAAAGAAAGTGCCAGTGTAGGAGGTCTATTAAATTGTATTTACAATATAACAGTTAAATGATGATTTAGCATAAATTAAAAATGCCTAAAACATATACTTTGTGCAAATAGGATATTATATAAATTGAGTTACTCTTTTGCAGATTGAATAAACTCTTGGTTAATAACAAAGTACCTACTGTGCATGTCTGTCTAAATCCCAGTACTACTATATCTTATTTCTTTAAATACAAGATATTGCTATAGTCTAAGTGCCTTAATAACTATATAAGGGGGCATTATGTATTCAACTGGCCTTTAGCACAGAACACAGGGGAATGAGGCAAGGCAGGTTTCCATTATAAAGCTGTAGGCTTGCTTTTACAGATATCCGGGAATCTTCAGATAAAGACATCCTATTACTGCCTGACATGATATGATACGCTGCCTATTCTTCTCCACCATATCTAAATGCTCCTTCATTACAAAGCTGATCAATATGCTCTCTTGATTAAGTAGCATGAGAGACACTCATTTCATTTTCAAGCAGTTTTTTCACAAATCAATGAGGTGAGATTATCTTTCAACAAATGACAGGAATGCAAGGCATTTCAGGCAGAGGCCAATAGCATCATCTCTCTTGTTTTAGGCCAACAAGACAGAACTATCACTATACGTATAACTTCTATAAATACAAGCACATGGAAAACCCTGACACACACAGACTGCACAGTGCCGAGTAAATCATGGAACCTGGTAATCACTGGCCTAATATAATTGCAGATAGAGCTTTTAATCAGGAACGCAAAGACATTAAGTAAATTAGTTTTTAAAGATTTAAGATGTTTAAAGATTTCATTTGCAGATACCTTTGATTCAATGTAGCACAGGGAATCGCTGTTGATTAAAGCTAATAGATGTGTTGACATGGCAAAGCCTCGCATCATTGTGACACAAGACACACCTGCACTCTTTTTATACTTTTAATAACATTTTGTAAATCTTAGGAGAACTAGAAGCGGAAAACTGTTCTAGACATGTACAAAAAAAAAAAAAAAAAACCCTGCTGCCTCCTCTGTATAGGAGACAAAGTGAACCAGTGTAGAAAGCTGTTGTAAAGGCAATTACAATTATAAGTGAAAGTTCTGGTAAGTATATTGTCTTTAGGCAAAAGTACAGAATAATGCTATGAGACACATTTAGATGCTGACTAAAACTGTCTCATAATTAGCTACTATCATCAGAGAATACTTCCTCATTTTATTATTAAGGACACTTCCTTGAGGCAGAAAAAAAACAATAGCAGGAAACAAGAGTCTGGCATATTATTATACCATTATGGCCATGTCCAACCTATCTTTTATTATACAAGTGGAGTACGTAAAGTGTTTCCCAGGCCGGAACTCGTTCGAGTCCTTGTCTCAAGGACAGGAAACATGGAAAAAGGGGCACTGGAGCATACATTTTTCCCAGTGCTGCTCAGAAATACAAACATTTCATAGGCTGACCCATTAAAGAGAGGGCACTCAAGTCACTTGAGGGAGTGCAATTAACCCGTGGGGCAGTTTGTGCTGCTCTGTCACTCCAGGGTTTGCCTCACCATTACAGCTCAGGACAATGAATCCATACTTGTAAAAGAATGAAAACACTGCTTTTCACTGCTCCGGTCTTACTGATGTCCTTCAGATTTAATTTTTTTTCAAGATTCAAATCACATTTTTGATATTTGCTTTATATGATTGAAAACTGAAGGAAAAACCTTAGGGGAAGTATTAAAGTCTTTACGCAAGCCTCAAGGGCACCCATCTAAGGCTCAACCTAATTTGGAAAAAGGTCTTGCTGTGTTTTTATCATTTGTGCTGGTGCATTTGATATTGCAATGCCTCTGGAAGTTGAGCAAACACACACCAACGGCAAAAGTTGTCACCTTAAAGTGATATTTCACTTTTGTGGACTGTTTTCACTTAACAGAAGTTTAGCAGCAAGCAATCTTCAAAACTAGATGCCCTGGGGATCTATGGTCTTCAACACAGACACACAATAAAGGAAGAAGCATTGATTGGGACACAAAAAAGTAACTTGGAAAGTGTTATACCATGTAGTCAACTTTGACTTGAATGTTTTTCTCTTCCAAAGATTAAGGAGACTTTACAGTTTCACATTGTCATCTAGACTGGAAAGAAGGGGGACTGTGTATGATGTTGAACTGGGTTAGATCAGTGTGGGAAAATTCAGCCCTCAGTTTGATAATTTCAAACAGCTCCATGTTATGAGACGTGGGATAATGCAGCTTGTGCACACTGTCTCGGCCCCTGTGAGGATAATTCATTAACTTCCCTAATCCTCTCATGTGGTGTTGCAGCAGAAAAAGATGAAAAGCTCACTGAATATCAAAAACAACGACTTCTGAGCTCCTTGACATGGTCCAATAGCACTCCTTCACAAGTGTCTCAGAAAGGATGCTACATGTTTCAAGCATGCAGCCTGTGTTAATGAGCTTGGAAATACATTTTGGGCAGCTTATGGCTGCCGCGCACCACAGTGGGATGAGAACAGCTCAATAAAATATACACAGGAGGTCGAAACGGTAGGGAAATAAAAAACCCTTTTTGACAACGTTAAGCCTTGCAGCTGCTTTGAGGCAACTGAAGGGTTTTTATCAGCTCTTCAGATGTTGGATCATAGGGCGCAGAAAGCTTTCCAAGGGTAAGCAAAGTCAGAGCAGTCAGTACTGTACCAGCACATGCTGCTACATGATTAACATGCATTCAATCTGCAAGTGTGAGGTTCATAGTTTGATTTTTGAAAGATTAATTTAAGTTAAAACTACTTATTCTATCTTTTTAGGAATTCAACTGAGATGAAGAGTTGATTTTCTTCTCTGTTAATGGGTCAGCACAAAATTTCACACATTGGGCCAGACATCATGGTAGTTATAGTGATATAACTGCATTGCCTTCAGAAAGCTGAATCATGTTTCTATTTATTTCATCTTGTTTCAGGCACTCACAACCCTAGACATATACACTTACAGCTTAGGGTTGACTATAATTAAAATCATCATCAAATCAACAGTTTTTCTGTTGGCTGGGCAGTCTTTGCTTGCAGCAACAAAAATAATTTCAAATATAATAATAATTTAAAAAAGTAATGAAAATCATTATAAAAATTATTTAATGTATAATATATCATTATAAAAATGATAACAATTAAAAAAGGAATATTTACAATAATCAAGCACATTGTGCATCCCTTTGGGATGAAGGCTGAAGTTTAATGATGAATGACTCTATTGTTGTGGGGAGTGTTTTAAAGAAAAGGTCAAGTAACACAAGGTGTTCTCAGACATTTGTTGGTGGACACTCTGTAATGACCCTGCTCTCAAACCAGGCTGGAGGTTAATGACTGTGCACCTGGCCCAGCCCGCTCACAAAGATTTTTCAGAAACCACTGTGTGATGTATAATGTTCGGGGTGTATAAATTAAAAGAATGCAGCCTTGTTGACAATGTGAATGATGAAATAAAAGGCACTTTAGGTAATTCCTCTGATAAAGCTGGCTGACCCTTTGGAGGATGATAGAATCAAAAGCACTCGTGTAGGTTGCTGTCAGGATCATCTGTCTCGTAAGTCCATTAAGGCTAAGCATGGGGCTTCCAGTCTGGAAAGACCACAGTGAAAACATGTTGAAGAATGTCAACAGGGAATTCACTACATCAGCTTTGATGACAGTGCTTACAGTTGAATCCTGTTAAAATGGCTTGGTGATTTTTGAAAATCTCTTATTGTGGAACTTTACCTTTAGCATTATGTACCATTACTTACAAATCTCTTATTAACAGGAGACACTGGTGAGGTTACATTAAGGACATTAATTAATAGCATATATTAATGTCTGTAAGCTGTTTTTAACTTTGATCTTGTAAAGTGTTTTAATAAAGACATACCTTTTTCAACTAAATTAAAAAGTCTTATCAATAATTAACAACCTAGGAATAAAGCCACAAGGGGTCACAAGCAAGTGTACGTTTGTGCTGATCACAAGTCCGGATAAATGGAATGGGTTGTGTGAGGAAGGGCATCAGACTAAAAACCTATACCAGACTTAATATGCAAACCACCGATTTGCTGTGGGGAGCAGCTAAAGAGTAAAAACTGTTACGGTTTCACTAGAAACCACAAAACAGAACACAGTAGGTGTTCACTGCAGGTGAAACGAGGCAGATGGGCAGGCAAGCTGAGACCCAAACTCAGGACAGGTGGCACCTGGACACAGGAACAAGGTAAGTCAAGAAACAGGCAAGAAACAGACATCCAAAACCAGGCACTGGCAAGGACTGGGTGAGACGCCAGGCTTCTTATAGTGCAGCTGATTAGAGTGGAATGGGAGACAGGTGTGTCATCTGCCCAACATGGTTGGGTCACACCCACATCAAGTCCAGCCAGGCAGACAAAACACAGAGAGAAGGGGGAAGACAAAGAGAAAGCAAAAACCAGGAGTGGATCCTGACAAAAACCTAGAAGTGACATGATGGTCAAATAAATATACACAAAATTATATTTACCTCAAGTTAAACCAGGGCATAGTTCAGGTCAGAACAGTATCAATGAATCTTCAACAAGCATGCTCCTCCTTAACCCTACATTTTTGTACAAATATGACACTTTAATGTGTCGCCCAATAATCCACATGGCAACCACCATGAAGGCTGAAAATAGTAACTGACTTAGCGTCACACCTGCTCTGCTTGATGCAATTAGTGACTTCACACTGTATTAGCCCGCTCCTTCTTTACTCACATTGCTAACAATACAAAATGTTGGCAACATTGACAAAACAAATTAGAATTTCAGTGGTAGTTCTTGTTTTAAATGTAAAACCTTAAATAGTTATCCAATTATTCAAATAAATTGATGTCACAACAATTAACTGAAAAGGTGAAATATGATTTGAATTGACCATTCATATCCATACACTGTCCTCTGCAGCCAGAGGAAGGACTCCGCGTTCTATAGTGAATAAACGGCGGTCAACATAAAAAATGATGATATTGCATCAAGGCGATAAATAAGTGAGTAAATATGTGGACAGGAAGCAGGATGACTGATAGCTGCACTCGCCGCACCCCATTAGATGTTGACAGCTTGTGCAAGGGAAGCAAGCCGAAATAGGTGGTCTGTAATTCTGTCTCATTACCGCGGCACTTCCTCCTGCCGGACCTTTAATTCATCTCTTATACTTTGTCTGCCACTAGTCTTTGGTTTATTGCAATCTAACGTGTGCACTATGAGCTGTGATTGATGGTTATAATTGAGACCCTACAAATCAAAGAATATTTTTATTGATTAGCTTAGAATTGTTTAATCCTATCTATGTTCTCGGCCCTTGATTGGATGGTATTTACTGATTGTCTCGTCCTAACTTAAAAATCAATCTGTGGCCACAATCGGAGCAGCTGAAAGAATCCAAGCCAAAGCAGCTGCTCCTTCTCCATCAAATACTCTTTGAGGCATCAAATTTATGCTGATGTTTATATACGCAGCACTTACTTCCCATGCTGCGAACTAGAATTTATTGAATACACTGGACTTTTATTTTGTAATTAAGTGTATTAAAATTGATTTGAGTCAAAGAGTGGGGAATAAATTCAAAATACTGGCTTCTTATGGGTATTTAACAATTCCAAGATGGCATAGTTAAACGCTAACACAGTGTTTATTCCATTAATGAAGCAGAAAAAACATAAATAATATCCTGAATGAGATTTTGCCGATCCAACAGAAGGCTTGTCATGGACTTCAGGTGCGCAGATGTGCCTCACACAGCTTTGCTTTAGTAATAATGAAGTAATAGTTATTGCTGAGGGAGAAATAAACCAAAGAACATATGGAGCTTTTTTAATGAGATGCAAACTTTTTTTTGTTCATCTGGTGTCATTCTACTGAAACATTATAAAAGAAGACCCACAAATGATTATGGCCAACTAAAATTACAATCAATTCAATTTTATTATTAAAATAAACATTGGATAGAATACACTTTTCAGTTTCTCTAGATCAGCTACATGCTATTGAACATGAACAACGATTATGACCTGGCAATGAGTGTCAATTAGGAGGAAATCTCTGAAAACATTTTTTTGGCCTTCGTATTTTATTAAAAAATACACTTATAACATAAATTAACTAAAATTGTCATCACTTTTTAAATGGTTTAAAGATAATGCTAAAAACACCATACTGTCAGTCCATACACATTGTACTAATTGTTTTTTTTACCTGTGTGCTTGTGCCATATCCTATAGAACGCTCAGTTGTGGCGCCCCAGCCAAAGAGCCTTCTTACGCTGAAATGCCAAAATGGCCGGCATCCCTGCTTTACTACATGAGTCTAGGCTTCAATTCATTTTTGCTCAGCCACATTGGCCTTTGTCACTATAATTTTTTTCCTGACAGTGACCCTAGCTTTCACTTTTGACATGAGGTGACTTCCGGATACAAGGTGTGGCGGATAACTATAGAATGCTTCGAGGGCAGCAGAGGTGTGCTGCTCTCCGGGCTAAATCTCATGCAGTCACATCTGTTTAACTTCAGACTGCAGGAACACCTACAGGTCTAGGAGGAAGAAAACAAAGCAACACGGACTGAGCAGGTTTAAAACTGTGGCCACTGGCGTCTGCAGTATCGTGTTGGAATAAGGACTCGGCCACTTGCACAGGAGATGTGGGATAGTGCGTGTGATATGAGTCGGTGATGACAAGTGCTGATTTATATTGGGGTGGACATAGATGTACAGAGCCCTGAGGGTGGCTCACCTACTCACATATTACCGTCAATGTCAAGATGAGGCACTGAGACACAGGGAGATGCAAGAGAGTTTTATCCGAGGTAACCACTACAAGTAGAAGTCTAATGGAAAAATAAGCAGTTGTTTAGTGTGTTATAATTTTCTAACTCATGTCCCCAAAGCTCACCAAGCAGTTTTGTGACATCAATAAATTATTTTCTTTCTGTTTTTGCTTTATCACCATGCACTGCATTTGTCTTTTTCTCCATTCGACTGTTTCTTTAAGGGGCTGCCACAGTGAATCATCTGCCTCCATCTATCATTGCATTTGTAGTTTGTGCCAAGAGGTAACTCCAAATCATGTGACGACTTTCAGTGTCATAGAGGACACTTCCATTCCATTGGCTTAAAATGTAAAATTGCATCAGGTTTGCAGCCACTTGTCTCTGTTTTACTTCACGTTTCTAGTAAAACACAACTAGCTGAATTTCTCGACAAAAGGTAATAAATTAGAAGTGTACAAATTAGTGATGCACTGACCCAGTTCTAGTATCTGGTCCCAGCCCATGACACAATAGCTAGATCAGGTTTCTATTAAGGAGGCAAATACATGGTGCTATAATGCTACTTCATTATAATTCTATGTTCACGCTGGTGCTGTGTCACGCATCAGCAGCAGACAGAGCACACCAACACTTCACTCACAAACTTCAACAAGCTGAACATGAAGCAAGACAAAAAGTCAGCAGTGCGTAAATATTTCAGACTACCACCAACAGCACTAAAGCCATGTTGATACATACAGCTACAACTGCCCAGCGCTGTCTTGTATTCTCCACAGCATCACAAGCATGGATACAATGAAAGAAACAGTGGAGCCATGCTAAGAGAAGTCCCTTTCTCCGCAGCAGCCCATGACTTTTCACTGATAAAGTACTTGTTTAATTTAGAAAAGTCTGGTACATTTAGGCCTGTATCTATGTAGTAATTTAAATTGACTGGATTTAGTTTTACAAAGTGACAAATGAGGCTAATATCTAACCAAAATATATATATATTTCTTCTTTGCAAAATAGGCTTTAGGTGTAGTTTAGGTTTGGTAAAATTGCAGAATTCACTGTATCCCAGGTACATGAGTCATTTCTTCATTAACTAAACATATTTCTATACTGTATGCAGTACTGTAGAAGTATATAATAATGATATTTACCTGAATGTGAGGAAAACTGAAAGAAAGATTTGAGGTATGTAGCGTTGTGTAGCGTGAGAGCAGTTACATCCCGTAATTTCAACCGCTGACATACACACTGTAGGCTCATGTTAAAACGGCAGGTCTGAAATGGGAATTTTTAAGCTCAGCCTTTAAAATCTAAGAATTCAAATAACTTCTTCATTGAGATTTTTTATAGATTCCACATTACAAATGACCTTGAAAGGAGGAAAAAAGATATGCTAATGAAAAGGTGCTGGCCGGGATAGAGTTACAGAGGAGCTTTAAATGATTTGAGACTGTTGGTGGAGGTACAAAGTGAGAAGTTGCGGGTCTTGCCCTGACTGCCATAATGAGGCTTAGCAGCAATAATACAGTATGTGCACTATGCTAGAATGTTTGTAGTTTAGGTAAAACAAAGAAGACCATCACATGACACACATTATACTGTGATTGCCAGCACTGCAATCATCAGTCAGACCTGTGTCCTGTACTGTGTTATCAGACAAATCACATGATTCTCATTATTCTTTGATGATATCGCAGCCTGTGATCTTCCGACGGAAAAAACATTACTGCTCATTTGCAATCAACTCTTGATCAAGACATCTTTGACTCATTAAAAACGCCAACATACATTTTTGTACCACTTCCTGTTTGGTCTGTCTCACATCCCAGCATTCTCTACAATGAATCTTACATCCTCAGACGTGCCTTTTAATAACTGCATTTCCTCTCATTTTTTTGTTGCCTTCTTATAATCATCTCTTTAAACTGATTTCGCTTCATCAGTGATTAAAGTGATAAGAAAAATCAAAACATCCGGCAGGTTAATTCTTTATATGCAGTGTTTTCTGTGGTGAGCATTGTTACTGACAATTAGCCCTGAGAAATGGAGTATTCAGTCACAGGCCATGCTTTTATTGTATGCTGACAGACAATTCCCTCTGGGGTCACAAGTCCGCAGCCTTACAGAGACAATACAAAGACAAAACAAAACAAAAGACAAAGCTACAAAACAAGATGTGAGTAACAGTGTAGCTCTGAAATCCTTCAGGGGATAAACTTTATCAACAAGTTACATCAAGTTCATCCACAATCCTTTCTGCCTGAATGCTTATCCACAGTTTTCTCCTCATATCAACAGGACAGTCCTCACCCCCTCCTAACACCGACTCATCCCCCATCTTCAGCCGTCCAGCCCATCAATAAATCCATCTAGGAGATCAATGCTGCTGCAAATCACTAAAAGTTATCAGCCAAACCCTGCCAAATCAGCAAACACAATCACTATGTAAATCCATCTTTGCTGGCTTGCTTTGTGTGAAGGTGCTGTGAGTAGAGCTTCTTTACTAACTCTGACTTATTTCAAATAGTTCAGCATTCCCACATATCATGGCAATTAGAAAAACAAAACCTTAACTTGAGAACTTTTTATAAACATAAGATTTGAAGTGAATTGTTGTGATGTTTTGTATGTTTGATGTTTACTTAAAGAGTTGCCATGGGCTGGTCATTTATATGCTTAGATTGAGCTCTGATAGTGACATCTGGGCTTCTGTCAGTCATGATGCTACGGGTACATCCCCCACCTTCCCCATCGCCGTGGGCAACCTCTCACCCCCTCCTCTACAACACTCTCTCTCCTCACTTCCCTCAGACAGACTGGTCACCCCAGGCCCACAGCACAGGGATTCACTGTGATGAAATAAAGGTAGGCAGTTGTTCCTCCAGCCCCAGGGTCATTATTTAAAAAGTGACAGAGACTCCAGTGAGTGAACGTGAGAGAGGTGAGGAAGGAGGGAGGGAGGGAGGGAAGGACAACGGTGAAAAAGAAGTCAAAATAGGGACCAACAGTGAGGATAGAGTGGAGAGCAGAACTGGGGGCTTGCTTGTGCAGGTGTATTGTCCAGTGGAGGGAGCGGGCTGCTGGGAGACAAATGAATCCAGCAGGCATTTGGTACACACCGGAGATTGCTTATCGATCCAGATCGCAGTATTCAGGCTGGCCTGAGAATTTTCTGAGGGAGTTAATAACCTGGCAGCTCAGCTGTCTTGTCCAATTCACCAAAGGCAGAGGCCTAATCAGGGCTGGATTCCTTTTTCTGTCTGAGGAGGGGGCATTCTTTCAGCTCTGGCCTCTCTGTATCTCCTCACCCCGCCCTCCACAGCCCCTCATTTCCACTCCATCGGAGCTCTGAAAGTGATTGAAATGACAGCCTATAGAAAGAGGCTAATCAAATTGTTTATTATCAGTCTGAATCAATATGTATGGATTGTTAAAACATCAAAGTCAGCCCCTGGAAAAGTAATAGTCGCCGCCTGGCAGCAGCTGCTCAGCCAAGGCTGGGTCCCTGGGAGCCCAGCTCCATTTAAAGCGACTTTCACTCTTACTTAAGTCCCGCTGACCCAACGAGGTCAGCTGGCTGAAGGGGATGTACACGCTTGAGCTCCAACGTTACTGCATAAAAGCCCTTACCTCTTCCTTACTAGAGGGACTCCAACACATGTCACCCTGATAAACAATCCATCAGCCCACTAAATGGGCCTCCGTTCCAGCGAGATAAAGCCCATCGCTCAGCTACCATGCTTCAAGCAATATTTTGGACTAGTCAATGGCTTCTTCCAATTCAATATTTTGAACCCTTCTCTTCCCTGAACCTAACTCTCTTCTTCAACAAGCCTGTGTGGTTTGCAAATGAGGTCAGGCTGATGAATGAGTCAGCTGAAAGGATCAAATTGCTCTGAGATGGACATTATAGTTGGTTTTCAGACTGCGAGACAAGCTGGCATGGAAGATTGATGGATAGCCATTGTCCATTCATTGGTGCGGGCCGTGACACCTGATGTTTGGCTGGGGTCTCTCTCCACCTCTGACATCCCACAAACACAGCCAAAGTGCACACTCGATAGGATGATAGGACACTGAATGATATTTTCTTCTCTAGCTTCCCATCTTTATCACTTTAGTACAAAATACATAAAGATGGTTCTCAAATGTGGGACTGTGGAAACCATAAGATTTGTGATATAACTCACTGTATCACAGTTTGAGGGTCCAGACAGTTAAGAAATGTAATTCTAGTGTAAATGATAATATAGTAAAGTTATAATAACATTGTATAGGCTCTGCATTTGTAATTATATGTTTAATAATTATTTAATCTAAAAGAAATATGTCCCACTAGAGTACCACCAGTGATACCCATACCACAGTTTGACAACCACTGCACTAATCTCTTTCCCTACAGAAAAAAGGCTTCCTAATTTGAAGTCTACTAGAAAGCCGATCGTCAGTTTTTGCAGATTACATGAGTCATATAAAAGCAGCATCATCCATCATACTACACATTTGTTCTTTCATTTTTCTTAGGGAAGATAAGTGCCAGGGGCTATATAGATTTTTATAAAAAAAACATGAAGCAGAGACTTTAGAAGTGGGATGTTTGCCTGTTATCAATAATTGCTCTAATAACCATGACTGACAGTAAAGAAACACACACACGTTTAGGCAGCACCTTAAGGAGAAACATAAGGCAAATAGCTCTTTGGAGAATTTTCATTATTTTACCAATTAGGGAGATGGAGAGTTTCCTATGACTCCACCAAGTACAGCTAATGGTGTGTATTTGTTTCTGTAGTATTGTGCAGTAGGATGTATGACACTGTATGATATGGAAACCTACATTGGAAAATGTTTAAATATGCTGTCACTGCAATAATTTAAAAAAGACAACGTAATTAAGGTAAAGAAAAAAGTAGCAGTGTCATCAGGTCTTTTCCCAACTTGCCACAACATGGCAGCAAGAGATAGGAAGTCATGTTAATGTTAATAATGGCTGTAGAAGTAACCACAACCAATTTACTGTCATGGTTAGATTTGACATATTGAGACTTGGTACTTAGTTTTGCTGCATATTTATCTGATTACATGATCAAAATAAATTTTGTGGTGTTTCCCAGTATGGATATGTACTGATTGCTTTTATTTTAAGGAGAGACATGGAAAGGCAAGTCCTGCCAAAAAAATATATATATAGTATTTTTTTTTTATTAATTCACCTTGGTGCTTTTTTATGGAAAATGTGGATTCTATGGCAGGACACCAAATAAAGAATTTATACAGATTATTTTTGGATCCTGTCTTTGCAATTACTGTAAATATGCATATGTCTGACTTGAGCATAAAAATGTAGAAGCCATATTCCCACAGCTCCTTTTGCCCAGTTACTTCCCTTGCCACCCACACCCCTCCTTGCCCCAGTTCCTGTGACAGAGCTATGAGCCAAATGTGATGGCAACATTACAGTAAGGCTCCTGCCAAAGTGGAGCTGGGCACGTTGCTGCATAGTAAACACCCAGGACTCCTGCCACTGACATGACGGGGGTCTCTAATTAAAGAGTGCAACAAGACACCCTTACAGAGGCTCTCCCTACCCGCCATACACCCACAATTAAGTCCTCGATGGGATCCAAGGCGCTGCATTATTGATGGAGCAGAACGTTTGATTAGAAACTCTTAACACAGCTCTGGAATAGAACAGCCAGTCCATTGTCATTAAACACCACTTAAACAAAGTCAAAACATACCAGTCGGACATGCTTCTTAAACATCCGGGTTATGATGAAGTTGGGGCAGGGGCGTCGGATTGAATATCAATGCTGTGTGCAATACGCAGTGAGAGCATATGCCGAGTTGCTTCAACCATAGCGGATAAAAAAGGTAAACAGTGTACCTGGGGGCCATTTAACAAAGGTTTTCTTGATGACTTGCAGGGAAGAGGAAAACAGCGGACTTTGTGTACAGAAAACACATGTAAGAGATAAAAAAAGCAAGTGAACCGCAGCAGTGTCAGCGCTCCATATGATGAGACAGTGAGTGTTTGAAATTATAACAGCCCCTTAACCAGGAAATATGTACTTACATCAAAGCTGGGGAGCTCTAAGTGGGGCTAAACTGTATTACCGGCCCATAGTCAATCAAGTATTGCCTAGTGTGTACATAATGCATCACTTCATATCAAAAGCCCTGCTAATGACAACAGAATGATGAATAACAAACAACAATATGCACATGTATGTAATATGGAGATTGGGCCTCAAATGAAGATGTGCACATTTTATTCTAAAATAAACCAGTGTTAGTAAAGAGCATGGCGTTGGGTGTGTAGGTGTACATTTCTAAGCAGCCTCGTTTTTTGCACGTGTGTAGGTTGGGTGGAAAGAATGCAGCATATTGTGAAGCTTTGCCTTTGCAATAGGTCTAATTAATACATGCTCAAGAGTTGATAACATTGTGGCTAAAAGTAGATCTCCTTAAGAGATACTTAATCCTGCTAAAGATTGCACTGCTCCGCTCTCATCCACAGCATCACAATCAAAGGTATTGGGTGGGTCTCTAGTGGACTCATTAGTAGACTGCTCAGCGGCGGGGGTCTTGGATAAGTTGCCCCCCTTTTTCCACCCACAAACACCTCGGTGTGTATGTCCTTTCCATACAGTTGACCTGAGCAATCACCAGTATTATGATGACATTCATTAAGCATCGCTGGTGGAAACCCTGTGCACTCTCATCAGCGTCACAATTAATCACCACCTTATCGTCAAGCTGCAAACCTCTTCCCATCTGCGTCTATGTGGAGTCTACTCTTTCTAGGGCAAGGGTCAGATGTCAGGACAGCAGTGATCAGTAGCTACTCACTACGCATCATCTTGGTTAATGAATGCGTCGCACTTAACCAAGTGTTGCCACCTAAAAATATCTTACGGTATTGAAGTGAATATTTCTACCTGATAACAACAAATCAAAAGTAGTTTATTATGCTTTTTTTGAGCCTTTGATTGAAAAAGCCAGATCAAATGTATTCATGTTTGTAATTAGAACACTCTCAGCTGTTGAAGAGGCTGTAGGATGTCTGCCAGGCCTATAGGGGCCCTGTGACCATCATTCCTCCCTACCTTGCTTATTGTACAGACTCCAAAATAAACAACTTTTTTATCTGAAGTTTTCTGGAACAGCGCTTGGCCGAATGGATTTATTAATACATGTAAAATTATATGATAGTTGAATCACAAAAACCCATGCCATATTCACAGTTGACATTGCAGAGTTAGCCTATATGCAAACACCTCCACAGCTATTTCAAAAAGACTGTGTTTTTGTGGAATACAAACTCCCTCCTTGTGTCCCTGTTTACTCTTATTGTAAAAAGTGACAAGGCCTTGTTAATACACATTTTTCTGAGTCTTAGAGTCATGGCCTCTGTGCAGAAACCCACTACTCTTTCTATGTAGAATAAGGTGTATATATCCATCCTTGTACCTGATGTGAATACATAATACAGCAGGTTAGTATGTGGGATCAGATTAGAGAGTGCTGAGCCATGTTAAACCATTGCAACACAGGAGCATGCATCATGTCTGTGCATTAATAAAAGCCAACTATGCTATCATTATAAGCACCAGACGTGCCCAAGCTCCACTTCCTGGCTGCTCTAATAGCTAACTGGTCAAGGGTGATTTATCTGATAAACTGCTTTTGTGTTCTACTGGCCTGAGAGATGGTTTAGTTTAGCCTAGTCTGCCATAATGTGCTTTATAAATACAAAAACAAATGGTTGCCTGGGGAGGAGGAAAGATGTAGCTTGTATATTTGTGTTGGGTGGGGTGGGTGTAGGTCAAATTGTATCCTCTTGTGCCTCGGGGGGAGACAGGAAAAGGCTGAGTTATAAGTCTTCCATCACCTGCCTCCTGCCGCCCTGTGCATCAGGATATAGCGCAAATTGCAGCCGGCCTCCATTAGTTCTTTTCAGGGTTAATATTGATGTAGATATCATTCCTATCTGCTGTGTCATTTATTTGAAATACTATGTGCGAGGAGTAGCTCCGGCAGTGAATCAAATCAATTGATAGAGCAGTTAGCCCGGCAGTGTGGCCTGCCTGGGAGCTGCCGAGCGAGCATGAAATATTATGGAGATTGTTCTTTAAAGTGATCTCTTCATCATCATTTGTCTGTAGGCCGGGGCCGATCCTATCCCCCACCGCTGAGTTCCTCTTGGGCACCAGCTGTCATAACTAAATCAGCCGGATAATGCAGTCTCGCGCACAGTTCCTCAACACCACTGCCACCTCCCCTTTACAAAGCTCCCTCCTTCACCTCCTCATGTCAGGCAACATCCAGAGAGTCGCTCATCATCGCCGCTGATGGCCCTCCTCTCTGGGGCCTGCTTGTTTATGTCACTTCCTATGTGAGGGGCTGCTAGTTCATGTCAGTCCGTGTAGCAGGGGAGGGCACGCCTGCTGTTTTACTTCATGTTTGGCTGCTCGTGACGGCTTGAGAGCTATGGCAGCGCCCCTTGACAGTCCTCCTGCATGTTATGACAGCCAGTGGAGCAGCCAGTCTCCACTATACTGTAAGTGCATATGACAGAGACAGTTTTTATAGCGCTCTTCACAGTCTGTTAGCATGTGGCTAGATGGCTGTTTTTACTGCCCATAAATGGAGTGGCGTGCATATTTTCTGAGTCATTAGGAGGACAGTCAGGAGACATACTCAGCGGGAGAAGCGCACTACTTAGGCTAGAGCCGTTTACTGTTGTAAAAAGCTCATCAGTGAGCCTCTCAGGGTGATGTAAACTCTTACTTGGAGAGCATTTCCATGTGTCAATGTGAGATGAGAGGGCATCTTCAATGACAAGCTGATACAGGGACCAGAGGAAAAAGCTGCATAATTTAGTGCCAAGACACCCAGGTCCAGAGATGGCATGCCATGCGGTCAATCCCTCATAGCCTACTAATATTACAGTCAACTGTCTGTGGCAAACAGTCAACACATGGACACAACTGAAAAAATGCAGGGCTTTTTGTTCTTCAAGGCTCTAAAAGTCCCTGCAGCATTGAGAATCAATCATGAAAACATGTATTCTTTACAAAGTAAATTTGTAATTTGGCTCCACTCCAACAAACACATACAATCACCACAGCATAAAACGAGAAACAGAACCCTGAGTGTTATTCATTGGCAAAATAGTATCAAGTCATACATTTATACCAATTAAGTGCAGAAAAATGACCATCTATATAGTTGAGACAATGATGTCAGACTCCAGCAGATACATTTATATTTTCTAAACAAGTGGCTGAGACAAGCCCGGCCAAGGCGGTGACATCTGCACTGCTCTTACTCACACAAACAATGAAGGCTCTTAGCTGAGAACAGAGCTGCTATTTGTCACTGTACATTGATAAAATTCATACAGGGCCATTGTGTGGCTTGGAAAATAGATGTTGAATCCATTAATCAAAGCCAGATGGATTATGTGCTCTATGGCTTAGGTCCTACTGCTTACACAGAGAGATATGGAGGTTTAAAAAGGCCATGAGAGGAGTGTGTCTGTGTGAATACACATGCACCAGTTGTGTCGCTGGCCAGTGAGTGATGATGACCACTGGCTCACCATATTGATGAGTAGACCCAGCAGAGTTAGATAGATCAGCACCAGCATCTCTGCACAAGCTCAGACATCAGTGTGAGAAAGTTCATGTGCACCTTCCCATGTGCACAGGGTAGCGTCCCAGCCTCTGCTCTTATGTTTACATATTTAAATGATTAAAGAGGCATGTGAAGGAGTTAAAAAACAGGATGCTTGGAGATCAGAAATAAAAGAGGGAAATGGGATGAAGCAGGGTGAAAGACTGCCAGGGTTAATAAAAATAATGGTTTAAAATACCACTGAGACCACCCATCCAAAAAATGTAAGCTATGCACTCACACCACTGTAAGATGCTGTTGGCATATGTTATGCAGATGTGACCATTGCTGTAGACCTGCATCATAATGGCACAAATAGAATTGTTATAAGACACTGACCAGACTTTAGACTTAAGAAGAGTAGTCAACATTGATAACATTGATAAACCTAATTGGATAATTCCAAATAGCTCTTTATGGCTGATGAGCGCAAAATGCACATTTTTGCTATATGGGAACCAGTAGGTTCCAGTAGGAAGGTATTTTAAAGAGCCTGTTGACTTGATATACAGTTAAACTGAAGACGTGTTTTTAGACATTCTGAAAAGCAAATATGAACAAAAATAGTGTTTTGTATGAACCTTGAGTATAAATTACAACAACAAGAATAAGTCACTTGGACAACCATTGTGAAGTCTTTATTAGAGAGTGTTAGGTTTGTGACTCACGATCTCACACCAGCTGGATGCCATCTTGGCCTGTTTCCTTAACGCTGATTGGACAGGTAGATGGAAAAAATAAAAGTGGTTTGCTTCTGCCCACAATTTTCCACAGTTTCAGCAGAAAGTTTTTATTGCGTATTTTTTGTCTCACCAAACTAAACAATGTGCACACACTACATCCCATCATACACATGCTACATACAGTATGCTCTGCTTTTGGCAAGGCAGATTTTTCCTCCTGTGGTTATTAATTCAACATATTGCTCTGGCACACAGCAGTTTGTCTAAAGTCAGACTCTGAGGTTTAATTTCAGTGCTGGACTTTAATATGACTTTGCATGGTCCAAGTGGCGCTCTGTTCTGTCTCTGTCAACAGAGCAGTGGCGGGACACGCAGAGCTCTGACAGAGGGGCAACAGCTGACATGGGACGACTCTCATGGCTCCCCAGGGGCAGATCTGTGCAAACTACACTACAAATTACACAGTGGGTTGCTGTGCGCCCCGAGTCAAAGTAAACAACAACAGTGTTTCCTCTTTTCCACAGCACTATGAATCAAACTGAACTTATATGACCCATGTCTGAGTCCACACCCAGACTTTGTAGCCTGTAATGACACACCTACGTAGCAGTGTTCAGCCCCAAGCTCACTTCCTCTCTCCTCCTCCATCCACTAACTTCATTCATGAAAAGCCTTCTCTCTGTGGCTCATTGCTGTGTGTGTGTCACACTGTGCAGCTGTTTCATTTTAGGAAACAGCGACTCCAGAAGTTTGCCTCGCAGCCACCAGACTGCTCCGAGAGCCAATACAAGCCCACAGCCAATATTCATCCAAAGTACCCTGGCAAAGTTAAATATAGAGCCCCTCATTTGTTGTAACAGATCTAATAAATTCCCTGTTTAAGATTGAATACTGCTCTATAGCAAAAAGACCAAAGTCCCACAGCTTATTTCCTAAGCCTATTTGCTGATCACTCTGAAATACACCATGTCAGTAATGGTCATCTGCAGTGGATGTGTTTAATAAACTTCCCTGTGTTCAGTTTACCTCCCACTTTGTTCCACACGATAATGACAACAATAAACATGGACACACAAAATTAACATTGGGTCATTATGCATTTTAACCAATGAAATAGGGCACTCATTCACAATAGCTATATTTTTTCATCATTAAAACTTTGAAATTTAAATGTATACATTAGTCATAGGAATGGCAGTAAGACACACATCCTTTTCTTCTCCACATATTAAAGTATTTGTGGACACAGTGAGGATCTAAACAGCCATTACTGAATAGTATATAGTAATAAGAGTGTACAATGGCCAGCTGGGACTGGGGTTAGCAGTGTGTGGAGCTCCACACACAGCAGGCTCTGTGGCACTAGTGTCACTGTCTGAATGTGTGGGGGATTGCTGTCCTGAGAACAGAGCTTGCAGCATTATCATTATCAGCCAATAGTTGATAAGGCTATGGAAACACTGAAACCAACAGGAAAGACTCACAGATCCTTCCCAGACCTGACCAGTGCTATGCTCTGGCTGCCAGCCATCGCCACAAGGCGCTGAAAAAGAAAACGTCCACAACTGAAGAGAAAATGTCGGTCAAGTATAAACAATAAGAAGGTCTGAAAGCTTACTAAAAATGATATATAGTATACATGGATAATAACAGTGTGTATTTATTATAGTTGTGTTGTTACTCATGCTTTTAAGGAAAAAATAAAAGATAATAATAATTCATAATAAAATCCACTCTTCTGTCAATATGCAACACATGGAAATAAATATAAAATGCAATGAGAGACTTAAAAATTGACACTGGTTTTAACACTGAATCAGGCCCATTATCAAAACTCCTACGTCTCCCTGTCCATTCTGAAGCCACACACACCTGACACTTACCATACATTAACACACTGCGGCCATGTTACAACTGTAATTAATTCCATGTCCATAGTGGCCCAGTCTTTGGACCCCAACCGACCCCCCTCACATTAACAGGAGTAAAACGCCCCTCTGCTCATCCCCTTCCTCCTCGCGGGGGGACAGTGCACATGTGAGCTGCTGCAGGCTCAAACAAATAGCCGTGATTTGGCCGCATTTCCACCATGACATGCACTTAGCCTCAGGTTGCTTCTGCCAGCAGCCACCTGTTGCTCTTCTTTAAACACTGCCTGCTGAGGAGGAAGTCCTCTCATGTGGAACTGAGCCCCCCCTTCCCTCATCACTCTGTCCAGAAACCGCGATGGCTTAAATAAAATTGTATGGGGCCAAAGCAACGTCATTCAGAATTATATCCAGTAAAAGAGTAGGAAAGAAAGGCGAGGAGAGAGCCGGCCGTGTATCCATATGCTAAGGCTATTAGTGCTGTGCCAGATGAGATGGTCCGTGTTGGGATATAAAGTAGCAGGACACACACATCTGGTGTATGTCTGTAATCATGCACACCACTTTTATTTTCAGTGATGTAACTTCAAGCCCGCGTTTAATAAATATTCTGTAAATGTTTTATATATTTAAGCCCAGCTGCCTTTTGTAAAATAGTTTTCCTCTGAGTCTGCACTCCTCCATTTGGCTATTTCACCCATCTCGTTTTTATAGATGTGTACCCACACTGGGGAACTCTGCGCCGGTAACTTTCAAATTACTTCAAATGCTCTTTTGATCAGCCCTAATTAAACACAAGGCAATTACCAAAGTGAAATTAGCAAGATTTAAATGCATCCATTTACTTGATTAAAGTTAGATGACGAGAGTGAGATAAGTGAGGGCCAATACTGGAGGAGATGAAAGCAATAGGTCTAGATATTGGGTGTCAGGTGAGGCACATACAGACGGAGAATGGGACTAAAATGAAAAAAAGAGAAAGAAAAAACGAAGCCACAGGTAAATAAATGAAGAGCAATGAGC
The DNA here is from genome assembly GCA_024416835.2 of Perccottus glenii. Classification (NCBI taxonomy): domain Eukaryota; kingdom Metazoa; phylum Chordata; class Actinopteri; order Gobiiformes; family Odontobutidae; genus Perccottus; species Perccottus glenii. The sequence continues at coordinate 9,859,928 of CM044548.2, forward strand.
GTGTCACATCCTCCCAGTTGAGCTCGAATGGGTATCGTCTACAGCTCACCGCCTGGCCTCGCAGTGTCGTATGCTCCTATAAGGGCCTCTCTACAGATGCTTGGGGCCTCTGGTTACAAAGCACAGAAATCTTGTCTGCTCATAGACGGCTCTATTACTGAGGCCGGAACAAGGATTGAAGGAAGTAAATGTAGACGCGCCCAGATTTATGGAGCTCAGATATGTCAGCAAGAAGCTCTCTTATGTATGATGCAAGCTGACAGGGCTAATTATGATCCCATTAGCAGCGGAGTTGTCACTACGGGAAGGTGAATGCTGTGAACCAGGTAGTTTACAGTTGCATGTCTTGGGTCAGGACAGGCACTGGAGAAAGCACACAGAGATTGGGCTATAAGTGTTACAGGTACCTTGTACTGGTCATGGGACACTGCAGATGTCACTACTATGGGACCAAGAGGAAGGGATCCTCATAATGCAATTATTGATATGTAAACTAATTTTTGTTTTGTTTTATATCATGATCAATTATTATCAACATCAACATTTTCAATAAAGAAGACACACTGCAGTTTAGGCATTTCATAGTTTAAGGGTACAATGTATTGGTGTTACTTGTAGACATAGTCAAGTTGTGAGTGACTTGTGTTGATAAGGGTCTCAGCTAAAGCTCTATGCACTATGTATGACATATATCTGTGACTATTTCAAATCTCAAATTTGTGTGATTTATCAGTGAATCATTGTATTATTTGGATGTTGAAATATGCAATAATTTTTCAATTTATATACATATGGCTCTATACAGATATAATTTCTATTGTGGGACAGTGATGATAATACTGCATTGAGATCAGTGATTTTAAGCCCTAATCCACCTTATGTTATAAAATAGTCCCAGGGCAGCCATCCAATCAGAAGCATTTGACCCTGTATCTTACAAATACTAGGCTCAGATTGACCTGTTTCCCCCTTTTTCTGTTGCTTCCTTTAAAACGTCTTTTCACTGACTGATATGAATAATGAGGAAGGGGGGTTAACGGCAGGTCACACAGCGTTCCCTATCTGCCATGTTATTTATTCAGTGGAATGAGAAATTGATCACGTTATTGTGCTAAGAGGACCTGATTCGTTATAATCAGGCGCGTATTGGCAGGCCAAGCCCGCGGGCCTCACTATTGCATTAGAGATGCTCAGGCAGCCATAGGTCATCTCCACTCAGGCCATTTTACAACTTCACATCACCTCCATGACCCTCTGATGTCCACTAAAAGAGACAAAAGGGAAGCATTATATGACAGTTATATTAAAGGCTGCTTGGACATCAGATGTGTTTGCTGCAAGGGGACACGTCTGGCCTCTGTGCACAAACACATGTATGTTCAACAGCACTAAATACACTAACAGGCCATGACCTAGAGAAGCTATATTTCTGTCCCAATGACTGACATTTGCTAGGAAACCAGGGCCAAGATTAGCAGAAACTCAATCATTCAGCTATTTGAAGCATTTACAGTTCCAAGTACTGGTGGCTTTAAGATGCTGCCGTTGACCACTGGACCCTTTTTCCAAATGAATGAAAAAGTGTGTAAGTGACCAGGTGCACTAAGCGGTGGGGTTACATCATGCCTGCTCATTAATCAAATGAGGCTGCTGCTCTTGTTTGCACTGGGCCACAGAATAATGGTTAGTGCTTGTTGATTTAACCATGACACCTACAGCTCATAAAAATGGACTTGGATTTAAGCTTAATCTTACTGGCATCATTTTTTTTTATTTTAGGCACTGACTTGTTTATCAGTGGTGTTTCTTTACTGACACAGCGTCATCTTTAAGTGGTTTCTATAGTGAATGTAACACAAAGACCTTTACAAAAGCTAGTCTCACTCTATTGATCTGCTTGTATTCTTCACAAGGGTAGTAGTACACAGTAGTAGATCATACCGAGGAGCTCTTAGTGTTATTTTCGACATATCCTCTGGGCAAGTTTAACTCTACATGTCTGCAAATCTAAATTGAATTCAAATAAAATGGAGCAAAAAGAAATGCCAGCGTGCTCTCACCTCCTGAGAGCAATCCTCACTCTTCCTGATGCCCCCTTTCATCCTGCCACTTCCCCTCACTGCTATGGCTGTTTACAGTAAAACACATCTGCATTGAAATTATTCTACTTCCTGAGGCTTGAATAAAATCAAGTCCCAAAACAACAACAGGAAGTGGGCCATTTTTACAATAGCTGTGCTTAAATTTGTGCAAGAATTCGGTAACGCCTTTGAGCGCATAGATACTGTGTCAGCAAGGACTGGTGTAAAATAGCACCTTATTTACACATTATCAGACATTGGGACAAATGACACATGCTAACTCCGTTTCACTCTGTAGTTTTTTATCCTCACACAGACAGAAAAAACACCCTTCCAAGAATTACCATGTGCCCTGGATGTTAATAATAACAGATGTGTTTCTTTTGAATAAAGACTCTCCCACTGGAACAATTCTGCATGATTTTGTCTTTCCATAGTACAGTTGTACACTTTCTTTGTTTGCTTTGTCTCTTGTGCACCTTTGCAGAGATCTATGAGCCTGTGGACATGGAAAGAGCACTAACTGGTCAATTATTAGCCAATAGCAGCCTCAGGCTTTTAACACGCACGCAAACACACACTGTGGCTCCTGTGTGCATTAAAGACATCAGGGGAAAACACAGAATACTAATTCTACCCACAGTTTTTCACCTTTGTACAGTATTTAGTGACATCTACACACTCTTCAGCAGTGTCTACATAAACAATAAACTTTTACAACTAAAAAACACATTGTACAGTTCTCTTTTACTTTTGTTTTTGTTGCCTCAAATAAACCCTTTGATATAAAGTTTTTTAGTAGAGCTTCCGCGTCATTGGCTTACTCTGCCTCCAACAGTTTGCTTTGTTTCCTATGATTAATGAGCTTCATTCCCATGTCAAATAAACCCATGAATGAAATCAAATAAGAATTAGAAAACACAATACACAGAGCACAACAGCTTTTTCTACACCACTATTCCTTAAGCTTTTTTTAGTGAAAGCAGCCAGCCTCAGGAGCTTGCGCTCTGAAAATAAGAAAGCTTCAGGTAAGTGTAAACAATCTCCATCACTCTTCCCTCCATTTGAAACTTTTCTCAAACTGTCTCTGTGTTGCCCTGAAACATTCACACAAGCAAGACACAATCTTACGGGCTTACAATTAAGACACACAGGAATTTCCCCTCTTTCACGTGCAAAGGGGCTTCCGACCTCAATCAGCGGCCGACAGTAGCCTCAGAAAGTGTGTGTATGTAAACCTTCTGCGGTTACTCAAATGTTGTAAACTGTATAACTAAAGCTTAGGCCTCATTCATAAGCTGTTTACCTTGTCGATAAATCACTGCATCCCCGGAGCGACACTGGTGACAGCAGGGAGCCATTTGAATGTTAAGATCGAAAGGCCAAAGTAAACGCGGGCGGACAGCAGTTATTTAACTCACAAAGTTTGTTGTTTGCGTTGTGTCTTGTGTATATCAGATGACAATATGTGTTTAAATAATCCAAATAACTGCAAACAAATCCATGAACAATACAAACAAAAGGAGAAAAAATTCGTCCTCATTTTTGTCTCAAGATATTTAAATTCTCAATGACAAAACTGTTAAATGTTGCACTAAATAAACTTCATGTCATTTAAATTTGAATTGTTAGTGATTAGCAGTTACCTATTTTAACAGTGTTTCAGCGCTTGTGTCACAGCTCTGTTTGCTAATAGAAGCACCAATTGAGGTTAATCATGCACTGTAGATTTGATTGCAGCACGAGTGATTCCGCGGGTTGATAAGGCCTTACAGGTTTCCTCAGATTTATCGCCGACACATTCCTCGTATTACAGCAGTCTTCTGGACACCACAGTGGCACATTCCTCATAGCTGCTCAAAGTGTTCACTCTGTCACTTCTTCAATCGTGTCACACACCAGACCTGCGCTCAGACGTGATGTATGTGGGTCCAAATCACTTACATAGTGTACTCAGGTGTCTTCCAGCATGACTGTGGAGCATTATATGAAAACAAAAAGGCAGCATATAAAGCTGTCCGCAGCACAAATGTCACTGCGGCCACTTATTGACGTACGGCAGTTTCATCTGCCTGTCATGGCGTTATGAGGGCTCAGTTGCATAATAGAGAGAAGCACCTGCAGTAACACCAGCCGTAGGGGTACCACCCGCTGAGGGGGCGCGAGGGGTCAGGTGAAAATGTTTACTGAGCGATCCTAAATCAATGAGGCTGCTCCACACAATGTCAGTAAGAGAGGATCGAAAGAGACCAATTTAAAAAAGACAAAGTATTAAAACTGTGCCTTGTTTAACCTTTAGCATCTAAGCTTAAGACACTTAAAATACATAAAAATAACAAATAGAATACAAATGCAAAACAGGCCTGCAGCGTCTAAGTTGTGTGGTTTTGTCTGAGACTAAATCAGTTACACTGTTTGTCATAATACTCACTTTGATTTGATGTGTATTGTCCTTATACTTAAAACTAACATAAACAGGAACAGCGTTTTTAAGCCTACCCTACGTCCAAAAAATACAAATAGAGAAATGGCACAAATGTTCTAATTAGTGTGGGTTTGATAATGTCTATGGCTTTAAGGCTAAGACACATTATAGACTCCATAACATGAATAACAAAATCAGGAACAGCTTTTTGAAAATAAGACTGAAACTGCAAAAAAAAAAAAAAAAAAAAATAGATGATTTTTTTTCATTTAATTGTTTTAAGAAAAAATGAAACATGTGAAAAAGTTATTTTCATTTTACTATTTTTCTTCTATAGCTTTTGGTAGAAGAAAGTAGAAGGCAGGGTGCAGTGGGCAATGTGTGTTTTTCTGTGTTGTTTTTAGCCCAATGCACCATGGGAGAAAACAGATATACCGAGTCTTATTACCTACACAGCAGTAAACTGGAGTCAGTCTGCAAGTGAAGGATGGAATAAAGGGAGTTTCTCAAGTTTAGGCTGAGGCCACAGTGAGAACGCTGCTACTGAAATTACACTAACACTGACTTTAATATACAGCGATACAACGCCCCTTATGTTCAGTGTAAGTCAAATGCAACAAGAATGTTTGCCATCGGGGCAACACATATTTTTTTCATGTCATTTATAATCTTTTTACAACATAATTTAGTTTTAATTGAGCAGCATAATCAACTTGAATGCCAATAAGCAGCATATGGGATTACAGGAATCACTTAACTAGGAAAAAAGTGCTTACAAACACTCTTTCATTATGCATGATATCACCGAGAAAGTATGTAAGTGGAAAAGACTTGTTTTACATTTTTGGTCATGCTGCTGTGTGGTGGCACATGGCCCCTTTGTCAGAGCGGGATTATCAGCAGTGAGCGTTCACAATAGGAAATGCTTGTGGTGCTACAGTAACAGAAGGATAAAATCAGCCGTGTGATGATTGGGGTGACACATTTGTTTGGCTGTAATGAAAATAAGCCCATTGAGAGAGCATTCAGTCATAGGCCTCGGTCCCCCTGCTCCACATCCTGTCTCTTTATCCTGCGTACACAGAGACAGAGAGCGGCAGTGGGCTCAGCCTGTGTGCCGAGCTGTCAGCCTGTCACTTTGCGTATAACGCTGATGGGTATGACGGAGATGTATCCACTGCTGAACACCACAAAATCAGCATCTGCTACACCTCATTCAACAGACAAACGCTACTTTAATTATTTAGACTTTGAGCAATCATAAGTATGTTTGCCTTTTCTTTGACTGCAGGCCATATACTTTAAATTTCTTAAGTGTATTTACTGTTCAGAGAAATGCTTTAAATAGTTTTTTGTTCAAAAGTCTGTTTCCTCACAGGTAAATACTATATCAGACCAAACAGTGTGTCATGTTTTCATGCCTCTAATTTCAAAAGATGGAAAATCATTCACAAATCTCAAATAAGTGCTTGTATAAAACACGTGTTAATTCTGTTAGACTGGTGATGTATTTCTGTTTGTTACAGTCAAGAATCATTGCTGACCAACGGCAACATGAGCTTACATGAGATTGGTGAGTTTTTTTTCTTGTCCTCAGTCGTATAATTTGTGTTTGCTATAAAAACATGGCAGAGGAACACAGAGCTGATAAACAGTCAGACCTCATGGTAAAAGCAGTGTTTGATCTCAGGACAGCGGCTGTGACTCTCCCTGGTGTCTGCCTCTGTTTCAGACAAGTGGGCACTTGGGCATATGAACACACACACACACACACACACACACACACTGTATAACCTACGTATATGGGCCAGAAATCCACCTTGGTCGTAGCACAAAGCAGTGGATTACTTCACACCGGCTCTATCCATCAGAAATCCAGACTGCCTTCACCAAAAGCCCCGGCTCAGACGTACCACACACAGGACTCAGATCTGGGCTCGACATGAACATGTTCACACTGCCAAATGTGTCGGTAGCCCACGCAGCTGTTGAACAGAGGCTACTGGACAGGCTCAGGGCAGATAAAGAGAGCAACAGGCCTCTGTGGCAGTCCTGCTGCTGTGTTCTTTCATTGAAACTAGACAGATCACGTCTACTGATAATATGATCACGTTACATTTGCAGATGGCTCTATGACAGATCGGACCTCTTCTATGCTGAGATAATGTGACTTATAGAGTCAGGAACTCCACGAAAACGACAAGATTGCTTCTGGAGCAATTTTGAAAACGTATAATGTTGACATTGTTATTTATTGTTATCAAATTTTTGGTAATTAAGTAATAGATTTGTAATATTTATAACAATTGCAAATTATTTATTTTTATTTATTTTTGTTTTTAGCGAATAGGTAGTATTTTTGCAGTAATAAAACACAGCCTATTCAAATATAGACAGGATAACTAACATGAGACTGGTTCAAAAGACCAAAAAAAAAACACTGTTCCACAGCCTTTCAAAGGTTAAAAAAAACTTTTATAACTTGTAATGGAGGACAAAATAATACAATCTCTACAACCGTAGCATCAACAAACAAATGAAAAATGTTGTACAGGGATAAATGAGGACACTTGAAAAAAAGGACAATAGAAAAGTCCTTTCAAAACAAAATTCTTTAAATAGACAATAGATTAGACAATAAGACTTCCACCTTAAATATGTACTGAGGACTTCTATTAAACAGAAATAATAATTATTAAGACCATGAACAGTAGTATGATTAAATATCCCAAAACTTTGAGGTACCCATTAAAATAAACATGAGAGCATTTGGTAAAGCTGGATTGTGAGTGTGTATGTGAGAATCTCTGAGCAGCCTCCTCCCTGCTCCCAACATGTCTGCTGCTGTGACATGGTGTTGGTGGTATTAGGTGTTACACAGGGGTCCATTTCCCTCTCAGCTGTCTGCGCCAGGGCTCCCCCATGGGCTCGGTGTGTGACAGTAATGCTCCACAGCCGGGCCGTGTCCCGGAGGTGGGCCATTAAAGTTCAGGTGAGGTTAATTACACAGAAGTGTTAGGGCTGCCGCTGTGCGCGAGGCGGGTGGGAGGGTCTCCATGCCTCCACTGATGATTTCTGTGTGACACGGCTCCACGGGTGTTCGGCTGAGGATTTACACACAACACCTACAAGCGCCAATCACTCAGCAAAACAGCTCCAAATTAAACCCACAACAGTGCCACATGAAAATACTAAAGCTTGTTATTACACCCGACGTGGAAATTACCACACTCAACATGCAATTCCACATGAAATGCACTGCACACCGCCTTTAAATACAGAGCTACATGTATGAAAATCATTTAGTAAATCTGTAATTTCTCACAAGAGTTTACATTTGGAGAAGAAAAGCAGGGGCTGAAAACAAACAGGAAGAGCGCCAGTCAAAGATGCAGTCTGCTCTGTTTGAGTAAGGATGAGATTATATTGGATTAAAGGGGATTTTTGCATTGCAAATGAATGCACCTCCAATCAATAAGGCCTGTTCTACTCAATATACAAACTAATTAAGAGGTAATACAATCAAACTAGAATAAAATAGATTGTGCAGCTTCCTCAGAAAGAAATCCAATCAAACCTTTTTATGTGAAAAGATAAAATCTTAAGCGATCTTTCTTTGTACGAATAATGACCTCGGCTTTGTGTCCATTTAATAAGGAAAACTTGTCTTAAGAGGTTACGCTCAATGTGCATATTCTAATCAATATGAATTACATAGGGTTTTATCTATGTTATCTGCTCCAGACGGCTAAGCTAATTAATGTTTTATCGAGTGTTTTAACTCAATTATTTTGCAAAGTCAAAGAGGTTCAACGCAATTCTCTATGAGCAGCGGGAACATTTTCAGTGCAGTGTAGTGAGCTGAGTTCAGTGCTCACTCCAGCCATTGTCTAGACTGCTAACTTAAATATTTAAATGTTAAAATGTCTGTGAAAAGATATCTGTAATTATTTTAAAATTGTACTACTTTTTGGGTTGTATGAACCCCCTCCTTGTGCGCTTCATTCCACCTGATTGCTCATTTTCTAATGCTAATGGTGCCGGGCCAGGGCTAGGGTTTCTGGCTGTCAGCTGGCCACTGAGGCTGTGGGCTGGATCTAATAGGCTCTGACAGGAGGGAACTGATCTCATTCAAAGGGGATTTGATATGTGGCATGAATGTGGTGACCCTCAATGGACATATTAATGGCTGTTATCATTCACAAACTTTGTGCCATTCATAAAAGCCCTTCTTTCTGCTGCACACAGTGGTGCGGCGCCTAAACACTATGACTTATGGATGAGCGACCCATATTTTGTTTTCACTGCCTTTTAGGAAACACTTTAAAGTGACCAGGCCTCAGATACTGCAGCACCGTAAGGCAGTAAATAATAACATGGTGGGTGTTGTTTACAATTCAATTACGACCACACGCTGGCAGAGAACAAGAGAAAGGCCTACACTCACAGGAGACATCAGTACAGAGTCACATAGTCAATGTGTTACCGTCCCTCACTGCTATTTATGACTAAGGTGAGTCATGTTTGTTATAATTTTTTACTGTTACCACATCAATTCCAGGGGTCAAGGTTTTTAAATGAAAATAAAATGAAATGTCTAATTCATATTTTATTTAGTCTTGGCCAGAAAATACCCCTTCATTACCAAAGTCCCTTGTTGATGAATGAATAAAAACTGAATGAACAGCTAAGGTTATAATCAACATGTGGACGCATTTGGAAAAGTCTTAAAAAGCTAGCGGACAGCCTGCTCACAAAATGGCACAGCCACAATTAACTGTCTCAGGCAGGATGTTCATCAGAGTGTGGTTTTCACAAAAATCCCAAACAATTCTATAAATGGGAGAAACTGGCAGAGAAAGTCTTATTGGAGTATGCAAAAGAATCCTGTATAAGGTGAAGAGGAGCAATCCTTCATCCAACATGTGGCATTGTGGTAACACAAGCCAATCTCCCTGGTACCTGGATAACATACATGAGTGCCACAGGAATAAAAAGAATGATGCATTATCTAAAGTGTCACAGCTGGGAATATATCAAAACCAAATAAAAATATAGTCACATTAGCAATTGTTTAAAAAAAAGGAAACTCAGTAAATGTCAGAATACGTGTGTTACAGAATACAATAATTACAGTTTTATCATTGCCATCTGAAATGGGGTCTCGTCTGATTAATTATGGGTATATTCGGGGTGTTTTCCATTCGTTTTCCCAGCATGCTCTATTAGCAGAGGCAAGGTGCAGATGCAAATGGTACAGCAGATTGCAAAGTGTTTCTGACAGCTGCACAGGAAGTTACATCCCTCCACACGTCGAGGTGTCACCAGCAGTATTTTAACATTTCCAATTTTAATCTCCAATTCTTGCCATGTGGTAACTTTCAAATAAAGTTGCACTTTTGCATTTTCACTGCTGCCTAATAACAATCTGTTTACGCAAAAACAGTACAATACTTTTCCAAACATTTTTTCCTCTCCTCAAGATCTATTACAAACAGTTAATAAACATCAAATGTATTACAATAATCAAATAGAAGAAGATGGCTTATGTATGATGTTATATGAGTACATTTTACTATAAGAGATAAATATGTGTTTGGTGTAGTAATTAAGAAACAGAAAGAGAAGAAAGCTAGAGAAGATGAAAAGTTCATGCAGGTGTATGGCGTATTTCCCTGAACAGCCAACTCTGATTAAACAGTGCTAAACGATATAGAAGTAACAAAGCACACGCAGGCATCCAAACGCTGTTGTGCACCACAGAGCTGAAGCAACAGGACACTTTAACCGATTTCCTCCACAGCCTGGAAAATCCTCTCCACATTACTACCATTGAGAGAGCTACTTTGCTTTCACAGTCCAAAGATCAAAACATCAGCCATGTTTCCAAGGAACAAATGTCTTACCAGCTGGGCTGGTGTGAACACAGATATAACGCTGACAGGAAGCAGAGGCAGTCACTTGTAGAGCCAATTATGGGCAGAGCCGTGGGGGCAGGTTTACAAACAGCGCTTTTCTTGTGTTGCTCTGAGGTATATGATTAACTTCCTCACCAAAAGTCGCCAGACAGCGCACAGTCTGCCCTCTTTGTAGGTGGCAACACTGTTGAGATGTGGGACAGAGCAGATGACACTAGCAACAGCACAAAGAGAGCTGAGACAGCCAGTACTCATTTTGTTCTTTTACTACCCACTGTACTTCCACATTCTTAGACTTTTAAAAGTTCTTCAGGACAAGTTTAAAGGTTTGCTTGGTTTTACAGCTATACCATCACAGAGAGAATGCAAGTTAACAGGTTCGTACTGACAAAGGTTCTGCTTCTCAATCACAGCTACCAGGAACTCAAATGGACCCATCTGAAGAAATACTTTTCTTTGAGAGAAATAATTACAGGCTGTTCCCTTGAAAAGAAGTTAAATGAGCAACTTAATCATCCCATCTGGACATTATTCTGAGTTTTTTGCTTCTGCATTCCTTAACTTACATCCTATGTGGTTGTCAGGACTCTTCCCTGAGAGTTACACCAAAAGCAATTCCCTGGCACAATCTTGTTTGAATCAGAATAAGCAGTGTCTGCAGTGAGTGCCTTTTTCATGTCTTGGTAGCAGAGCGGGGCAACCGGCAAACTGCAGCTCCCTTCCACTGTCAAGTAAAAAAGTTCCTTTCAGCACGTCTGCCCTGTTTGTGTGGCCTTTTTTCACCTGACTTGCTCAAGAGATCTGCTTTATCTTAAGGTCATTTCATTCAACTGGACAACAAACACCACTGAATTTAACTGTCCTTCAATCTTTTCCTTGCAGAATTCATGCTTGAGTCGCCCCAGATAAAGAAGACCCCAAGCTGCTAAAGAAGGAGCTCCCAATCTGAGCTGTTCTATAGAAATAACCCCCTGTATCATACAGTCTCCTTTTACAGCTAAACAATTCCATTTAATGACACCCTACATATTAACCCTGGTCAGCATCCAATTACACAGAATTGAAGAAGTGAATTATCTGTGCCAGCATACAATTTGAAAATGTTTTTCATGCAGTGTGGGGACCAAGGGGAGTACGGGGCCTCTTTTTTCATCAATCTAACATTCATTAAAGTGCAAGCCAGTGTGTTATTTCAAATCCATTAACTCTAAATACAGGTGATTCCCAGTCCCTTTTGTAAAAGACCACTGAGATTCCCGTTGCTGCTTTAGAGGTGTAGTGTAACACCAACTGATTTGATGAGTTTTCCTTCCCAGGCCAACACTCAACCAAACAGACTGGCCAGGCAACCAACAGCTCCCCATTCATATTTAATTACAGCCTGTGAACATAGCATGTGGATAATATTACACCCGGCAAATATGAAGGGAACGGTTGTGAAGTAAAAATACTTAGATAGGTAATCGACGAGTTGGTAACAAGTTGTCATCAAGCTGTTTCATTTAGCAGACCAGAAATCAAATGAAATCAGCAAGGACATAATCTATCTTTTAATGGGATGTAAATAACACCAGGTGGTGAATATTAAGTATCAAATGTGGGACACAGCAGTCTGTATCACATGACCCACCTCTGTGGGTGTAAAGTCACTGCTGGCCTCCCAGGCGACAAGCGTGAGTATGTATGAGGAAAGGGGGATTTGAGTTAAAAGAGATGACCAGATGAGAGGTGGCTGGGTCCAGCCGAGTCATGTCAAGTTACTGTCTCTATGACAGAAGACAAAGCAGCTCCCTGACTTTCCTGCAGCCTGGACTAGCTCGATTGACATCCCACAGGTGCGTCCATAAGAACCTTCAAATACAATCATGTGATGCACTACTGGACTAATTAGGTCATACCAGGTCATGTTGAATTTTCAAAATAAAGTAAATAAATCTGAAAAACACAAATGGTACAAACAAGTACAGTATGTAAAATAACATATCTATAATATATATAATTTCTTATTTTGAGAGCTTTCTCTTTCTTTTATTGTGCAAAACTTGCTGACTCCAGTTTTCATTTACCATTGATACATAAAACTTGAATGACACTCCATATATATCAGTATCCACACATGCAGTGTGTCATACTGTATAAAGGAGGATGAGTTCATTTATAGCTCATTTGACATGGATGACAACCTACTGCTGTGGGATACATATACACATCCCACACGGTGGGTGATGGTCTCTTGGCACGCTGGCGCCTGTCACTCAGGACCACCAGGGCCATCGATAGGTGTCTGTGTCAATGCCTCACAAATCTCAAGGCACCAGGCTGTAATTGGAACGACTGGCCTAATCCTCAGATCAAGACAGATTCATTGACAACCTAAGCGGGCAGCAATCCCAACAGTGCCTTATTAGTGTAACTGGCCTTGACACTGGGAGCGCTGATGTCAACCATAGCAGCCAAAAGCTGCTGCAATGCAGGATTATGGATATTATATTCAAAATGATTAATTCTGTGTTTCTGTGTATAAATCATGAACTATTGACAGGCCCCTCAGGTCACTTTCTTCAGCATCATGTTAGGAATGTTGAATGTTTGTTTTTTAAAAAACAATAAGTAAACAGTAAAAAAAATGTTAACAAAGGTAAAAGATTAGCTTTGAAAGCAAACTAGCTGAGCAGTGAAGTCCATGTAAGAAGTCAACACACCTTGCCTAGCCCATTGCAGACAGACTCTTACTCATTGAGTCTCAGTAGAAATAGCCGTAGAGCTCGAATGGTGGGTGTCCTTACAACACTCACATGGCTAATCTGCTCTCTGATGGAGAGTAGCTTGTAGCTGAGGTCCACTCTGACACCTTCTTGGCACAGCCACATACCCTGGCTCCTGGTCCAGCACACCAGCAACAAAATGCCTGGAGCTCTCTTCACATTGTGTTCATTTGTGGCTTTTATGTCTGAAATCTTCTAAACATATACAATACAGCACCTTACAGCTATAACATACCATTTAGGACAAAATAGTGGAATGCTCTAGTGCTATTGTGTTTCAAACGAAAACAGACTACTAAGTCCAAAGTGGTCATTAGATATTGTAATTAGATTACAATGTACACAAGTGCTCTGCTAAGTAGTACTTGGCAATAAACTTCATACTGTGCATATCACGTGTGTTCACTACATGTATGAATGGAAGTGTGTGTTTGTGTGTGTGTGCTTAGTTCCTGTTTTTTGTAATGGCACTGGGAAGCCTGAGCCGTCCAGCCAGGCATGCCTGTGCAGTGTAACCAAGGCTGACTCGCTGACCTCAGACTGTGTGGGCCCTTTAGCACAAGATGAAGGAGCTTTTTCATTGACACAGGAACAGGAGGTATCGCCTTCCCTTTGCAGCAGCACTCATTCATGGTAGACACAATGCGTTATTATTGGTTTTGAATTGAAATGTTAATTTTGGGAACTGGGCAACTTGGGCCCTGGGAGTTTTCCCTGCTTATTTCTCATTTTTCATTTGGCTAAGGTGGTCTGATAAGATGGAGAGAGTTAACTCTAGATGCTCCTCATATTACAGCACTGCCATGCACCTAAGTAAGGACTATACTCCCACAGACAAGCACACATAAATATGCTGCAGCATTAGGTAATTATTGCTTTAGTTTACAAGATTAAGAAAAGAGAAAAATTTAAAAATTGTAATAATTGAAGTTGAAGTTGTTAAAAACATAAAATTTTAAAATGGTACAGTTTTTTCACAGGTACTGGTTACAATGCTATATATTTAATGGATGAAATTTAGAAATTAATTAGAACTTCTATTACTTTTCAAAAAAATAAAACACAATCCAGTATGGATTTTTGATAACAAGCTGTGACACATACAGGGCACCAGACTGTCAGAGTCAAAGTTGATCTTGAGGTCTTTGAGAAAAGCAGCACTTTTGGGTCTAGTGGTGTGAGCTATGCAGGTCAGCACTTTGCTGTAGCCTCACAGAAATGAGTGCATCAGCAAGCCTGCAGATCTATATGACGGAAATTAAACAGCATAATCAAATTGTTTGTGCAACCATTTAGTATCTCATTCCCTCGCTGCTCTGGGCCAAAGTGACCACTGGAGACTGGCCATCTACAGCAGTAACAAAGTAGGGCAATAACTAACAGCGATTAACAGGATATTGATGGCCTGTGACACTCTGCATCCTGAAAGATGCTATTTGGTCAAATAGCTGCAATAATTAAGTATATGAGAGTCAGTCAATTTTATCTGCTGCTTTTATTTGGATCGATTATTTAGTAAAATGGTCAAGCCTCAGAGAGCATTATTGCTGAGTGGGGTGTTGATTTCATACTGCAGGTGCTCTGCCAAGTCACAGGGATCATCTGAGAGAGAGAGGAAACACAGTGTCAGACCAACTGAAGAAAAAAAAAAATCACCAGGTTTTTTCTTTTTCTTAAACATCTGTCTTTATCTCTCATTATATTTCAGTTCTAAGTTTTACTTTTTTGTTTTTAGCATGAAGAGTACTCCATTGTGTAAATGATTGCCTCCCGGAAACATTAACTACAACCAAAAATAATGAGTTTTTGCTGCATAAAACTGTGGTGCATTTGATGTGCACAATTGGTTAAAAATATACTAGGCTTCTCTGCGAGCTGATTGATTAAACATTAACCTGCAGGATCTGGGATATTTCTTATTAATCACAGGTGGCACAGACTTAACTGAGCATGAGGAAGGCATGAATGCAGGCAGACATAAAACACACACTCACAGCACCATGAAATCCCACAGTCATAACATATGCCATTTAACGGATGCTTTAATCGGATGAGTGATGCAGTCTTGGTGCCAGTGGGAGTTGAACATCTAGGGTCTGGCTTTGCAATTGAGTTATACACACAAGTGAGCATACATCCACACACAGTTGTCCATATCAAACAACACATTGTGGGAATTGCCATGACCTAATGCATCTCTTATCTAACATGTGATTACACATTTCACAAAGGAAACCATTTTGCTGCCTACAACATGATGTTCAATAAGCAAAGCAACACTGACCGATGAGAAAAAATGGTGAGATGCTTTTGCAAAGGAGTGGGTGGCAGCTTAGTGATCTGTTTGATACACTGTACAGCTATCCCAGACCCCTTTTAAAGTACAAGGTGGTGCAGAACAAACCAGGATGTATATCAGATCTTTTCCCACAGTCAGACCCAGACCAGAACAACCTATCACTCTGCAGTGAAGTCACAGAATATTAAGCCACAGTAGCAGGCTTTAGCTTTGAACTATGCTGATGTGGGTGGTCAGTCTGCACTAGGCTTCAGTTTGCAATAGTTCTTCTCCCTGTATTGCTTAGTAACTTCTTTGTGCCAGAGGAGCCTTTTTATGACAAAATTGACTAAGTAAATATCTTTCAGCTGTTTCCCTGATGAATTATGTACGCAGAGACGGATGGTCTGCTTTGAGAAAAATTCAAAGGCTTCAGGGCTTGCCCTGCTCCTCAGCTGTCATTGTGTGATGTGTATAACACTACTGAAGTGGGGGCTTACGGCAGCGCACAGGTGCCCTTTACACTTCCAGGCCAAAAATGACAAATTCAATAAACTCAAGACAACTCTGCCAAACACCTATGGAATCAAACACACCTGACAAGCAGCTGAAGGGCTTCTCCCAATTCACCCTGACACTTCATGTTGACACTCAATATCAATATCTCCGAAAGCGGAATAACTTTCCATCTCACTAGCATCCTTTGACACTGTGGGAACAAATAAAAATATGTGTCCGAGGCTTTCGGGCTTAAGGTTAGACTGTGATGGGGGAAATTGAATCTGCAAGATGACATTAACAGAGAGTGTCCCCAAGTCTGTGTGTGTCTAAGCCCCAGAACAGACACGCCGGGTTTAGGTTTCCAAGTGTAATTCTGACAGTGAAAGGATAACAATCAACCTACTTAATCTCGAAGCTGTTCTTTAAAACGAAAGAAAGACGATCTGTTTCCATTCTACTGTACAAAACAAGGAAACGTGTGATTCATCTTAAAATGAAAATGCACATTAAATTAAATTTCCCTTAAGGGCAATGAGGGCAACCCGTGACTGATGTTTTTTTTCCTTCATGACAAAAAAAGGTGGTTGTACTCAGCCAGTCTCATAAACCTACACTGACCTGAAAGAACAAAACCTAGACATCAAATTTTCAAGAATTAGCATCACAATGGGGTAAAAGTCCCCCTGTAGTAAAAGCTCTGTAAAATGGCCCTGCAATTTTAGCAGTGATGGTAAACTGGGGACGTAGATAGCAGAAGCACTGTGCTTGAGACAAACCCTCACTGTATATTCATTAGCATCCCTGAAGGTTCCCATCTTACGATGAGCGAAACAGAGCACCGTGCTTGTTCTGCAAGCATGAGTGCCTTATTAAAGAAGCCTTAAGTCGGTGCACCTCCTGTATAAGGGCTCACATTAGGGCTCCCACCTGTTTGTCTAGCTACCCCTTTGACACAATGAGACAATAGGTCATGAAACGTAATATGGGTCTGTGCTCCTCTTTCTTACCACAGAAAAGTAAAAAGTGGACAAACTGTAGGTTAAATGACCTTGACATTTGGAAAGTGTCCAAACCACTGTGCTATAAAAAACAAACCAAAGACCATCTTTAAATCTTTGTAGGACCAAAGAACAACTTTAGTGCAGAACAAAGAAGAGCAAAGTGATGGGAAATAGCATTGGGTCTAGTGGACAGATATTTCCAAGAAGTCTTTGATTGCTCGTCTGTGATAACTTTGAGAGTGTACAGGCCTAAAAAATCTGGCTACATGTTTGTACTTACAATCTGGAGGTCTTGTCTTCCAACCAGCTGTGTACACGCTGCACACGGGCTCCATTTTCCACAGGAAACATGACCAGGAGCTGGGGAAGATAAAAGCAGCATGAAACAGCAAAAGGAAAGGCAGCTATTTCAACAAAAAAATATAAAAAAAACAACATTGATAACTTACATTATACTTAACACGTAAACAGTTCATCAATGAATGTATGTGTCAGACTAAAATAATACGAGGACTTTTGTAAATACATTTGTAAAAAAAGAAATCTGTTTGGATTTTGTATGATGTCATGTTTCTGAAGCAAACGTGCCTTAGAACAAATCCTACTGTCTCTGTTTTAAAGGCCACCTGGAAGGATATGACCATCACCATTTTATAGCAAAATGTAGATTAATCCAGTTTTGAGGAAGTTCTGAAAAGCTCTGAGGAGGTTCATCATGAGTGTGACTGACAGCGTGGGCAGGTGTGGCATGCAGGGAAAGTGAACCGTGGCTAGTTAAATGAGGCTCACCATTGTTCTCTGTGGCTCTTTGATCTCCCAGCGGTGGGCCAGAACCTCAGTGGGGTGTCCCAGCCGGGCCCCAGGCTACGGTTAGTATCGACTCGGGAGGCCTGACAGCACAGCACGGGAGATGTGGGTGGACGATGCAGCTTCCCAAGATCACCTTTACACAGCTTCAGCTCATTCTCAAGCAACAAAAGACACAATTTTACTTTCACGGCATAAAACATTCAAATACCCTTTTGTTTTAAACACAAAACAACAAGGCACTGATTTTTCTTCATATCCACAAGAAACCTCAATATTATTTATTTCTAAAAGCACTATGATTATATCCTGTTCAGCTTTTTAACGGATGTGGATGGTAGAAATAATCTGTGTCAATCACTGCATTGTCCTATTTAATCATGTGTCCTTACCGTGCAGATTCTTAATGCTTTAAAAAAAATGTGTACAGTATGGACAGGAGTGACTTACAGCTAAAAAGAATAATGTTTCTCTGCTGCGGACTCCCGTCCTCAAAAGGCACTGCAACAAAAAAAGACAAGAAAACCTCTTAAATGACCGACAAAACACATGGAAATCAAATCATTTCAGTGAGTTTGAGGACACAGTTGCGTCTGCAGTATTTGTTCTAATTTAGTGCATGGTGGCAGAGCGATGGATGAGGCGACCAGCAGCACAATGACAAGTGACAGTGAGCAGGAGCAGACTGGGACAGCCCCTCTTGGTCAGGAGCGATTGTGTGTTCGGGCCGGTTCTCTTCCTGTGGTGCTCTGTGTTGTGAAAAAGCCACTGCTGGGAGCCACAGTGGAAGAGATCAATCGTACACATTCCTGCCACCTGAGATTCAAGTGTTTCTGTAATAGTGCACAGCTCAATCAATACTTGAGGAGGAGCCCGGTGCGCTGCTTACTACTGTCACTGATCACACTGGATTCATCCCATTAGACTATACTAACAAGAGTTATCATACACAGACTTAGAGGCTTCATTATGTTACATGTGATATTTTATAATGGACCATATTTTCATTTATTTAAATTTCTTTATATTAGTATAGTTCTTTAATAGCCTATAGCCTAATTTATTTATTTTTTCATACCAATATTAAGCTTATTCTTATTATTTATTACATGGTTAACATTTAATTAGAGTACAACATTAATGTGCACTCACTGTAATAATAATAATAATAATAATAATATATATATTTTCGTCATTATAATAATACCTGGATACTAAAACGCAAAATACGTGTCTCCTACGTTTAAGCATAAAAACATGGAGCAGTTGGATTCAAATGGCTGCGGTAAAAACCCACTCAGTGAAATATGTGACGGTATTAAGAAAACACGCAGTGGATAAGGATCATTTAGCTCAGAGGTAAGACATAAATATGAGGAAATTTGCGCCGTAGAAGAGAAGCAGCGGAGGAAAAAGTAGCAGATGAAAAAGAGGGCGCGCCCGAAGATGCTCGGTGCAAATGAACAGATCCTGTGTAGCAGGATGTGCAACGATGTGTTAAATTAAATGCAGCTGTTGAAATATAAAAGGAGAAAATGCACTTTGTATGAAGAAAAAAGGCGAGGCAAATACCTTGAAAGCCGTCAAAGGCTTTATCCGGATAACCGTGGGATGGTTTTGACAGCTTCCTTTAAGGCTTAGTGCCATTTTAGAGCGGAGAAACTTCGTGGAAAACGAAGCTCCTTGACAAAATGCCATTCTCAAAAAAGGTTACTTAGGCTATACTTTGCTTTGTTTAAATAGCCTATGATATTACAACTGAGTAGTCAAAAAGGACGCTTGTATTATTATTATTATTTTTTTTTTTTAAGTCTTAAATTACGTTGTAGATATTTGTTTGGCTTTTTACGACAGTTGTTTTGGGATGCCAGAAAGCATTACCCGCCTATTGCCTACAGAAAATTAAAGAATGAATAATAATAATGAACAAAATACATGTAATTATTAACTGTGGTTAAACTGTGAGAATAAAGGCACACAAACACACAGCAGTTCTTTTGGAAAACTGATGTATTTGATTATTAGAGTAAAGAATTACAGTATCTTAGTTGTTAGTAAGTATTAAAGTGTAGAGAAACTGGACCCATAAAGATCTTCCAACTTTCCAAGAAAGTGCATGTAACAGTCCGAAGGTTGTCAAACCCAATATAATGGTTATTTATAAAAACACTATTCTGTCCCAGGTCATGATGGACTTTCTTGTGGGAGCCTTATGTACATTGTCATACGAGGGAGTTGTATTTCCACATCTGAATTTATTGACAGAAGCTTCAACACATAACTTGCACTTGATGAGAGTGAGGAGGTTGCCGGGACATAGCAGCAATGTGGGAATCCAGCTGAGACACCTCAGGATCCTGCTCAATTGATTGGTTGTCAAAAACGGGTTATGGGGCATACCAAATGTTTCCCCCCCTAGCAACAATACAGAAATACAATGAACAGAAAGGATTTTAAGATAGAAACAAGGAAGTTATTACAAAGTTGAAAGTACAATAAACAGAAATGGTGACAACCAAACAAGTGAAAACTAAAACACTGAAATAAAGAAAATGTGAAATAGCTGACCTTTTTAAATAATGTCAAGAGTTAATGGAAAGAAGGGATCTAAAGCATCCTTTAGTCCCCTGCCTGAATGTCATTTTGTTTTTGATAAGGGGAGTGGGGCGCATGAACACACAGATGTTAAAGCATCTACAGAAAATCAGTGTACATTATTTACAGTCTGTTTGCTTATTACAAGGCTAATGCATCACATGAACATCAACAGTTCGGTTATAGCTACTACAGACAGAAAATAACTTAATGTCAAGGTAAAGTTATCTACCCAGATTTTCTATGTTCAAAAGTACATTTTAAAAGCACACACACACACACACACACACACACACACACACACACACACACACACACACACACACACACACACACACACACACACACACACACACACACACACACACACACACACACACACACACACACACACACACATTCCCGCTTTAAACAAAAACCTAACTGTTAATGCTTCCACTTAGATTCAAGCAAGGTTATACTCACTAATAAATAAGCTCCTTAAAACTATAACATGTACATTGTACAAAAAAAGCAACTTTGTCTTCACACTTATGTTTGTAAAGATTCAATGGCGAGCGAAGCAGTTCAGTTGATTTTGTCCCTGTCTTCTTCTTTCTCATCTTCTTTATGTGTTCACATATATGTGTACATAGTGCCTTTCGGCATTATCACGAGTCATTATGGGCATACACACATGAAGTCTAACTAGTGACAATTTCTTTATTGTCCTCCATGAAGCGTGTGAAACGGAAGTGGGTCCCATTTTCTGTGTTAGCCATTTTCTCCAGTCCTGCAAGTGCAGCATTGGGCTCTGTGCTGTGTAGCTTGTCTAAGCTGCCAGTCATGCCACCAATAGGAGAGCTACCACCATTCCCTATAACACCCGACATGGGTGGGATTCCCCCATTCTGGATGACAGATATTTCATTTGTTTTCATGGCAAGGCCATTAGAAAATGCTGCAGCATACTGGTTCCAGAAACTGGCTGGGTCCCCATTGCTTGCCCTTGAGGCCATGTCTTTTTGGAAGATTTCAGGAAACTTGACAGGGTTAGTGCCCAGGAAGGCCATGGGCCCATCTACGGAGAGCCTACGGCCACGTCTGGCAGGAGCACTGTTCCACATGTGAGTGCCCATGTGAACCTATGCAGTGGAAAGAAGGAGAGAAAAAAAGGAGAATGAGAGGGATAAAAATGAGGGATGTTTATAAACTAGCCCACTATGGCTGCACAAGATGATGCAATGGAAAAAATAATAATAATGCTCTCCTTCAAATTAAAATAGCTTCACACCCTGGGTGCAGCAGACATGTTTGTTGACTATGCTTTGTGAGGTGGGGTAAACATCTTATTTTGGCTGAACACATGCTGTTTAATCTGAACCTTAATTTGCACATATCACAGAACAACCACAAAGTTTGGGTTGAAATGCCCAATTTTATTGCTGTGAAAAGAATTATGTCTGACATTTTCCTTTTTTAATGGCAAACCCAATTTAGCACTGTTAATACATTTTATGTTTTCACAAATAATACAGATATTGTTATTGCAAAAGAATTTGAATCAATCTTCAGAATTTATCAAGAAATATTAAAATACACAAAAGTATTTTTGTTTTATTTAAAAAACGTAATCATAACCACTAGACTTTCTAGCTTTCTATCATACTGGCTGTTTAATTTAAACTTTCCACCTCTCTAAGTATTTTTTTTGAGAGATAGAAACTTACATTATTTTCTTAAATAACCACTACTTTGACTAGTGTACTAACCATATAAAACTGCTCAGGACTGTTTTTTGCTCACATGCTCAACTAGTCTACTAACCATATAAAACTGCTCTGGACTGTTTTTTGCTCACATGCTCAACCAAAAACCGAGGGATATTTTAGCATTTACCTTGAGGTTTCCTTTGGTGGTAAAAGCACGCCCACAGATACTGCAGGCAAAAGGCTTCTCCCCAGTGTGGGTCCTCTCGTGGATCTGCAGAGCACTGGAAGAGGAAAAGCACTTTCCACAGGTGTTGCAGTAATGCTGCTTAGGGGTCCTGCGTGGTGGGGCTGCAGACAGCACAGGGGAAGTGGAGGCTGACGATGTGATCAATCCAGGGGGCATGTCCTTGATCTCTGAGTGAAGACCATGGAGGAAACCGTTGACCTCAGGTTTGTTAAGTGATCCTACGGAGAGAAGGGAAGGGGTTGGACTGGAGGATAGGCTGGCATTTGATGGTTCAAAGAGCTGTGATGGCAGGTCTCTCATTTGATGGGTAAGCATGTGCTGTTTGAGATTGCCTTTAGTTGAGAAACCCCGGTTACAAGCCGTGCAAATAAATGGTCGTTCTTTGGTATGGCTCCGATAGTGAATGTCCAAGGCACTCTGACATGCAAAGGTCTTGCCGCAGATGTCACACGCTGTGTTCCTGGTGGTGCTACGTTCACGGAACGGGAAAATCATGCTTAGGGGCTCTTTTGATGGATGGACAGATGTCAGATCGAGGGCTCCAGTATTGGAAATCTGGGAGTGTAAGAAGCTTGCACTTGTATGGTCCAAGGATAAGGCCCTCTGGTGCCTTTCTTCGAGACTAGGGGATTTATGTGTTTGTGGATAAATATTAGTGGGGGATGGCGCCTGCATGGAGGAGGTAGATTCTGAGATAGCTGGACTCCCCGCGCTTTGGCTTTCAACATCCCCTCCTAAAGATGAGGAGTCATTGGTGAAACAATCCCCATCTCCTGACCCAATTGCGACATTTTTCACTTGTCCAGTTTGTAGCTCGTCTGTCTCATTATTGTAGACATTCAACTGATTGTTTTTTTCTTGCTCCTCCTGGCCTCCAACTTCAAGGGGAGCTGGGGAGTTACACAGACTGTCGTGCGAGGCATCAGCAGACCTGGGTGTGTCAGGCACACTGCTATCAGGGCCCTCCTCCATTCCCTCAATGTTATCATCAGAGAAGTTATCCAGATCATCAAAGTTTCTATCTTCAAATGACCCCGTGTCAGAGGCCATGGACTCTGGGTAACTTTCCGGCAATGGGTTGTTGGGGATCTGACCTCCCATATGCATGCGAATATGTTGTTGTAAAACTACAGCATTTGTGAACTTCTTTTGACAAATGGGACAAGAGTGCTGCACTCTAAGAGGGGGCATAGCTCTGTGGACACTGTAGTGTGTCTTAAGATTACCCTTGGTGGTAAAGGCCCTTCCACAGACTTTACATTTGAAAGGCCTTTCCCCAGTGTGAGTACGATAGTGCATTTTTAGCGCACTTTGGCAACTCAGTACTCGGTGGCAGATGACACATTCATTTGGGTCTGTCACCTTCCTGTCAATGTTTTCCACAAGCTGCTGTAGTTTGGAGGTTTCTGACCCTTGGAGAGGATCCAGGATTCCTCCAAAGGGGAATTTAGCCTTGAACTGCTCAGACATGAGAGGCATGAGTGGGTTGGTCATCATGGGTGGGCTATTAGATGTGGTGTATTCAGCAGTGCTGTCAGAGGCAGAACTAACATTTGTCATTACGCCTGAGGATTGGCTGCCTTCTTCATTTTTCCCATTTGAGGTAGGCAGAGTTGCACCTTCACCCTCTTCAGATACCCCATCATTTTTTGCAGAAGACTCCATAGCCCCTACAATACTCTTTGCAGTAACAGAAGGGCTCATTATGGCTACTGAGTGATCTTCCTTTTTAATGAAGTGAGGCAGGCTCGGCATAGTTGGTGGAAGCAGCATGCCGACTGAGGACGTTAGAGTGGGTAACACAGGTTTGCTGTCCAACCAGCTGGTGACAGGTTTCTCTGGGGGCATGGACATACCATATGGAATACCTGTGCTAGTTGGTATGTTGTCTAAATGTTCAGGAACAGGGTAGGGGTTCATCTGGATGTGTGGATATTTTTCTTTGTGACGCTGAAAATGCACCTTCAGGTTTCCACGTGTAGAGAATCTGTTACCACAAATGTTACACTTATATGGTCTCTCACCGGTATGAGATCGCAGGTGGATTTGCAAGGCACTGTCACTTCCAAAGACCTTGCCACAAAACCTGCACTTATGTTTAAAGAAACCATCATCAGAGCTGCTCTTGTGTTCAAATGAAGTGACACTGGGTGGCTTGCCTTTTCTCTGCTGGGCCAAAGCTGCTAAAGAGTTGAGGTCCTCTACGGTAGTGCCAACACTTGGAAGAGAGTTGGAGAACATGGGGTTCCCAGGTGGGGGTTGAGGTAGAAGGGGATTCACTGCCGAGCTTAACAAACTACTTATTCCAAACGCTGGTGTGGATGACTTAACTATTGGAGAGTTGCTAAGCTGAGAGTGGAGGCTGCTGATATGACCCGGCCTCTTGTCAGAGGACTGGGCACTGCCTGTTGATGGGCCCAGTGTGCTAATGCTCTGAGATGTCTCACTGCTGCTTGGGTTGGATTGAGGTAGCTGTGCTGCAGCAGCCAGTTGCTTCAGGCTGCTAATACTGGCTGACTGACTAGCCAAATTCTGAGCGAGGCCTGCAGCTGCAGCAAGTTGTTGGGAGAGATGGGAGCTGAGTGTGGTTAGAGGGCTGGCAGCTGCTCCCCAGTGCCTGCAGCAGAGGTGGGGGCTACCTGCATTTCTGGGGACTGTGAGGCAAGTAGCAGTATCTGGTGGCGAATCTGTTCAATAAGCTGAAGCTGGTGTATTTGTTGCTGCTGTAGTGCTAAAAGCTGCTCCATCAGGGCTGGCACTGCCACTCTTGGTGCCCCACCTCCACGGGAATCTTGAGAGAACTGGGCCACTGCCACTTTGGTGCTCTGCAGATTCTCAATTATGACATTACTGTTGATCATTGAGAAATTTCCCAATTCAGCCAGGTTACTGAGCTGAGGTAGAGGGGCAGAGATTGGTGAAGTACCTACAGCAGGGCCAGATGCACCCCTGCTGCCACTGTGGATGGGGCTCCCACTCTCTGTGTGACTACCTTCCTCTTCATGGCCACTGCTCATTCCAGAGACATCCACATCCATGGATTCATCTTTGTCAAGGGTGTTAGACTCCAAAAGATCGATGGACTCAGCCTGATCAGTATTATTAGCCGTTTCATTCATCTGGTCATCAAGATTATGAGGAGGAGACCCAGGTGAAAAAGTTCCAGTGGGGGAAGCAGGATTATCATTAACGATCAGAACTAACTGATTCTTAGTGCAATTCTTCTGGTGTTCTTCAAGATCTGATAGTTCAAAGAACTCAGCACAACATCTGTTACAGACATGGGCATCTGAGTCCTTGAGGGAGGGATCCTCTGAGCAAAGTCTTGCGTCCCCTGAAAAAGAGGAAACAGAGGATTAGTGATTAGAAATGTTTTGCAGCTGAAGAAGCAGCTTTATCTCTTCAAATTCTTTAGTTGCCAATCTTAAGTTAATCAGTTTTACACTTCTCCTCTTGATTTGTTAACAAAAAAAGAAACAATGATGTAAAGGCAACAATGAGCCAACAGAAATGAGAGAAGGCGTTTTTCAATGCGCTGGCCTCTGTAACATGATAAGGAGGGATACAAAATCAATAAGAACTACTCAAATATTGCCTAAAAGTGATCTTTGAAGGAGTACATGCAGGTTTTATCATCCTAACCATAGGTAATCATTTTCTCCAGATAATCCATCAAAATATAGAATAGAGTGAAGTGAGGACATTGGTTCTTAATGAAATTTCATAAAAGGGCATTGATTTCCTTTATCTCCTGCCCTTCAAAGTCTACTTGTTCACTCTGCACAAAATCAAGCATTTGAAGGTCTTATTAGACTTTCAATTTGCTGTCAACTTTGCTCATTTTCAGCCAACTATAGACATCTTTGACAGTTTATCTGTCACTAAACCAATTTGTATCCACTCAAGCTGCAATCACTGTGAGACATGAACAATTGCGCCGGAGGCAAAAGACTGTTACATATAGATAAAAAATAAGCAAAAGAAATGCTATAAAGAAGTCTATTTTAAACATATACTTTTATTTGTGTTGGTTCCATTGGCGGAAAAAATGCTTACGTGTATATTTTCTTTACAGACCAAATTAAGCAGTTTCTAGAATGTCTGCATCACAAACTTGCCAAAGCACTCCAGACACCAGCTCAGTCTTACAAACAATGAGACTTCAGCTGTTGATGAGAATAAATGATCCTTTAAAAAGACTAAAACTAGTTTAGTCATTTTTCATTCATTCTAAAAATGAGTGAAAAGACAAAATGACACCCTTCCCCCGGCGACACTTTTTTTTTGCCTCTTTGTCACTCTAAAGTCTTTCTGTTTAACATACAAGTTGATTTACAAATTGCATTTTTCTATGAATCCCTTTCTTTGTGGCTTTGGCCCCTCCACACTTTCATCAGGGCCAAGAATTCATTTGCAAATGAAAACCAGAGAAGTGCAGCCCTGCCCCACAGAGAGACAGGATGCCTTCCTATTGTTTGCGCAGCATGGGAGCGGCGGGGTTCGTCGGCACAGCCTGGCCCTGCTCATCTCAGTCGACTCAAAGCAGATCCTGTTCAATTCAGGGATTATCTCCCTCAATGTTTCTCCACTCACAGACATCAGATAACGCAAAGTTGCCATGACAGTAAACCCTGCCCCTCACACCACCAAACCATGCAAACAGGGAAGATTCAACTTTAATGATAACTTTTCATGTCAAAGCTCCACTTGCTGCCCACCAACACTCTAGTGAGCATTTAAAAAAGAGTTAAGAAAAAAAATTGGGATTACATAAATAACAAAAACAACACTTTCTATTTTTTCTATTTTGTTCAGAAATAACACAAAATATGCTTTATTGAGCTCGGTCTAATCCTAACATCTAGGAAAAATAACCTGTACACAGTTCACAATATGTCAACAGTACCACTGCAATGTTTAAATCAGCAAAGAGATTAATAAAGACTAATGCTTTAAGCAGATATGATTTGGCTTGATTAAATTTAATATTAAAAAAAAGAAAAGAAAATTCACTTAAAAGTGTATTTTTCTGTATCTGCTTCCTACTAACATGACAGTAAGTAAATTGTGTATTTCAAGAAAAAGAAAGAAAAAAAAAACAAGATTATAAAAAGAGTTCACTTTCATTAATACATATTTAATTGGAGACATAATGCAAGTTGTTTTTATTAAATGTGCAATGCTAACGGTGTCTTTACTCAATTACCTCTAAACTAACTTAGGGGTGCAAGACATAATTTTAACTGACAGAAAATATAGCCATTTTGTATAAATACATTTTTATGTATAAATACATGGCATTACACTACAAATATTAAGAAATTAACGGTGCACACATTCACAGAGTTCCATTTTAGCATCAAGTGAAAATAAAAACAATCACCCGTAATCATTAATCCACTGTGCACAGAGCAAACAGCCCAAATGTTAACTGTTGGCTTAATTCCCAAAGTAGAAAGGATTAAGTGTGAATTAAAATAAAGTTAAGACAAGCTGCTACATGGAGTTCGCTAAAACTTCCAGACAACGGTTATGGAAAGCAGTGTTGAGGACTGAAGAGCATCAGGACAGACAAAGAGCACAGGACAGAGCAGTTGAGACTAAGTCCGAATATGACAGAAGAAAGCTAGAATTAGTCAGAATGAAACAAGTTGATGAAGAGCTTGGAGATCTCCTACGTTATTTTTCGTGGGGGGCCTCAGAGAGCCTCTTGACACTTGTAACTTCAGGAGAGTTTCTGCTCTGCTCTTAGGACTCGTCCCACTGAACACTAGATGGGTTCAACTAAAGCCGTCGTCGTCTTCACAGAGAAATCTCCCGAGCTGTGCCCTGGTGACATGCTTAAAGCTCAATGGGAGGGAAAAGGCAAGTCCTCCAGGCTACACCTAGACCAACGCCATATGAACGCTGGCAAAATGACAAGTTAGTGCGCTGTGTTTGCAAAGGGGGCTGCCCAGCCAGTCTGTAGGGGCCCGCTGTGATAGGGTGAAAGGGGATGGCCACAACATTGATAAAGCTCTGTCCACGCGCACACACTTTAAGAGAAAGCAAAGGCCTACGGCTCTGATCAACAGGGTCAGTGGCGAGCCACAGAGAACACACTGGGCTCTGAACTCTGCTCACCTCCGCATAGAGGGGCACTTGCAAAGGTTAAAACAGCTCCACAAACTACCCTCTGTGGCTCTCACATCGACCCCCCAGGATCCAAGCACATTCAACTACAGATACAATGACTTTCTGTGTCCACTTCCGCCTAACACACTCCTTTTACTAAACAAGTGCCTACCGTAGGCCCTACGGTCACACACAGGACACTGGTAAAACGTTGATGAGCCGGGAACTGCAGGGAATTTCAGTTTTGCTCTTTAAAGCACAAAAACTTGATACTTGTAAAGTAAATTCTATTTAGAAGCACAAAAAAATTAATGCTCCCAGAAAACTAGCATAAATCCCAAAGTTCTAAAAAATATCTTTCTGAGTATTCTGTGGCCTTGAGAAAAACAAACAAAACTGTGGTCTTTAGGACTAAAACACAGTAGTAAAGAACTTTAAAAAATCATTCTGTTTAAACAAGAAATATGTTTTTTATTAATCTGTGATATGTTACATTTTTCATGAACAATCAAATTTTTTTAAATAAAATGTATAATAAACTAGAAAACAAGAAACTAAAATATACTATGGCCTGAAAATACAAGTTCATATTGAATATGCTAGGACACATTTGATATTTTATTAAATATAATTTTCTGAAATGCCCAGCAGATGTTTAATACAGATAGGCCTCCTAAAATATCCCTTTTCGGCATTTTGTATTAACAAGCCTATATTAAGCGGAAATGCAGACTGTTGCAGCCCTTGGGAACTAAACAACTAAGGACTGTGTGTAATTTTACTTTAAAAAGCCCTCAAGAGGCGAGTAGGAAAGCACTTTCGCTGAATAAGAGACATAAGAGAAGAAAAATTTACTTGGATATAGCCACAACTCGGTATAGATTACACACACGTAATAGGCCTAAATGAATAGAAACTCTCGGCGCACTACTTGGGCTGATAAAGAGGGCTTTATTGTGAAAATTAGTCAATATTAAATGTTGGTTAATTTACTCAATCGTTTGAGGGAGAGGAAGAGATAAAAAATACTCCCAATGCCGAGTAAACTGGCGGGTTGTGTTTACAGCACTTTTGACTTCCTTTACGCTCGTCAAGCGAAAAAAGGAAACTTGTCTTGTACCATTTGAAAGAACTGAAAGCGGCGTCTGGGACTGTTACACGCCGAAAGTGTGTGTCTCTGTGACCGGGTAAAGTTCGAGGAAAGAGCCGCGAGGAGCAACGTGCAGGGTGGTCCCCGGACACGGACGAGAGGAGAGGGCCGCCCGTCTGAGGGGAAACGGGGAAAACACTCCAAACAGGAGTTTCACTTTGGATACACTAATGCAGGTTTACTTTACTGTAGGTTATTCCAACACTTACACGTGCATAGGCTACTTAAATTAAACCACGACTTGCTCCGCGTAAAAGCGAAACAGACAATGTAGTTCAATGTAGACAATGTATGACAATGTAGACACTTTAATTTAACTTATGCGAAAAAGTTTTTTGCGCAGCTGCAAAAAGGGATATACACGGGATAACAGCAGAACTATAAAGGGCTAAAGTTGTATTAAAAGTCCAAAAGTGTTAGAAACAGCGTTAGCTGGTGCTGGGTGCGTAGACTTACCATTGTGCTGGGACAGAGGCAGATGAGGGTCCGACTGGAAGTGTTGCGGCTTCGCTTGTTTCCTCCGCGACATGCTGGCTGGCACATCAGCAGGCGCCGAATAAAAAAATGAGTACAAAACCCCTCTGAAAAATTACGTAAATGGAGTCCATCCACCGCGCATGTGCCCCGTTATGATTATCAATAATGCTGCGCGATTAATCATACGGAGGGGGCTTGTTTGAAAGGCGATTGGCACCTCGCCAGCCCCCCTCCTATTCAAATGAAGTCTCTTTAATCAATTAGCTCCTGATTTGCTGGGGACTCTTGTCTCTCTCTCAGCTCCCACCCAATGAGTTGATCCGAACGAGGGAAAGGCAGAGCTTGTCCCAACTCCCTGTGGACGCGCATTAACCCCTTGCGTTAACGTGCGACTCACTGTGAGACGCTGGCAGCAAGCATCTTCACGCCACGCTTTTCTCTCAGTCAGTTCGGTAACTTTGTCCAGGCTCTGAACAAGTCACCAGGCCGTCCCTGGTCTTCTTCACATTCTTCACTGACTCTCAAAGTCTTGGTAAAGTACAAGCATGTCCCGTGCGCTGCCGGTAAAAGCCGTGTCCGACTAAACAGGAGCTCAAACAAACACACAACGATGTCCGGAGGGTGTGATCCAGCGTCCCGCGGCTTTGATTTGACGTGATTATTTAGTAGTAAAGAGCTTTGCTTAACGAACACGTTTTCATCACACACTGCATTCCCCGAATAAACAAACTTTGAGGGCCCGTGCAGCGCTGGGACCAACACGAAGAGCCCCGCCCACACGGGAGCTGATTGGTCACAGGGCTGCTCAGTCACCCACCTTCACCTCCACCTCCCTCCCTCCCTCCCTCTCTCCCTCTCTCTGTCCATCCGTCACTCTCAGGCTTGGAGCGTGGGGCTCACCGGAGTGACCAGACAGCGGACACGTCTGATCCGCGCTTTCACAACATTAACATGAAGAACTTCTGTTGTGTTCTTTCAAATACTCATCATACTGAAACATTAGCCATGTAGCCGCAGTGCTGCCCCAATATTATTATGTCCCACTCTGAAACACATAAAATACACATGCTACAAACGGACTTTACCCAGCAGTGCACTGGGACTACATCTTTATATGTTACATTTTAACCTGTAAGTTTTAATAGGCTAGCTTGTTTATTATCAGGCTGAGTTTGACAAACATGCAGCATATAAATATAACACCTTATAAAATATTACTTTTTTATTGCTTGTATCATTGTATGCATAGTTTTGAGTTCCTGATAATAATGGATAGGCCTACATTACAAAATATAATGTTTTATTATTAAATATTATTAATAATACAGTCAACTAATTATTATTATTATTATTATTATTATTATTATTATTGTTATGCACTGTAGATAGTGAGTCGTCACGGAGATGTGTTAAGGGCAAGAGGTCCCAGTGGAGCGCTGCAAACACTAGATTTATTACGTGCAAAAGATAAACGAAGCTTTCAGTGGGGCTGATTTTGAGGAATGAACATAATAACGTTACTATAGGTGATGGCCGGGATGCCATTATTTTTCACTGAATATTTAACGAGCAGCTGCAGGCGAGATGGATCTGCTCCTCTCTCGTGTCAGCTATCTTTTAGTTTCGACTTGCCTCCACTATTTACTTATTCATGGAGCAGAGAGGGAATCAAACACTGGTGATGCTCCACGGCGATTCAAAACACAGGGTATGAAATATGTTTTCACAAAAACGATACCAAATAAAGCGTGAGAGTGTGAGCAGTGATTACGGAAATTAAAGCACATATGATCATTAACAGACGTGCAAAAAGGCCAGGATGCCCGCGCAACATGTGAAGTTGCAATGGTCGTGAAGGGGAAAAGGCCTGTGTAATATTGTAATGTCCCGGGCGGGAAAATCAATGGGCGCTTAATTGATGTGAGTGTTGGTGTGAGATTGTAAACAGGGTGATTTGCAGTCCAGCCGAGCGCGAGACATTTTAAATGGGATTCATTTGGGGACGGGCTCGAAGAGGATACTGTTAACAGTCAGAGTGTGAGTCACACGCGCACAGGACACTGGGGGAGACAAGCGCACGAGGAAGACCACCATGTGTCACTTTAGGCTTTTACACTTGGGGGTCAAGGGCGTCAAGTTGTAGCCTAAGTGAGCAGTGTCTGGATAAGCCGTTTATCATGTTTAGAAGTGAACAAAAAATATATTTTATCAGAAATAATTTAAAACTGCTAGCATGAGTAAAACTTTTATTAAAATGTAAATAATTATTTTACATCATTGACACTAAATTAATTGCAACAAGCTCAAAATAAATAAATAAGTCAATTAGACGTTTTAACTGTGGCATGCACTGTTTTTAAAAGTGTTTGTTTACTGAGTGCAAGGACACCTTCATGAGAAGTGGGCACTAGTTTTGGACCGGTCACATCCGGCGCGGTGCCATCGCTCGCTATTGCTCACTGTTATCACAGACACCACAGAGCACAGAGGCGCGCGCGCCCGGACGCAATACGTGCACGCTGAGCGGAGCACCAGCCCTGCTCTGCGCACTGCCGCTGCTCCACAGTGAAAGCCCTGTGTCTGTGTTGCATTCAACACGTGGTGGTCTGCTATTCACGCGCCACGCGATGCTCCAGTAAACACAACGAGCATCACCAGGTCCAGGCCTCAACTAGGTTAGTTGCACGTGCATGTGCAAGTGCGTGCGAGCGCAGAAACAAAGGCTAGAACTGTAGTAAAAGTGTTAGTCAAACTGCTTCAGCGTTCACAGTAAAGTCCGATACAGACACCTGCAGCATACAACAGTGTCAAATAGGAAACAATACTTTTTAAATGTCAAATTTAATAAATAATTAAGAAATATGAAATTAGGCTACAATACGCCAAAATAAATTGTTATGCATGGTTAGGTAAAAACCTAAGCTTAAGCCTCATCTTCTCAAAGCAAATATGGAGATGCCTAAGGCCTTATTTGTGCACACTGACGTCTTGCACAAGGATTAAGGAGCTTGATTAAAGGGATTGTTGTAAGCTGGCCTCATGCTTAAAGAAATCAAGAAATAGGCCCACATTTTCCTTGTATCAAGTCACACATACAGTACTGACGGTTAACAAAAACTTAAACTTGACAACTGTAAAACTTGTGAACAAAGATATTTCTATTTTCGTTTGCAAATATAAATTCTTTATGTATTCTTCAAGCTCCAAGTTAATATATGTCACAGTGTCGTTTGGTGGATGATCAGAATGCAGCATTTGTAATATTGCCTCTAAAGGAATCCCTGTGAAAAATGGACTGTATTAGAATTCAGTACCTGCTGCAGCAGCCGCAGAGGATGGCCTCCATTAATTAAGAGATCAGAGGCTTTGTATTGTCCTGTAGCAGCTCTGCCACCACTTGTCCTGCTCATCCTCTCCCCCCATTGTGTCCCCTGACAACTTCCTGCGGCATCACCCCGTATCAATGGGCCCTGTTTGTTTTTACATGATCTCAGCTGCAGTTACAGACCCCCCCGCACCCCCCCCCTCGCCTGTCGCAGGCCGGCTTTGTGTCCCAAGTCACTGAGGTGTGAAGGGTCAGTGGTCTGCAGCCTGGCAAGCTGAAGGTGTACACCGGGTATGTGTAGCTCAGGTACAAGTGAAGAGATGGACTGGAAGAGTTCAGTAGTTGGACTATTGATAGCACAATAATCAACTAAATCCAATAATCGTTTCACAGTAAAGGCTGAGTTATTAAAAGCACCAAGCAGAGAAGGTGGGGAGTTTTGTTTTAACTTGTATGGGTGTCAGTCACTCAGAACCCAGACTGAAGACTGAAGACTGTGTGACAAAACCTTCCATTAGACTGCAAAACAAACTAAAATGTAAAATTATTAATCTAATGGGATAAAAAATAATACAAAATGTTTAAAATTATTATTTACTAAACTGATTTACAAAAATAAAATGCTAAATATAAAATAAACAAAATAAAATGCTTTAAACAAAAACTGTACTTGAATCCTGGATATCTCTATCTAGAAGACTGGTTCTCATTACTGAGTGAGGCTCTTTTTTGTGAACAGATAGAGTCACCGAGATGTGATCATTATATCGTCCACTTGTTATGATCCAAATTCACTTGATTGTATCTGATTAAACATGCTCGCTTGACTTGCCTTAACAAGAAACACCATGGCATTGGATGACCACCAAGACTCCCTTTTTAGCTCCTTGGTATTCTTGAAAAACACATTGTGCTTTCATATGACATTGACAAATGATATTTAGACGTAGCGAGAGATGCTTAGGTCGTTAGATATTTCACAGAATGGAGCTGGATTACACTGACACACATCACTAAGACTGGAGGTTACCAAAGAACCAAACACAGCAAACATCTTGAAGAAATTACTCACATACTGTACACCCCAATGAAACTGAGTTTTGGGGTTTTTAAGCAAAACTAAAAAGTGTTCTTTGAAAAAAATACCTATTCAACATCGTGTCAATTTCCAGCGATATACATGTCAAACGCAGGTAACCACTGAGTAAAGTAAAAAATACACTTCCTACCTCTTCTTACAGTAAACACAACCACAAACTTGAAACATATCAAGTGGTTTATTCGCTTCGACTCTGGGCACAAGATGTTTATCAACTGCCGCCAGACAGCTCTGCTGGTCGACCAACAGTTAACTGTGTCTCAGACAGCCCCTTATTGCTATTGATAGTTAGCATCAGTGTCCTGGCTGAGAAATGGGGCGGCTGAGGGAAAATGCAACCTATTGATCTCTAGCTTGTCCCTGATTGGCCCAGCGCAAAAGAGAAGGGAAGTGAGTGGATGCCGCTAGACTTACTGTCACCTGGGAGAGATACGATATTCATGAAGTTACCACTCTATGTCTGTTAAAATCCAACCACCAAAGGCAATCATAAAAAAGCATTCTTTTGCAAACACTTCAAAAAAAAAAAAAAATATTTCTTACTCTTATCAGTGATATAATAAATATTTGCAATTTTGTAGAGCAATTTTAGGGCCGGGCTGGAAAGGATTGCAATTTATCAAATGGCTACTTCATTTTGCCCCGTTTCCTTCATGCTGCTCCATATTTGCAATTAAAAAATAAATAAATAAATCAGGCGTTTAACGTGACGCCTTTTCATTTGTAATTGCTCTTTAAAACAAGCACAAACACACATTAGACTGTGCTGAGGTTTCGGTGGTTCAAAAATCAGCAATCTGTCGGAAAGAATAGTGTTGCAGACTCAATGTGAGGTCCTCTCATGTGTTCGCACATGAGCTCCCTGCGACCACACAAGACAGCCCTAAATGTATGTTAGTGTATGTGTGTGCGTGAGCGTCTCGGTGCATGATTGTATTTGTTATTTAGCTACACCTCACAACCACATATAAAACATGGAGGATAAAAGTTTCTGTAGTGCAACAAAAATGCGGCACGTTTTCCAGGTCGCATGGGGAAATGGGTTGTTCAAGCTGTTTTGTTGTTACGCTGCTGTGTGATGGGAAGAGGGGTGAAAACCTGCCTGGAGGACAGGGGAGACCGATGTGTGGCTTGTCAGTCTTTATTTACCCCACTTGTAGAAGTCTAGTCGGATTGAGGACGTCACTGAAGTCATTGCTGTGATGACTGGTGAAAAGGCTACCTCAGGGGGTAAACTCACTGAAGTTGCTGCCACCACTGCCACTACTGACAGCTTCACCTTCCTTTTACTTTGTTTCACCCTCTAAAGACAAAAAAGTGAAAGTGTAAACTTCCCAGTAGAGTTGCATTGACCAAAGGAAAGTGAGGTTTTAAAAGAGACTTTATACATTTTAATATGTACTAACTAATCTAGAAAAATGTAGAGAGAATAATAGCATTAGCCTAAGCAAAATATTCTCATTTATGTTGCGCTGTACAGCACAGATTGCAAAAGGCTGAAGATGTAGCCATATACTGTTGCAATAAACAGTAATAAAAAGGTTGTAGTAGTGTTCTGGCCGAAATGTGGCTTTAGACACTTTAGTGTCTATTAAATATGATCAGACATCTGGCCTTTTTGCCATTCAGTAATTTCTTTGTAAAAGTATGATGACAGTTTTAATATTTGTCATTTCTCTATGGGTGTCTCTATGGGTGTCTCTTTCAAAGTGAGAGATTGTGTCTAATGTCGAGGAGTCCTACAGGTAGAGTGTGTTGACTCATCACTCCAGCAGACCACTGCACACAAACACAGATACACATGGACGCACGCACACTGCCAGCACACACGCCTGCCGCACACACACACACACACACACACACACACACACACACACACACACACACACACACGCACGCACGCACGCACACACACACACACACGGCTCTTTTCAAAGAAGTTTGCTTTTTTATTACTTCCTTTCCCATTCAGTGGCCTCCCCACTTTTCCAAAGTGCCCTGGGTGTGCAGTGAAAGAGCTGTGCTTATTATGTGCTCCGGACCCTCCAAACCCAGCTTTGTTTTGTCCAGATAGCAAGTTTTCTCTCTCACTGGCCCCCCTCTCCTTCCTTCCCTGTCTCTCTTTAATATTCACAGTAAGAGCCTTGGCTCTCACATGACGGCTTGTTTTCCCAGTCCTCTCCCCCGCTAACAGCCAAGTGTGGCCCCGTGAGTGTAAACATGCAAAAAGGAGGGACATCTCCTGACAAACATCTCCAAGGATGTGCCACCATGCCCCGTGTCATTCATTCTCTACCTGGCATTGGAGTTAAACTGTTAACACCAACGTGTGAGCGCCCAGACCCTAAAGGCCTGCCAGCGGCTGCACATGCCTCGTCTACCACACTCACATCTGCTGTGCACACTGTGAGTGATGCATTTGCATTCTTAACAAAGTTGTAAATGCTACTTGTCTGTGGAGCTTCAGTAAATGGCTCCAGCTAATAAAAACTACTTAGGTATCTTGCACCACTTTAATTTGTTTTTTGAAAGTTTATTTCAAATGCTAAAAAAGATGCCAGCATACGCCAAATTAACCAAAAGCCACAAATTCATCATTATAGCAAATACATACATACATACACACACACACACACACACACACACACACACACACACACACACACACACACACACACACACACACACACACACACACACACACACACACACACACACACACACACACACACACACACACACACACACACACACACACACACGGACAGTTAACTTTTGAAAATGGGTAACAGAAATTTAATTACATCAGCAGATAAGATAC
Source organism: Perccottus glenii (assembly GCA_024416835.2). Taxonomy (NCBI): domain Eukaryota; kingdom Metazoa; phylum Chordata; class Actinopteri; order Gobiiformes; family Odontobutidae; genus Perccottus; species Perccottus glenii. Next base: position 9,897,223 of record CM044548.2, read on the forward strand.
TTTACTCATTAGGCATGGTTTGCACTATCCTACAATGTCATGAGTCCTGTCAACCTGAGTCGTGAATGTGTCACAATGACGAAGACCTCCACGTTTATTGAAGTTGACAGTTAGGGTGGTCCTCATTGAGACCAAAGCATCTCCCAGCATTCTTTTGTTTAACCAGGTGGCCAATATAAGAGCCACTTTTTACTAGTCAGATATCTGAAAAGACTTGCACCCACCAGAGAAAACTGTCATTGCCTCGTGGCCCAGTATCTGCCAATGACAGCATAGCGCTAGCAAACAGCATGTATTAGGAGTAAAGCCTATACTTAAATAGAAGATCACTCCAAACATTGATAAGGCAGTGCAGTGCATGGCAGTCAGACCCCTGGTAATGTTAACAGCACTCTGCTATTATCGCAGGTGTGATCGCTCACCAGTCCACAACCACATTTACATCTTAATTACCAGCCTAATCAATGGGCTTGCACTTTGACTTCATTTGTGACATTCATGAAACCTCATTTAAAATGTAAGAATAGACCATCGTAAGTATTGGTGTTCAGAGAAAAGCAACGATTTTAAACATAAGGGAAAAGGTAACAAAAGAGATCTGTCACACACACACACACACACACGCACACGCACAGGCACAGGCACAGGCACAGGCACACGCACACACACACACACACAGTTTACCAGAGTAAATGCTGGGAGATATTTGTGATAATTATATACTACTTCCTAAAATGCACCAAAGTGAATTGGTGAGATGTGCAGGGTATGACAGAAAATGGATGGCTCGCCCGACTTGAGCCGGGTGATTTAAATGGCGAGTGATTGAACAACAAACTCGCATTAACAGCGTATTGATGAGTTCAGTGTTTCATTTTGGATCAATAAGACGATTGGAAGAGGCTGAAGCCAATACATACTGCAGGGGGATGCTGCAGAGAAGACCAAGATGAGGGTGTATTGAACTGCCTCACAACAGTATAAAGAAGGAGCTGGCTTTGTTTTTCTTAGTGGTAAGGCTTTAGAGAACAAACACAATTACACAAAGATGTTCAGGTTTGGTGTTTAATTCACAGACATTCATATGTGCACCACTGACATCACCAATAAGATCTTGCAGACAGGTCAGGTTTGAACTATTTGTTCGTCTTTATTAGCTACTGCATAAATACGCATGCTGAAGGCCTTTATAGTGACACTGAACTTCAGCATGTGGTCTGAGGATGTGGCTAGCATTCAGATGCTGGTCAAGGTAAAAGTATTAGCTTTCAATCTACATTTACATTTACTCATTTAGCAGACACCTTTATCCAAAGCGACTTACATTAAGCTTCAATTCACCAGTGTTACAGCTGGAACACCACCGGAGGCAAGTGTCTTGCCCAAGGACACAACGACAATATGAACTGTTGGGAGAGCGGGAATTGAAACACCAACCTTCTGGTTGAAGGACAACCACTCTACCATTGAGCCACTGCACCTGTATGTAAAATGAAAATGTATGTAAAATGAATAGTAAGTTCCTGGGTTGTAGCAGTGCCATGTCAAAATAAACTGATCTAATACTTTCTATGTAACACACACTTGCACTGTTTTATATGAAATAAAATTAGCAGCCCCATTAGCAGCCATACATAAGAGAAAGCCTGTGTTGTTGCTCCTGTCTGCTTCTTGAAAGTGGGTAGGTGCTAAAAAATAATTTAATGGATAAAGTCACCTATCTCTAAGAATCTCATAGACCCCCTTGAATGCATTTTTGGAATGAATTGTTGAATGGATCCATGCTTGGTTTTCCTGAAGTCATCCTCACTTCCACATGAGCTTCCTCTTGTATAAGTGATGGTTTAATCTAGAGGCTCATACCACTCTAAAACACAGGAATCTATTTTTAATTAATAAGCAGTATGAACTCATCTTAAAGGAAAAAAACACATTTAAATGCTTGAATCTTGCAGGTTTTTGAATGCCTTCCAGTGTGAGTCTAGGTGTGAGGCCTGGTCGTGTGGAGCTGCGACGCTGGCGCACATCACAGCTGTGTCATCGCTCTCCTCCCACAGTGTGACAGATGATGCTAACAATGAACATTTCATCTTCCGCTGCACCGCGAGCTCCCGTGCGACAGAGATGAAGTGCAGCCCGCCAGATGAATTACCGCACTGTGATTTATCATGACAGGCCAATAGGAAAAATACAAATGAACAATTAACAAATTCAACCTTAATTAACTGCTTCAAGACAATGAATGAGCTTGTGGAGAGCATGTGAACATGATTTGAAACAGTAGGGCTAATCTTTATGCACTTTGTCGAATATTATAGTGTTAATTAGGGTTAATTGAATAATTTGCTTTCACCCATTATGGTTGTCAAACACAGAAGGACTATCTTGATTTTGTGGAGTGTTTTTTGAATAGAGGAAATACATGTTGAGTGTTTTAAATCACTTATTTAAAGGCTTAAATAATAGTTTTTAATCCAACCATAAATCTCTTCTATCGTAAATGATCACTGTGTAGTCTATTTTTGATTCATAAACAAATTCATCTCTAAAGTGAGGACCTTTGCCCTGTCTGAACCGCTCTCCCGTCACATGTAACGAGATGTCCATCCAGCCCCTGATCTGGGAGCACGTTGTTTCCCACACGTCTCCTCATGAGTGATAATGTAATTTAGCCCGCAACACAATACAGTGTGGCACCTGAATGACATGCAGCTTTCGTCTACAAAACCGGCTTAAGAAGTAGGACCCACAAGATGTTCTCATGCACTCAGTCACACAAACACACCAAAAAGCCAATTAGGACATATCTCAGAGTTCAATGTCACCAAATCCAATTGCAAACAGGGAAACTCAATTTGTCCCAGGGCCTTTAAATAATGAGTTGATTGGAGTAGAAGTTCTAAAAATATGAAGTGTCGAAAAACGAAGCATTTTTCTGTTTTGTAAATAGAGAAACAGTGATGCTTAGGGCTTAAGATGAGTGGAAATGACATTTATTGTAAATGTAACTAAATGCATGTCTAATATTTAGTGTTTATTCAAAATGAACCTGAGCTATGTCAATAATCACATAGATCACAATGTGCTATATCTGCTTAATAACAATTAAATATGGCTATAGGTGTGACAGCTGAAGGGACAAATCACAAATAACACAAAAAAATTAAAATAAAAACTGTGTAATAGGAAAAAGTAACAGCTCGGTTCTTCTCCCATACAACTTTTAATCTTTTAAAATATTTTTTCTGGGTCAGTGCTGAAACTCTGTAAAACTAACAATGAATTATCATATAACATAACTCATATAACATGAGTTTTATGAAGCACAAAAACACAAAACAAAAACACCTCCTCTTCCGGATTTGAAAGTTAGCATCTTTGTTTCGTTTTGACTCTGCGTTTTGGGTGAAATGCGCTGTTATGTAAATAGTCTCATCTTCCTTTGCCATAGCGGCTTCTTACACACATTTCTTCACTCGCACAGACAGACCCACCTGTTTCAGTTTCTTTACAAAAGCCACCAAACCTCCTCACATCTCCACCTACTACTCAATATCCAAACAGTATCTGTTCTCGTAGCCTCATTAACTTTCTCATCCCAAAAGTCCGCACTTCCTTGGGCCGCTCCTCATTCCAGTTTACTGCCTCAAGTGACTGCAATCCAATGCAACAGCAGCTCGTTCATTCGCCTCTCCTGCATTAAAAATTCACAACCAAGTTATGTTTACATCTTTTATATAAATGTCAGTGTTACTGTAAATATTACATGAATTTATAGACATTATTAAATGATATAATTATAGTTATAGACATATCTATTTTTCTCTTTAACTTTGTTTTATGATTGCCTGTATATTAATGCTGCCTCTTGGTCGGGTTAATTAAAGTTAAATAAAATAAAATATTCCTCTTCTAATCATAATAATTTCTGCTCTTGTGGATATAAATGCTTTTCTTTAAATATGCAGCATCTCACAAACAGAACGAGGATAGCAGAGAAGATTAAGTGAGGAAGTGACTAAAAAGAGACAGTGGAAAACAAGAGAGAATCGAGACAGAGACTGGTAGCGAGGCTAAGTACCAAACGGCGTGTCAATGTAGGGGGCTAACGGTGGGGGTACCAAGGTTGCAAGCAATTTCTCTTTGTTATCAAGTGAAATGACTCTGCAAATATGACAATAAATCACAGTGGAAATCAATCTGAGAGGAGGCGACTGTGAGCCACTGATAATGCATCAATCAATATTTAATGTTTAGACTTTAATTAATCCACAGGCACCAAGCATTCTTTAAGTGACAAAAGGGGGAAGAGAGGAGGGGAAAAAACGAGCAAGGAGTGCTTTTGCATAGAATAGCTCTTATATCAAACAGAGACACTGAGCCGAGCGGCCCCATCAGTCGATTTCCCATAGCTTCCCTCTGATGCTTTATTACCTTTTCTCTTATTTACGGGAGTCTGCAACTGAGGAGAATAAAGGCAGATCTAAGCGCTCGGTCAAAGATACAGCAGCAGGAAATGAGTATTCAGCGTGGTCTTTAAAAGGAATCCAAAGCTATTATGTAAAATTGTGATCGGATGTCGGTGTTAACTTCACAACGGAACAGAGACGTTCATGGGTCAGCCCTCCAATTTGACTGTTTATTTAGGCTGTTGCATCAGAATCATTAACAAATGAATTAAATCAGATCAACTAGGGTTTATGCCTGGATATTAAACAATATCACCCTGAATATAATTTTAGGAGGATGGGTTCTCAACCATTACCCTGAGAAAGTCTTGCACACCAGCCCAATGTGTAGGGTACAGGTTAATGAAGAGGTGTATGAAAAGAAAGCAAATTTTCCAAATAACTAGGGCCTTATTTTTAGCCACATGACCAGTTGTAGTCCTTTATTTTGGACTAACAGTGTAACACGAGAAAAAAAAACAGTCAAAGTAACTTGCTTCAAACTTTTGGAATTTCGTTTTCTAATGTTGTGAAAGAGTTCTCGGTCTCTTTTGTCCAACAAACAGAGGGTTGGCAACAGGAGTGATAATATCATCAAAGACTTTACATTGGAAATTTGACAGAAATAGGTAGTCCATGTAAATGGGTAAGTTTGTCATTAGTTACTAAAGTGCCAACTAATCCAACTTAGCATAAAATATCACTTTACCCTTTAGTCCCACCACAGTGTTCCCTATTTCTGATTTACTTACGTATAAACTTGTATCAACTCATACTTTTTCCTTTTGCCAACTGTGGGAATTTGACTCCTGAGGCTGTGAGAACATCACCGCCTGCCCCGGCCTCTGTACCTGTTCACCACTGACACTACTGCTGCGTCTGATTCAGAGGCTCTATCGAACAGAAATCCCAGTCGGAACAACGCAGCCACAGAGGCGTTATAAAGGACTGGCAGTGCGTGGAGCCGTGCTTAGCCCTCACCCTCTGATCACACACTGACACATCCCACAGGTACTAATTACCCAATGTACTGCCGTGGAAGAACTAACACGGAAGACGCTTGACATTTGGATACCTGCTGGAAGATCCACTCAGATAATTGGGACACAACTGAGAGGGAGGTCCTTCTGGTGTGTTTCGGCTGATAAAATGGCTTTAGATAACAAAGGGAGCTCTTCTATGACCAGAAACATGACCTCGGGAAGTCTCTGTAAGGGGGAAAAGAGTATGGGTATTTTTAAGTTGAAAATCTGGTCAGTGTTGGACAATTATTTGAGGAGTTTCCTAAGCTGTGGATGAAAGGCTTTAGCCAAACTCCCGATATTCTTGACCGCACATATTGTGTTTGATCCATTGTGCCATAGTCCACAGATTTACAGGTCTTTTATCTTCAAAGAAGATCCATCTGGCACTGGCTGCAATGTGCTCGTTTCAAAGTGCTGCAAAATGTACCCAAGACCGAGGCTATTTAGGTATCAGTCAAAGCTGGAATGCACTGCAGTTGAAACTAAAGTAATATGCTATTAGCAACAAATCTGAATGGTTTTGACACTCTTTCCACAGATAATGTGCTGTGTTGTAAGATCAAATTTCATCACATAGGTATTGATTGGAAATGAAGAGGGGGGTTGGCTGTTTAGTATTTAACTGACTTTTATGACAGTTGTTAAGTCATTTCCTGCAGCAGTGGTTTATGTCTTTGCAATAACCTCCATGAATGATGTAATAAGAGATTATGATACTTCCTCCCTCCTTGTTTATGATCTGTACCTCTTCCTCCGTGTCAGTACAGTGTGTGCCCCTTCGCTCAGGTTAAAACAATACTGCCTCAGAGTTGACCATTGCTTCATTAAACTAGTTCTCTGGACAACAGCCAGTCTTATAATAATCTTACTGTATAGCTGTATGCTCATTAATGAGTAATGTCTCAATTTATGAAGATACTATTTAGTAATAAAGTTTGTGTGTTGAATGATAATGTCATGATTCCAAAAATATGTCACTCTTCTTTTATTATATTATCAAAATATCAAAATGGTATGTCTGCTACAGATCAAATGACAAGATATGAAAGAAGCCACACAAACAGTTATCACAGAAAAGATGTAGTCTGTGGAAATACTGACAGAGACATAGTCACATGAAACATATCCACAAACTGTCACACACAAGTTAAAATGTGGAGGCACCACTTGTTTTTTGTGTCTTCCTCACAAAGTATTATTGTGTGAGTGGAGCTAGACAGTTGCCAACAGAACATATCTCATTGGACATGGTCATTAAAAAAGGACTAAAACAAGCTCAGCTGAAACTCACTTATATGAGCAAGGAGACAGCGACAGAGCCACTGGATGATATATTAGGACGTATCAGTGTGAAACGTATAGTCAGTAATGAAATAATCCAAACTGTGATATGCATCAAGTTGTGGTCAGACAGGGTCATCATTTTTCCAAAGCCAAGTTTGACAGCAGTCAAAGAGAGACAGCACACTGTCACACATGCTCTAATTCCTCCAGACATTTGTGAACAAGTGGAACTATATCATCAAATCAACAAATCCCCAAATGCCACTGGCTGACATGTCTACTGCCAGGAGCCTGAGAGAGTATAACAATGGCCTACTGTCATCTCCTGTCACCACCGAGCAGTGAAATGACAGCAACAGACAAGTACAGGCACTGTCTTGTGGGAAACTATATGTATTCAAACCATAAACCACATAAATTACTGGCCTAACTTTTCCAACACTTTGTTTTATCCAGTTGTTTATAAATGAAATGACACAGGTTTATAGTAGTAGAGTATTTGATATTGTATTGGAATTTTTTATTATAATGATACATTTATGTACAAAGTATTACTTAAAGGTTTATCTTGCCAACATCTAAAACAACATACATTTATATAATTGGATAATTTAAGACTAGTTCTACAACCAATCCCATGATGAATGAAATGTATAAAATAAATAAATACACGTGTAAACATTGTCCAAATGATAAATTTAATTCATTTAATTGTACATGAAAAACATATTTAACATGGCCACCTACTGTCTGAGGTGTTCTTATGTCTTTTCCTTGCTCCTGCTCGACATACTGTATCTTGTTGAGCCCATTCCTCTAATACAACCATAGTCTAATTTACCACAGGTGACAAGTCCTCAGTCAGAGGTTAAATGGTAACGAGCCGGACATGGTCCTTTACAAACAAGATTTAATGCAGAAGGCCCGTCCTGACCCGAGCTAAAAGTGTTTCGCAGAGGCTCTCTTTCCATTTCTGCCTCATAAAATAACAACAGGGCGACGGAGGTGAAAGGAAACAGGTGATGGCAGCTGCATCTGCAGAACTTTCCAGTTCAACCTGAGTCTGTGTGATGATGTCACCGACTTTACTATCCCCTTGATTAATCTCTCTGTCAATTGGAAGTCCAAACTTGCTGCTGTGGATTTAAAAATGCAACCAAGCAGTGTACAAGCTGATTGCACATAAAGTCATGGGCTTGGTAATGGAGAAGTGTGTGTGCATGTGCGACTGTGAGTGGAAGTGTAGGTCAAGAAACTTCAGGAATGGTCTCTCCTTTTGTGTTAACTTGCTCCTGTGCCATGGCAAGAGCCTCGTCTTTAATCCATTCTCAGGTAAACAAAGATGTTAAGACCCAGTACTTAATTTTGTTGTTCTGCTCCAAAGAAAATGTGTATTTCTTTGGAGATGTCTTAAAGCAGATGGAAATGTTGGGAATAGATTTAATCTGACTAAGGCTCATGCTTTGATTGGACCCCAGATTAGGATTGCAGCCTAGTATTTTTCAATAATTATTCCCTAGTTGAATTAAATGTATCCTCTTAACACGAAAAACATACACTTGCTGTGCATGTCTGCCTGAACATCTGCGGGATCACTGCTTTTAATCTCCAAAAAAATATTAAACCAAGATAAGCATTTCCTTGCATGCAAGTACACAAGATACAGTTTACAGATATTCTAAACAGAAATAAAAATGTAATTCTTGTAAAAAATCCTAATTTAAACCTGATTTCTGAGAGACACTATAATTATATTACACCATCATTGGAAACATTCAACTGATTAAATTCTTCCAAAAGCAGGTCATCTTCTTTTTTGCCAGCTGTCAAACGGACAATGGCCTGGAAACCTATCTCTTAGCTCCGCCTTGTCTCACTGTCCAATATCAAACATTTATTGTAGTCTTGCTTTTTGTTCTCGGAGACAGGACAGCCCTTTAAGCTTGTTTGCTAATTAATGATAGCAGCCATCACATTCATTGTCAGAGCCCTCTATTTGTAGGTGCGGACATATGCAGCCCCTCTTCCTGTTGTAAAACCCAGCCTATCCTAAGCCCCATTGTTCTTTTTATCTGTGACTATTTTAATAAATCTAAGGTGGTAATCTCCTTTTGCCCCCAACCAAACACTCTTCAAGATGAATGTAAATAAGCACTACTTGCTACAACAATGGCCACTTTGGCTGACTTTATCTGGCAAGTGTTGACAAAGAAAGAATCTGCTTTACTGGACATTGGCTGACCCCTCCTCCAAAATGGTATGTGGGCTTTAATATGTCTTCTTCCACAGATTTTTATCAGAACAGCAGGGGACTATTTGTGTCTTATCAGAGTGAAAATAACACAATAATTCTCACAGTGACAGGGGAAAGAAAACATTTGCGTTCATGGTTTAATAAACTACTAAAAAGCCCTGAGCAGCAATAAAACTATGTAAAAAAAAAGAAGAAGAAAGATTAAAAAAGCATATGTTTTAGAAGTCATTAAGAGGGACTGAGCCTGCTGCGGACTTGATTTACACGATGCAGTAAGCCGTTGGTGGGTGTAAATAATGTATTAATTTTTAAAGGGATTTATTTCCTCTCTTCTTTTTGCTATTAAAATCACATCTCCATCTGCTCAAGTGTGAAGTAGGACAGAGCTGGAGTAGAGAATGTTTGGTGTTATCTTATCTAAGCATAGGCTTAATGTCTGCACAATGTGCATCCAACAAGTGGTTCATTAAAACAGAATGGCAATGTTTTATTCCGTATTTTACAAATCTGGCACAAAAACTGACAATGGCCGGAAGTAGACATGTATCACTTGCATGACTGAATTAACTCAGTTTGGTTTAATACTATAATGATGAAAGTGATATACCATTGTTATTAATTTATTTTTTTCTGCATAATTTACAAAAATAATAATCAGCAGATTGTAAACATAGTAATATTGGGCATTTACTTATTTGACTTGTACACGTGTTAAATTGTAACTCTTTTAAAAATGCTAATGTGCAGTGTTTATAACTAGCCTCCATGCAAAAACAGAGAATTTAAGGGTTAAATCAACAGAGACAGTTGTTGAATTTCCCTTTTAAATTTTGGACAAAAGTGCCATATAAGGTCCTATTGTTATAGCCATGCTGAACATAGTTATCACATTACTCTTGGTTTTCTGATATTGCGCAGTTTTCATTTCATTTCCCAACAAGCTCACACCCATTTATTCTTCAGCATTACTGACACTGGGAACAAGTTAGGTTCAGTGTCTTATCAATCTGTAAAATTTAGCCTTGTTTCCACTGGAGTGGTGCAGTGCTGGATGGGTCAGCAGGGTTATGTTTACCCAAAAGTGTACCATACCACAACTTTGGGGTGTAGCTCTATGAACTGAATGTTCAGAAAGCTGTGAAGATTTACTCAGTTCTTTACATTAATTATTGGCCATACAAGTTATTGAAAGTCTGCTTCAAATATAATTTATATTTTAACTTGTTGCACTTCTGGAAATGCAAGCCTAATGGATGCATCTAAAGTACTTCATAAACACATCTCAGATTGACTTGCCAGCATGATGCATTTTACTGCCAATGAACGGCCCTGACACAGAACCTTCTTAATTCAGAGTCCTATCTGTGTGAGCATGAGCGTCCGAAGAGACAACACAGTCGGTAATACATCCTGTCCGGTTTGTCCATCGCTCACATGGCCCCTGCCCAATCATTCAGTCTCATATCTATAATTCATGAAGGTCTTCTGGCTGTGCACTCACGCCACTGCCAACCCCTATAAAAGAGTTCAGGGGTATAAAGCTGTCCGGTGCCAATAGGGTGTCATGCTCAGAATTGCAATGGCCTGGTCCGGTTCACATAGATCACTTGGCCGAGGCGAGGCCTGCCATGATATTAACCAAATATTATGAAAACTTTGAACCTGTCGTGGCCATAAATTAGGGGGCAAATCACCAGGGATGGCATTTTGTGGGGGAAATGCATGGGCGGCTGTAGCTACAGAGTAATTACACACTTGAAGAGGAAGCGTGGATGGGCATTCGGCTATGAAGTGATTGGATTTAAATGGGTACATAAATTGTTCGTTTACATGTTATGCTGTGTTGAGGAGGTAAAGTCTGTCTTTAGTGTCTGAGAAAAACTGGGCGGAGACAAGTGGATGAGCAATGCCTCTCTTTTCCCGCAACAGGTAATGGTTAACCCCGAGGCAAGACAGTCAAGTGCTGTCAGCAGAAAAAAGAGACGGAGGACTTACTAATCCTCTGGGCTTTGCAAAAAAAATGTGCACTGGGTCTTTATGAATTAAAAGAGAAGACAAGAGAAGTGTATGTATTATTCATTGGGTAGGTCAGACCAACCTGGATGTGGGAGTGTTACTGGAGAGCGAACATCTGTTGTTAAATACAAGCAGGCTGCAATGTGACATGTTTGCAGTCTTGTCCTCTTCAGATGTTTGGCCTACAGTGATCCACTTCAAACACTTGGCTTGTTGCTGCTCTCTATCTCTCTCCATTCTCTCCCGGTTTCAGCTGCAGGGCTGATAACCTCTTTGCCTTCTTCATTCCTCTTTTCAGTGTTTCTAAGGCTGCATTCACACTGACCTTAAAAGTTTTCCTGATCAGATCAAATTTGTTCATTTAATGTGAAAACACTAACCCATGGAACCTAATCATTTTGAATCTGATTCAGACTATACTTCCACATGTGGTCTGTGCCAGATTCAGATCTGATTTACAGAACAAAGTAAACAGGTTTATTCATGTGAACTCTAAATTCTTTACATTTCTCAGGTAAATACTAACATGCAGACAAATTGTAGAAGATGGCACAATTATTAAAATAGAGACAAGAAAAATCTTTCTTTATGATGCGTCTAGGGAAAACTTTGCAATACCGCAGCCTGCAATAAACTGCAATAAACTGGAGTGTACCTTGCATCCCACCCAAAGCATTATGGGACAGGCTTCAACCATGATGGTGCCCCGTAAAGGATAAACTAGAAAACAGATGAGCAAATGAATAAATGAATAAACACTAGAGTCATCTGGATAAATTTCAACAACTAATCTATGATGCCTTTTGTCAACATTGAGTTCAGATCACATTACAAAAAAATTTAGTAAGATAAAAAAAAAAAATTCTGATAATTTAAACTCTCTAGCTTTGTCTTTACCCCAGCCTCCTCTCAGTTGCTGTCACTTTCTGTACTCACCGAGCTCACGCTATGTATTAGCATCGTTGGGCTTGCGTGCTTGCTAATGATTAGATTTGATCCCCCATGCTGGATGATCCTCACCTGATATCCCGCGTCAAGCAGTTTCTTAAGCAGGTTAACCTCTAAGTCTTAAGAGGTACTCCTTTGAGTGTAGACACAGCTAATGTGTCCATCATACTAAGGTCTGGGTGATTTTTCTGCAAGCGTGATTTTTCTCTATGTGTCCATAGAGTTATTCAAGGACAATCTGATGAAAAAAAATGACTTCATAATTTGGTGTCATATCCTCAATAAAAAGGACAAACAGGTGCATTCACTCTCCAAGAACTAAAGTGGGTGCAGGGCGAGGTCGCTGAAAAACATGCAGTGATAATTGATGGGACATCTGCTAAGCTGCAGGTGTCTGTTACTTCACTCTTCTCCTGGGAATTACCAGATGACTTCACCCCGAGACGCCATGCTGTTTATGGCAACACTACAGAGCATGTATGCATAAAAAAGTCAAATATACAGTATATTATTAGTTCCAGAGGGAAAATAAGAAAGAATAAATAGACATCTTTGCTACTAAGGGTGTTTATGAGGTGACGTTTTGGGCTTACCTGAACTAATGAATCAAAAAAGAAAAGGCTTAAAAAAAAGGAATACAAAGCAATGGGGAATGATTGTAGATGGAAATCTTCTTTGATTTGTTGATAATTTGAAGAATCCTGAGCATGTGAAACTATAGCATAGGTTGTTTTGTTTCACGTGACCACTGCCTTCTTGTCATTAAATAATCAACTAATTGTTTTTGGCTTGCTACAGTCTTGTATTATCAGTGCCGCTTGTGGAATTCATACCACATCAAACGCTGTATGGTACCTTATGATGGTTGACAGATTTGACACACCATCCTGTGATGAACTGACTCACATCTCATGCCCAGACAAACAGCTTTTAATGCCCTCATCATGACTTCAGAGGAAAGGCATCACAGCAAGACTTCCATGAAGCTCTGCACTACTGCGTTTGTCCAAGATGAAGAAGACATTATTTTTTTGCAAATACAGCTGGCAGGCAACTTTAAAGGGCCATTAGACTGTTGTTGTAATTGCTGAAAGATAAGAGAACAGAGAAGAAAGAAAAAAGCAACCAGGATAGAGACATGAGGGGGAAGGGCATTCTTCAAAGCTATATCAATTTTGCCATTAGTTAAATTTAAATTGATTTTGCAGAATAACAGATGCTAACATTCTTAATGTTCTTAGTAAAAAAAGAATGAAGATAGGAAAAGACCATGGACCATGGAGTTCAGCATCTCTTTGATTGCTATCTCGGGGCTATACTGGACAATTACTAACTGGAACCTTAAAAGAAGCTGATTACAGGCAGACAGCAGACAGACCTGGTCCCAGGTATGGCTCAGTCTGCCAGGCTCTCTCAACCCCCCCACTGTGGCCCCAACTGCTGCTAAGTGCTTGCTGGTCCCTGTGAGCTGATAAGTGACATGGGTAGGGGGTGACTATATCAATTCTTTTCTAAACAGTGTCTCATCCCAGAATTCACACTCCTCATCGTATCGACTGTAAGATCTCCTTCACACCTGGCATTGAAATCCAGACAGAGGGATTGGCTCTAACGTGGCCAGCCTTATACGGTAGGTATAATTTGCACAATATGGGCCTGAGGTGTGACAGTGGTCAGTGTGACGTTGAGAAAAGTGGAAGAAAAGATGAAGGGGTAAACCATTAATTTCTAGTTTCTCACAGCTCCGGGCCTGGCGCTCTAACTTCTGTTGATTTACGGCCATTCTCAACACAACCACATCTGAGAGAGGAATAATTAGAAGGCTCTAAAACTGCGCAGTTAAGGGGCAGTGTAATGAAATTTGTTGGCCTGCAGTTGTGTTTTTTGGGGAGGGGGTGAAGTAAACGGTGGAAGCAGAGAGGATGCATTGTGTGTTAGTGCTTACATGTCCAGAAAGTCACTGGAGAGAACAAAGGGCCACAAATGAACACATATTCACACACTTATTCACACTTTAAAATCTTAACAGTTGCCCTCCCCACAGATTCTGATTCAGTTTGTTCTGGAATCTCTGTTGCGTCTTTACAAGATAATTTTATTCTTACTGACTCCTTGTTATGATGATTAAATATATCCCCACTGCAAGGCATCAATTACTGGGCAGTGCAGCCCCACAGAGGGGTCTGGCTGGGAACTGGGGCTAAGGAGGGGTCTGGCTGGCTGTTTGGCTGCAGTCCTGGAGCACAGAGGAGTTCCAGGCCTAGAGAGTCCCCAGCCCAGCTCCAGAGCAGCGCTGCAGGGCCTGGCGAAGGGAAACCCTGGCTGAATGAGCAAACAGCTGCCTCCCTGGCTCCAACCGGGAAGCCAGAACACGCCTCATCTTTTCTCTTGCTCTTTTGAGACAGGTTTGCTAAACAATGCTGTCTTCCATAAACTTCTCTGGCTAAAATAAAAAAAAATAAAATAAAAAAAAGGCATTGCAAAGGGTTGAAGTGTGAAGCAGCAGGTGGTATTTACCATATCAGTTTTATTTGGTCAAATAACTTAACCTTCCTCCTTGTTAAAATCAAAATTGCAGACATCTCTCTGAAAGATAAAGAAAAAGACAAAAAATAAAAAAACTTCCAACAAAGGAATTACAGCTATTACTCCTATCAACTATAAACAACTATCATCTGGTCTATACCATCAGCCTCCAAGCTATTTCTATTCATCACTGAGCTTGGGTTTTTGTTGGATGTTTGATTGCCCATGACCACTACTTTTAACAAAATACATCACTGATTTGTTTTGCATTTACTATTTTCCAATTCTATGGAACAGCATAAAAATACTATTTGAGTTGGAACATCTACTTCAGAAACAATAAATGCAAATGGCAGAACGTGGTCTCACTCCCAGGAACATGCCAGTTGACCCCCAACATCAGCACCAGCCCAGCAGGAATGGTAGCAATGCAAGTAGCCTGTCTTTAATGGCACCTCGCCTTTTATTTAACAGTCCCAGGGCATGCATCATTTACTCTGAAGGTACTATTTTTTGTCTACCTGTCACCTGACACATCCACCACAGCTGGAAGGGAGCACAGAGCTCAGGTGGCAGAAAAAGAGGGACATACAAGACATCACTCGCTCCCTGTTGTACAGCACAACAATAGAAAAAAAAGAGTCTCCTCAAGTGGATTGATTTCAAATGCATTTTTTGAATTCAGAGTAAGGTTAGGTTAGAAAAGTAAATGTTGTTTATGGCACGTTTGTTTGCAGGGCATCTTAAGGCTGGTGGGTGGGAAATCATTTTTTTCTTGGCACTGTCTGGAGGGTTAAACCAATATATTTGTAAAACTAAAGTTTGCTAAAGGTTTTAACACTGTATGGTTTCAAATATACATATGGTAGATACAGAAAAGTATTTCTCTAGCACAGAACGTTAAATTAAATATTTAAAAATATTAATGAGTTTCTTTTAAAAAAAAGAATTTGAAGAAAACACAATTTATATTTGTACACATTTACATGAAATTATGAAAAAAAGTAATTTTTTTTTTCCCATAAACCAATTAAACAATTAAAATTTGGCTTATAGGAAATCAGGTCTTTTCTTTTTTAAATTGAACTCAAATGTAATCAAACAATCTTTAAAAAAAAAAGACATATTCAAGTCTGTGTAGCGATATTCTTCAGCTGCACTGGGTGAAAAAATTATAAAATTAACATAGTTTTATTTTCCTTCTTGCATAGTGCCACAAGTGGCTTCTGGGCCAAACACTGCCCATGGTGTGGTTTAGGTGTATTTAAGGAGGTGGAAATAGACAGTAAAAAGGGACTGTATAGTAAATAAGTGAATGAAGGCACAGGAAGGGTGGAGTCTGCTATTATAAAAGAAGGATAAGGTAAGACAAAGTGTCCTTTTCCCTTACAGACAAAACTCTGGACATGTTATAACATGAGCCAAACTAAGTTAATTCTGGCTTGGCAGATGTGGACATTTTTATGGATGAGGGGATACAATTTTTCTGAGCAGTGGGGTATTTCAAGAGTGACAAGACTTCTCACAAGTCTACTCCATACAACAGTGCAACACTTCATCGGACATGTGTGGAGCCTTTTTCTGGACCCAGCCAGCCCTTCCCTGCTCACTTTCTAATCAGGGAAGGGGAGGGTTAAGGGGCGGCTGGCCAAGAGCGATGAAGAATCTTACTAGGATGTAATCCCGTCCAAGTGGCACTGGCTCTTTCTTCTCTCTTGTTAGGGCTCCTTTGTGAGGCTCCAGAGCTTGGGGCCTGGAAGGGAGCAGAGGATGTGCAGTGGATGTGGCAGTAGGGCCCCTGGGAGAGCAGTGGGTGGGGGTCAGCAAAAATCTACATTGCAAAAAATCCCATGTCATTCCGGTGATGGAATTCATAATATTGTTTCAGAAAAAAAGTTTCAACTCATTTTTTTTTCACTTTCAGATCTAGCTGCATTGCTTGATATTTATTGATTTTCTTACACATAGGAGTCTCTACAGGTGGCCCCGAATTATGCGCCTTGCTGATATGAGTGCAGCCAGTGCACATGATTGACATTAACACAACACTGTTGTCATCTGGAAATCATCTGAAAACCTAGTGATGTATGACAAATGGCTGTGTGTCCCATTAAAATAAACAAACTACAAGCTAAATCCATATACATGCATTCTTTCCCTTCT
The DNA here is from genome assembly GCA_024416835.2 of Perccottus glenii. NCBI lineage: Eukaryota > Metazoa > Chordata > Actinopteri > Gobiiformes > Odontobutidae > Perccottus > Perccottus glenii. Next base: position 9,913,887 of record CM044548.2, read on the forward strand.
CAAACTTTGTGCACATCTGTCTCCTCAAACACAATGTGGTATGGAGGACCACATGCATAGCTCATGCTTTGAAAATGAATGGCTTATGTATCCATACCAATATATGTGTATATATCTTTTTTATTGAAGCCTGTTTGTATGACAGCAGTGTCACTGGACCATCTGTGCCTCTGCTCTTCTGAAGTAAAGCTGCCTAGTTAGAATGACAGTAAAAGGGTGGGGACAGGGGCTCAGTAGGAATGTGGCCCTGTCTATTGTTTGTAAAAAATAAACCATCTGGACAGAGATATTTGAGTAGAACTTATATTAAACAGCTGCAATAGCAAGCTTCTGTGTCTGGACCGGTGATGCAACAGGACCACACCACAAGTCTGACTGTGTTCTGTCATCTGGCCTATTCAGAAAATCAAGAAATGAGGCGACTTTGTGCAGACACCTTACAAAGCAGGTAACTGCCATAGTTGAAGAATAAATGGGGACTGTGAGTCGAGGAATTTTACAGAATGTAGAATTTTGTATGATGTCAGATTCTGGCTGTTGATATCCTAGCCATTCCTGATCAAACTCGGGCCCACCTCAGATAAAAGGATAACAAGTGTGTGCTAGAAAGAACAGCCTGCGACACAAACAAAACCGTGCAGACAACTAGCATAAACACACTGTCAGAAGGTAGAACATTACTACAAACCAATGTCATGTTTTGTACCAGATTATCAACAACAACCTCAACTCTGCTGGTTCATTCTGAGATTAACGGCAAAACATTTTTTAAGAGTTTCTGCTTGGTTTGAGTGGGATAATTCCTTAGCAGGACACATACAGTAGGTGTGCAAAGAAGCACAGCCCTAGCAGTCACCCAGTCGCTGGCACATCACAAGGAGCAGATGTGAAGAGCCAAGAAGCCTGCTGCATGTAGCTGGCCATCTGGCTAAGCTAAATATTGCCACAGTGCACCCCCATTCTATTTGCCTTTGGCGCAATTGTATTGTCCATGGTCACACATAGGTACACTCCAATCACTGTCGACAGGGAGGGGGATTTATGGAGGTGCCATCAGGGTGATTAGTTCCACTGGTAAACAATGGCCTACCCTTGTTGTGTTTGACTCTGTGGGCTCTACAGAAGGCGTCAATGGCATGCAGCAGAACAGCAGTCCTACTACTCAATGGGGTCTGTCTCTCTGCTTAAGTAACATCAAACTAACACTGCAAACAAAGGGGGTCCTAAACACAGACACAGAATCAAAGGGTCGGTGTCTGCATAGAGGGCTGACAACACTTTACTCCAAAATTCCCGCTGGCAGCATCTCTAGACATGAGCAAGTGGATAAAGCTCACGCTCAGGTCCAGCTGTCACTTGTTGCACATTAAAAGACAAAAACAGAACAAAAACATATTATATGTAAACAATTATTACACATTCTTAATCCAACAACAATCTTTAGAGGTAAACTATTGACCATGGTATTGTTTATGAACTACAAAAGATGAGTGGATATTATCATATTGAAAGTTAGGTGGACTGCAATACATTTTATTGAATAGAGGGAAATTCTACTTAAATACGACAATTTTAGCAAATGGCACCTGACTGACTACATGAGTGTGTAGAGAACATTAGCCATGGATCAACAGTCTGCTACTTTACATAAACCACTACTTAGGCTATACCTACTAAAAAGTACAGGCTACAAGTCACTGAATGTGTAGGACTATGCAGTAGTGGACAGTAACAAAGTAAATGTAATTCATTACTGTACTTAAGTAGTTTTTTCCAGTATCTGTACTTTACTGAAATATTTCCATTCGGGGATACTTTTTACTTTAACTTCACTACATTTCAAAGTCAAATATCTTACTTTTTACTCAATTACATTTTGCAAAATTAGTCGTTCCTTTTTATTTATGAGTGGATAGAAAAAACTGAAGAGGGCAATCACGCGGCAAGCCACCAATCAGGATACAGCGCGCGCTCTGTTTTGAACTTGGTCTGATAACTCTGGTTACGGCTTATTTAGTGCGTCAGTGCAACAGCATATCATTCTGAGAGTGCCGATTGTCTTCACTCTTCATTAGGATGGAACAATCACAAACTCCTGAATCTAAAGTGCCAGTGCCACAACATCCGTGGCCTTATTTGCTGTGTTATTTTGAAGTCGTTGGAAAGAAAAACAAGTCCTTCATTTTCAACTGCCTTCTTTGCCTGCCTCGGAACTGTAAAATTTCTTCGCACTGGAATTCTCCTTCCAATCTTAGGAAACACATTGAGGTAAGCGTCCACCAGTGATGTGTGGACCTGCAAACAGAATATACACAGAGGAACCAGAGCTATACACAGATTCTACAAATATCTGTGCTTCATTATCAAAGAATACAGTATGTCACAACTTTTCAAAACACACTAAGCACTAACTGGAAAAAAATATAGACACTAAGAATGTTTTGATTCTGTGATATTTAGCTATTATGTATTGTGTACAGTGGGGTGACTCTTCAGAACAGGATACACACATATCTTAAGACATAAAAAAATGCATCCGTCATTAGTCTCACCTTGGTCTGCTTGCATCACAGACCAGGCATTCCATGTCCTCCTCTAATCATCCAAGGACCAATATCCTGCAATTAGTTTAGTTTCCACACTGTGCCCTCAGGACCTGCTCCAGCCTGGGAAATGGGATCCAGTCCCTTTCTAAGCCTCAGCTTTGGCGCTTTAGAGCATGGCACGCTCACACAGCTTAGCCTGCAAGCCATGATGTGGTTGTTATCTTATGTTTGCATGGGAACCACATGTAGTCACAACTTTGCTTTCATATACTACTAGTCTGTTACTTAACACATGGTGGGCTATGGACTAGACAGCTATGTTATAATTACAGCTATTTGATGTGTGAAGTATGTGTGAGCAAGATGCTAAATATGAGTTTAAACTCTATAAAATGGAAAATCTACAGGCTGCTCTCTATGATGTGGTTAATAATGTAAAGATTTATATGAGGGGCTACAAGTTAGGTAACACTCTAATTTTCCAACATGTTAGTATGAGACAAAGAACACGTGGCTTGTCTACACACAGCAGGGTCAGTCAGAGTTTGCCTACACAGGACTTCTTTTGTCGGTGGCCACTGGATTCGGATTATATTAACTTCAAATAGCACACAGGCACTGTTGTACAGTTGTATGTATGATAGGAAGTATGCATGCATCACTGGGCCCCTGCTTATCCAATCACACTGAACTAATAATAGCTACAGAATAGCACTCTTAAGAATGTACTTTTAATTGGTTTATAAATTCTACCAATTATGTAGTGGAATTTCCCCCTAGGAGTCACCTTCACTAATCTGCTTCAAGCTCTAGTTGAATCAAACAGGTCGGTGTCATGGAGTCAATGCTGTTGTTAGAGGGCTTTGGCCAGGAGGCCCAAGAGCATGGGCATGCATCTGTGTGTCACATATATGTGTGTATTGGAGTCTTAACAGAAGATGAGTGTCCTGCAGCCCGTCAGATCATGTGAATACGACAGGCCAATTGGATTAGCAGATTACTGAGAGATGTGCCTTATGAACTTTGGAAGGCACTCAGACATCAATGTATTGAACTGACGTTGGGCAGGCTGTGCTACCTCCCACACTTACTTTGCTCATACACACACAGCCATGGTAACGGGCTTACCTTTCCCTGCCTGGAAGGGCATAGATAAACAGGACACTATAACTTAATGTTCCTGCTTCAGGAGGATTACAAGTATGAAGGAGATTAGCCCATCCACCAGAACAATAAGCAGGGTTAAACCCAAGCATTTTCAACAGCCAGCCTCTTAGACTTATCTTTGACCATATGGTGGTATCAGAAACAAGACAAAGATTAAAACATGCAGAAGAATTTGAAGAAATATAGACATACTAGATACTAGATATAAAAAGCCTATACAGATTTCACTTTCATCTAATGACATTGTTGTCAGTGGACAAATTTTCAAGGGTTGGCAAAACTCACAAGAAAACTGGCAGGTATAGGATCATGTGTAAACGCTCATGGCCCATATTAGCATTTAAAGAGGTCTACATAATATTTAGCAAATGTATCATCATCAAGCAATTACATGTATTGTATGTATGTATATATGTCCATAATTGCACAAAAGGCCTTTTTGCCAAAATAAATGTTTCACACGTTTAGCGCTCAACAGTTCTGTTGGATATAATAATATCATGGATCTTTGACACCTGATTTTAATATTTTAGTGTCTGGGAAGAAATTTGAAGAGTTATAGATAGGAATAAGCATTTGTACAAACACAAGCAACTGCAGTTCACTTAATGTCCAATGTCCTTAATGGGGCGCAGTGGCTCAGTGGTAGAGCGGCTGTCTCTCAACCGAACGGTTGGTGGTTTGATTCCCGTTCTCCCCATAGTTCATATTGTCGTTGTGTCCTTGGGCAAGACACTTAACCCACCTTGCATCCAGTGGTATTCCAGCTGTAACACTTAGAAGCTCCATGTAAGTCGCTTTGGATAAAGAGCATCAGCTAAATTAGTAAATGTAAATGTCCACCTGTGACATAATAATAATGGATTAGATTTATACACTGCTTTTCCCCAAGGGACTCAAAGCGTAACATTCATAGACGTTTATACATGTTTTCTGGTTATTTTCTGATGCCTTTGTCCCCAGGTCTCAGTAATACCTGTCCACAACATGCCAGTTCCCCGTTGGACATGTTTTTTTTACTTTTATGTCTTTGGTATACACTGAGTAAATCTCAGTTCACCACAACATGGCTACTTGTGGTCTGTAACCCACCTCCCCATTTGAATAAAGCAGACCAGAGGCAGCCTGAGCCAACACTAATGACAGGACACATTTTCTCCAGTGGCCCTTGCTGTACACCATGACCCACAGATTACCCCTGCCACTCCGTCATGTATTTCATTTCCCATGTCTTCTGGCTAACTTACAAATAGAGGTTCGTCACACATGTTGCTGCCGTTGTTCCTAATCCACTACACAGCTCACATGTCCAGGTTCGCCAGTAGCCGTTATTTAAACAAGCAGCAAGACAGCACTGCTGTTGCCAAAAGCCTTTGAACAAAATTACTTCCTCTCACACGCCACAGCTTTAATTATGTGTTGGAGGACATAAAACAGGTCGGACAATTTGTAGTGGGAAATCATATTTCCATTGAAAGGGCTCAAGACATAACCACTGATTTATAAGAGGAATGTCATAATTATTTTTCCTCACCCGGCCAAGGATTGTGTTTCAGCTAATGGGTGTCGAGCTGAAAGCACTAATTAGGTTTTGTAGTCGACTGACACTGGCAAAGAAAGAGAAGGTGCCACAATAAATAAGTTCTCACCGTGTAACTCAAAGCCTGTAATTTGAGTCGATGCTCCTGTATTAGGTTGTGGGAATTATAAACGTCTCAACAAAATGCAGATAAGTAATTGTGAGGTGTCTCACCAATACATTGGGAATGCGGAGGGGCTCTGACAAGTATGATTACTGGAATAACCACATCAAACCTCACTGTGGGCTGCTGTATGAAATGAAAACAAAGAACAGTTTACTTGTTCATGGTCTTGACTTTGTGAGTGTTTTACTCAAAAATACCCAAGTTATTATTGTAAATTTGAAATAATAACATTACAACTCAATACTTAAATATATTGCTAAATCAACATATTTTGATTTAGGCACCCATTACTCTATACTAGCATTTTCAAGAAAATAAATTAAGTAAAGATGGATAGTTCATACTTGTCCAAACATGTCATAAATCGCTGACTCACTTCCAGACAAATGTTGTTTTCCTTCTTCTTGCCTGACATAAGCTATAAAATTATATAAACACAGCTACCTTTTTCAGTCTCACATGAGCAAACAGAAAGGTCTGGTGACCTCAGTGTAAGACCTCTGCTGCTTGGAATTTTCCATCTCCCCTTTAAAAGAACATGACAAGTAGAGAGCAAATCATATGACCTTTTGATTCCTGGCTATTGAATAGAAGTAGCACATATGGACATACATAAACTGTCAACAACAGCCTGAGCAGCTAACATGGAGATGTATGCATGCAGTGCTAGCCAGGTGTGCTTAGCCTGCTGTCATCTTATGAGACTTACTCAAAGTTCATTAGGGATAATGGAGGTAGGTCTTATGTCCATCCCTGCCCAGGTCCTCAGCATCACACACATGCACACACAGCCAAGTGGCATCATCCAGTAAACAAAAAGCACACGGCAGTAGGACACAGGCTCACAGTTGATGGCTTATGTCCCTTATGCATTAGTCCTCTCCTCTGGCTCTGGGAGCAGAGCAGCTGAGCAGGCCGGGACACCTGACGGCTGCCAACTCTGACGCTGCCACGACCTGAACCAACACCATTCAACAGAGAAACCAAAGTCGCCGCAGGCTACGGCTTTTTTTTTAAACAGCAGGAACTGTAGGTAGTAATAACAAAACAAAAGCAATATTATAGGGTTTGTGCATAGCATACCAACTATAAAATTTACACATTTGAATGCAGTTGAGTTCATGCAGTGTATGAGGACTCATATGAAGATAAGATTGGCTCATTTGAGGAACTTTAGATAATTATTGATAATTACGCATAGCTGTTTCTTAAAAATCTATTGATATGTGTAAAAAATACAAAGCTTCTTCAGTCAGTTAAAGCAGCAATACCCGAAAACTTCTTTCCTCATAGCATAACAGTATTTAGAGTTTGGATCTCTGCACACCCAAGACGTTGACTTGGTATCACAGAAAAGTCTTTTCTTGTCCTCATAGCAAAACGGAAATAAAACGTTACCAATTTCCCACCACAAAATTGTTATGTGTTGTATCAAAGTGAAGTTGAAATACACCTTATAAACCTTTACTGTCACCGCTGCATTTACATGTTACTCTTTAAAAACAGGAATGACAGATAAGATGTTAGTATTACAAGATATATACATGTGCAAATCCATAGCCAGACACACAGTCAAACCTCTCCCTGGCCCCTGTCATTCATTAGTTTACAAAAGCCGTGTGAGGCAGACATGAGGTCACTGTGCTGCTTTGAAGCTTGAAACACACAGACAGTGTATTAGAAGGTAAAGAGCATCTGACTGGGACCAAGACAGAATACTTATTAACCAGTCAATGAGTGCCACTATTGTGTCTCTCCTCACCTCCCTGTTTAGGAAGTGCTACAGCGAACAAGATGCTGGGTGTGTGAAGGGGCAGGCAGGTCAAATCCTTTCTCAGTAGAATAATCTCCTCACTCTTCAAAAACACTGCTTCTACTGCGCAATGGATTGGAAAAATATGACTACTAAACAGTGAGTGTGCTGCTATGTAAAGTTATCCTTACATGGCATAATATGTAGACTATGACAACAGCTAATAGTCCATAAGCGTAAACAAGCCACGGTTGGTTGCTGAGTCAGTGTGAGGAGTCGTTGGTGTGTGAAATGAGGGGAGTACCATTCATTTCCTCTGCCTGGTTCTCCCTAGCTGCCAACAGAAGTGTGCATGCCTCCCCCTCAGGTGCTCCACCGCATCACGGCTCTGACTCAGAGCAAACAGGAAAGAGAACACATGTAAACATGGACATATGTACTGGGAATAACGATGAAAGGGGGCTCTAGCAGGTAGTGGTATGCTTTACAGTAGTATGGGGCTGGAGTGAGGAGAACATGTGTTGGAATAGGTACTGCATGATGTGTTTGTTGCAATGTGAGGCAAAGTAGGATTTGTTAAAGCGCAGATATAGCATTATCAAAATGTGATCCTTATAAAATGATTGGGGTGGGTGAATGTTTTAAGAGAGATAAGGTCCAATTTTGGAGCACAGAGAATAAAATTGTTCTGAAAAAAAAAATAGGTAAAATGTGGGTCACAGTGGCTAAGGGGGAAGAGCGGGTTGTTCTAATAACCAGGGTGGTTGGTGGTTCGATCCCTGCTCCCCCCAGTTCATACTGCTGTTGTGTTCCTGGGGCACACTTCTCCACCTTCCCTCCAGTGTCCGTAGCACTGGAGTATGAATGTGTGTGAGTGTTTGTTTGGTGGTGGTCGAAGAGGCTGTACGCGCTGCCACGTCTCCATCAGTCTGGCCCCTGGCAGCTGTGGCTATCAAAAGTAGCTTACCACCAGTGTGCCAAGCTACTGAGGAGCAGTGGCAGAGCGGGAAAGTTGGCAGTTTTATTCACGCTCTCACCACAGTTCATACTGTCGTTGTGTCCTTGGGCAAGACACTTAACCCACCTTGCCTACAGTGGTGTTCCAGCTGTAACACTGCTGCGAATGGAAGTTACAGTATACATAAGTTGTAGTAAGTTACACAACATTTTTAGCACATCATGCGTTCAGTCACACTGGCAATATTCAACAAGCAACTTTGTTGTATTAGATCATTTGAACTGTCGTGAATTTACAGCTTCTGTTACGACTGTACAAACCTTGTGATTTAAATTTTGAAAGATGACATCCTTGTATTATGTGTTCCTATTCTTGTAATATTGGGAATTTATTTGGTGTTTGTGCACTAGCCCAAAGTAAAAACTCACCTTTGTGCTGTCAGAGTGAGTGAGACAGAGCCAAAGGTGTGACAGACAAGATGGAAGCCAGGACTGAGAGGTGGACGTATGGAGGACGAATGACAGTGAAGGAGACAGACATAGAACGCGATTGGGTTGAGGCGCTCAGATGCCGTCACTCACCTTGGTCCTCACCTGGTAACTTTTCTGTCACCTCATGCCATCACCTTGTCACCCCATGTCCGTGCCACCCCGTCACCTATCCCCTTAGCAACCCAGTCTGTCAGGCTGTTGTCATGCTACCGACTTCACCTCTGACCTTTTGTTTCTTTCATACACACTACTGAGAACGGAGAGCCAGAGCGCAGAAGGGGGCAGTTGTGTCCGGACATGCCTATCACCCTAGATCACAAGCCCCAGACATAAATGCTACAGGGGCCATAGATTTATGGAGGGTATATAATAACGTGGCTAGTTGTGTTACTCACACAGGCGCTACTGTGTCTGCTCACACATACACACACATCTAAATACCATTTAAAATGACCTCTTTTGGGGGAAGGTCATGTTATATGGTTGGTTTGTGAAATCACTTGAGAGAAAAAATAACTTCTATTTTTTTTTAAGTGGCTAATGTTGACCTCTTTTTGATTATAAGCCCACCATGTTACCTGGGATATGTCCGTGTTACCAAGGACATTTAGTTATGCAAACAGACTTTTGTGTTGGCAAGTGGGTTATTTTGGTCTGTGTAAATTTTGTGTTCTTATGAAACTGAATGCATGAGAGACCCAAGTAGTGGCAGAGTTTAGAAAAGAGGTCAAATGGCTGTAAAAGCTGCCTAATACTGAGGTATTATTGAACAGGAAATCAACTCTAAACTGCGACTGTGCTGCAGTATTCAACAGAGGACTGTGGTTGTACTGGACAGATTTTCCTGCAAAGACAAATAATGTGTCCCAAACAAATGTCTACATCCTATCAAGCAAAATACTACAAATGAGAAAAGATAATTTTTCATGACTTTTAAAAAGTTAAAATGTGAATATTTCTGATTTATCCTGATATACAAAAATAAACAGTTTGCAAAAAAATCTGGATTAAAAAATCTTAAGTGTGTTTTCTCATTGTGTCTGTGTAGGTTTCTTCTGGGTGCTCCGGTTTCCCCTACCCCCACACACACACACACATAGAGCCAGGACTCCCCTGCAAAAGAGATTTTTAATCTCAGTGGGACTTTCCTGGATAAATAAAGTTAAATAAAATAAAAATTAAGTCAATAGTAAAAAATTAATTAGAAAAAATGTTGATATTAGTCTTATCTCCACAGAACACATGCCATGAGCGGCACAGGTCCAAGGAATGCCTCCTGAAAACAGAGCCGCACATGTCTGATCAGACGCCACGGAACATTACCCATAATCCTCTCGACAAATACATGCATATGATACCACAACAACACTCTCGACTAACACTTATAAAGTACCACACCATAATTACAAAGTGAGCCAGGGCCAACTAGGTTTGGAAGAGTAAGCAACATGACCAGCACTCCCCCTCCCCTCCCCAGCTCCCCTCTTCACATGCTCCCACACTGATATTTAACAAAACATTAATCTTCTTGCCAGTGGCTCCAAAAGAATACCAGTGATGTAGCTTGAGCACCAGGACTGGGGCAATAGTAATTCCATTGTTCTGGCCTTTTATTTATGCCCCGGCTCTACCAGGCAGATGAGGTAAGTCTCCTTTTTCATGTTATTATTCAGAAGTGGTGATACATAAAGCCAGATTACACAATTGTCTCTCTGTTTCACAGCACAGCCGCTCCCTCGCCAAACGTTTTATGCGTCCCCCACTCCTCCTTCACCCGTCCCTTTGCTTTCAATAGCACATTTCCCCTTTCTCCCCCCTTTTTTCTAAATCACCCTCACCATTTGCATGTGAATTGCTTGTATATCTTCTTTTATATGATGCACCGACAACACTGGCTTTTGAAAAAGAGGAGGGGAACTGCCCCAATAACCCCCCCTTCTAACAACACACTCAACGCCATCTCTTACCAAAAAAAGAAAAAAAAAAGAAAAAAAGATGTTACTCTTATCCCTCCCAGGATTGGCAAAGCAGCAGTTTCATTAAAAAGCAAAGGCACAGTGCAGGGTTTATGATATGGAGACAAGTTCTTTTGTGCTCTCCAGAGACAAGACCTCTGTCTGTCTATGTTACTGGGGCGATAATCCTGCTGGAATTTCTCCTAAGCACTTTTACTGACATTTTCAATTATCACCATGCCAGGGCCTGGTAAATGGCATTTAAGGGGGCCCCGTCACTTCCATGTTGAATCATATTTGTGAATCAGACAGCACTGCAGTCGGACTTTGTTCTGTTTGCTGAAGAGGGACAGAAAAGAACTCTGTGGTTGAGATAGGGATACGATGAAATCTTTTCGCTGAGGGAATTTCTGTCTTTTCACAACCCACCTGATGTCAATACATACAAAAAGGCACATTTTTAATAAGGAATAGGGCTGAAACAAGTTACAAATAAATTGAGTATTTTGATTAGTAAAAGCCACTTTCACACATCCATTGAGAGCCAGAGCATGCGCCGATTGTATCGTAGATTACTCGATTACTAAAACAATCAATAGCTGCAGCACTAATTAGGAAATACAACTGTTTGAACCACACAAGAAATAAGATATGTCAATAATAGATAACATTCATTCATTGTCCTCAAACCTTCCATGTAGGAATAAAACTGCCTGCTTTGTAAATTATTATGTGTAGTTAAATAGAATTATATTTCTATATTTACTGCTTTACAGAACAATACATATTTAGTGGTACCAAGTAAGAAAGTAAGAATTTGAGAAATGCAAAATTAGTTGTGTGCACTATTCATTTATTTCTTACTTGTCCCCAAGGTCACTGCTGCTGCTGTATCTCTTATTTTTTATTTTTTTAACTTATTTGTTTTATTTATAAGGTGTTGTCTGTTATCTTTTTGCTGATGTATTTTATGCTGAGAACCACCAAATTAAATTTTGCAAAGTTTGCATAATGAGAATAAAGAATTCTAACTAACTTTTATTATGAGAAGACCCTGTGTGCCACATATAGCTTCAGTCTCGCAGTCTCGACGTTGGTTGCTGCAAAGGTACACTCTGTAAAGGAATTCCATTTTAGCTGTATTTGAACACAAGACATGAGAAATTGAGAAATGAAAAATTCCAGGGAAATACTGGTTTAACAGGTTAGCGTATACATATACTGTAGTAATATAGAGTCATTTACAATGTCAGCCTGTCCCATCCCACTTCCACACAGAGCACATGGTCCAGATTCTGAAAAGCAAACAGACAGACTGACCTCGGCAGTGCACAGTGCATGGGGTCAGACTTGTTTTCGCTTCACCTCTGACTAGATCCATTTACACAGCCTCCAAGAGCACTCCACATCTTTGACTAGAGTTACATACTTACATCCCTGTAATAATTCAGACATGTATTACAAAGTCATTCTCTTTGCCGCCACATTTCACCCCCGCGTTCTGCTTTCTGCTTTGTTTCAAAAGTGGATCAACTTCAAAGCACTGAAATGGACAGATTAATAGTGGGAAGACAAATGCTATTTCATAAGAGATTGAATTTCAGATGCCTTTTGGTAACAGTCAGAAGCTGTAATGGCACCATACAAGTCCATTTTAAACCCGACTGACCTTTATGGGAAAGATTTTATTCTAAAACAGCATTATGATTAACACTGTAGTTCAGAAGTAAGGTTACACTCACTAACGGCGCTCCATTGAAGCTGCCGATGTGTTTGTTTAGTCTGCAATTGAAGTGCAGCATGTTACCGTGTGTCAGTCTTGTGTTGTGTAATCGTCTTTCAACATGAGAGACATCAGTTTAGCAGGTCAGATTTCATGTGTACCCACTGTATTCATCCCCATTGTGACTGTAACAAGACGACAAACACATGGCATGCTCGATATCCCGCTGAACCGCAGACAATCCAAGAACAGCTGTTTACATGCCTCTGTGCGCCGAGCTGACATCATCCCCAGCATCCCCTCCTTCCTGTCTCTCTTTTGGATGGGTTCTGTTATGACAAGTTTAATTGAGGGTTGTCAAGCCATAACATTTCTGTAAATATTAGACTTGCCAAGAGCGTCAATAAGAGGAAATGGCCTTACTGTATGTTCTCCTTTCAGAGGCACAATGTGTGCTTTTGTAAGTGGATCGCCAAGAGGCATTTTGATACCCTACTTTTGTCTCAGTGAGCCTGCATAACATCTCTTGCTATTGTCATTATAGAACTGTATGCTCATAACACAGACATTCACTGAACTTGAGAACAGAATATAACTCAAGTTCATTAATTAGAAAGGGTATGGCTTAGTGTTTTACAGAAAATTGTGTCAGTTATGATGTAATTTATGTGTCATGTCTGTATTTACAAGGGTGCTCATTGCTGGGGTGATGACAACCTCGGATATGAATTCATGTGTTATTCTAATCCTTTTCAGTGTGTATAAAGAGCACCTGGCCCAATGCATACCAGAGGTTATTTTGGGTTCTAGTCGGTGTAATGTTCAGATATGTGGATGTAGAAAGGAAAAACATCGCTTGAGTCATTTGTGAAGCCCTGCGTGATTTGTGTGAACATTTGTGTGCATGAGGACTCCATTGTCTTTTAGCAAAGTGAGTTTCCAGTAAGTGGCATGGGAGTCTTACTCACCTGGGGGGATGGGGGTGAGTCACAGTGTATCATCAGTTATGGCTTGCCAGGGCCACCATTATTGTACTAATACTGATGTGGAATGCTTCTGTTTCAGAGTAAAAAAGGAGGTGAAATTTGTGCTGTTTGTAAAATTTAAGGATTTATGGATTTAAGATTAGGATTTAAAGTTTAACATACAGTATACTAAAAAGACATCCAAACATACATTTTGACTGTAACAGCTTTCTTGTAGTTCAATTCCAAACACACACTATTACTGCATGGAAGATTGCACCATCTGAACTAGTGTTTTTCACTCAACAGAACTTCTAATGCGGCTGAAGCTCACATAGGCACACAAAGATACTGTAACCAGAAATCTAGGCAGCTATGTGTCTACATTGGTTTCAGAAGTCTAAACTTTTTTTTAGTCCATATTGTTTTGTAATGTCTTAAAGAACTACATAGAAAAAAGAAAATAGTAAAATATACAGTATTTAATGTGGCCTATGACATAACCATGCACAACAGTTGAATGTGTTGTTTGAGGCTGGATTTCAATTGCAGTGGTATAATTCCGGTAGGTCAGAACGGGACTGTTTCCATTTTCAAAAGTGATATCAAAAATCCCAAATACGTGTAACAACATGTACAAAAATGATTTATATCTCATAGAAAGACAACTTGTGTGGTTCTTGTATCACAGCACTGTTTAAATAGCAGGTGCCACCCTTCTGCACATTGAATTGAAACACAAACCTCTTCAGAGTTTACCTGTACAAACTGTGCCATACCAACCTGACCTGTTCAGTGCCACATGGTGGAAATGTCCCTTTAGTACATATTAAGAGTTAATTAGCAAAAACAGATAAATGCCATTTTGGAAATCAGTAAACTGGGGCTTTTAATTTATTCTTTGCTGTTTTCAAAGCCCAAATCCATATAGTGGTCCTAATTGGACAAAGCCACTCAAGTTTGGTTTGACTCAAATCACCTTTAGCAAATAATACCAATTTTGTTTTGACAATTTATAAAAATGAAGTGAACTATTCATATCCTGTACAAATATCTGGCCAAAGTGTATGACTGTGGATTTAAATAAGCTTCCAACAGAACAGAGGTATTTTACACTCGATTAAATGTAATCTGTCAATGATTAATATGGATTAAAAACCAACCATCCTGAAAATTTTGTCAATTTAATATCACAGTAATTTGCCACACACATGCTCCTATTTCTGGTCATGGAAATTGTAATATGTGGTCAGTTGCAACACATCATTTCCCAGTTCATTTTAGTCATTTTGTCTTTTCGGTATCATCGTGGTGGTTAAAGTCTCTGTGATGATTTTATTAATCCCAAAGTAAAACTGCCAAAGAAGTGTGGTGTGTCTCAATCCTTTACAGATGTTTCATTTTCCATCTGTTTTAAGACTTAACACACATTTTAATATGTCTAAAATGGAAATGTTCATTTACTGTTCAAAGCCATTTCATGTTGCCACATTTCACAATGCCCCCATAATAAAATGATTGAATTTCCATGCACTCTTCTCATCTTGTTTCTCGGAACTCAGAGCCAACAGGAGCAGCTCAAGCACAGTCCGTATCAAGAGTCTGGAGCTGAAATAGTATAACACAACACTATTAAAATATGAAAAGTGACAGCGGTGACAGAGCGGCCATGACACATGTTTACGAGTGGCTGTCCGCCTCTGAGCTCTATAAGTCATACAAAGATTGCTCATCATGGAGAAGGGATTTATGAGGCCTGAGTCTGCATATGAACTCCCACATGGACTGGCTCTTTGTCATAGAGAGGGAATCATTACCTAGAGACAGTCCTGTAAGCTTCATAGACTTACTCAAAGCAAACTGGCTCTAGGGCACTCCTGAATTCTATGTGTATCTGAAAGACTGAAGCTCTACATGAATGTCCAATGATAATGATTGTGCATACCATATCCAATATATTTTTATTTTATTTGTTTAAACTTTTTAAACTTGCCATTTTCTGGAGCATTTTCTCTACAGTATATATCCAATACTGACAATATATGATAGTATGATTAGTTTTGGAGCACAAATACACACTTTCTTTGGGACCTAAAGTCAATAATTTTTAGTCTTCATTGTTTAGACAACGCAACAAAAACATTTCCTCTGTGGAATTCAAAGGTTTTCATGAAGCAAGAACACTGTCCTTGTGTAAAAAAAAACGGCCGAACCATAACAGAATCTTACCATTTAGGTGAAATTTCACACTAATCATCCAGGAAAAGTGTCTCCTCAAAGCATTAAGCAGAGAATTCTGATTCTTGGAAACCATTATGAACCAACTGTAGGAAGTATGTATGCAGAACAACAAACACTGATGTGAGAAAGTAAAAGAATGTCTCATCAACTACATGGAGCAAAAAGGAGCTCATGGCTCTTGACTTGAAAGTATCTCACATTTCTTTCACCAAAAACTAAAAAGCAATACTGTTACTTTATAAATAATCCGAAAGAGAATACATTACTAAATAGCCCCATCGTTGGGTAATGACCCTAATCAGTACAAAATATATGGGTGATTCTTTCTTTGTTCATTGTTACAGCATTCCCCGGTACAAAAATAACCAAAGGAATGGTTAACTTTAATAATACACTTTATGTCAAATCCTCATGTATTTTTTCGAGTCTCCCCCAGCATGCAGGACTCCACGGTTTGTTGACATTTTTGCGTGGAGAATGTGTGGCGCTGACTGCGAGCTGGTCAAGGGAAATGCTGCAGGCGAGGAGCCAGCAGGGACAACAGCTATTACAACAGGGAGGCTGAAGATGAACAGTGGTCATGTTGCCTCTGGGCTCAGTCCTAGGGCAGCGTGACCCGATCTGAAACGCACTAACATTCAAAGCTTGTACTCCTCTATACAAACAGACAGGAAAGACTTGCCACATTGTTTACTGGACAAGAGTTGATTTGATACTGCTTTTTTGACTTTTCATATTAATGTAAGTATAGGCGTAAAGACACTCACGTGATGCCGTCATACACTAAGTAATTACTTTACTGTTAACTAAGTCTGTCTGAACAGAAAGATTAACGTTCTGATTTTCCAGTTTCAGACCACAGAAAAACAATACAATTGGATGTACAAGATGCAGTCTTGGAAACTGTGTTCAAAGACCATATGAATGCAGCATTGGGCTGAACGATGATGGGAAATGAATGCTTCAGCTCAGCAAGGGCCTTGTCCTGCTGCCACTGGAATTGACATCCATGAAAATCATAACGCATATGACAGACTGTGCCCCCCGCTACCAAACAGCTTCACTCCAGTCTGCCAGCCAATCAGTCAGTCTGCCAGCACGTTACAGAGCGAGCCACCCCACCCGAGGTCCTACTCCTGTGCTACTCATACACACACAGACTGGGACAAATTGGGACAATCTCCCCCTCCATTACCACCCACTCGTCCTCTCCATTGCTCGCTGCAGCAGCCTCCGCTCAGGGGGCTAATTCCACGTTCAGATCACCATTTGTACTTATTATGCTGACATAATTAATCCCCTGTTGTGATCAGCAGGGGCATGAGGGCCTCTCCGCTCCATTGGCCTACCCCTGCCATGACATAAGCACTCCCTCCTTTTGCTTCTCATACAAATCTGTGTCTCACTTCCTCCCATATCTTGTCTGATTGGAGTAGACCATCTTGCCATAATCTCCACAATATCTGTCTGCATTATATTAGCCCTGTTGTTATTTCGGCACACAGTGGGAGACTGACAGAATCTGACAAGTCTGGCTTGTAGCACATTTGATTGCTCAAAAAGAAGGTGGACCAAAAAGCATGTATCAGAGCCAAACCTAAAATATATATATATATGTATGTGTGTATATATATATATATATATATATATATATATATATATATATATATATATATATATATATATATACACACACACACATACACAATACACATACACAAAGAAAATAAGGCTTTACATATAAAAGCACTGTTTTAAGCCCTCCCCAATAAGCCATATATGCCTGATGCTATAGACAGAGCTGGCGACATAAGGGCAGTGATGAGGAGGGGAATGAATGAGGACAACAATAAGGCAGGAGGGGAGGGGGTTTCATCAAATAATAGCAGCTGGATTAATAAATCCATGCAATGACACATCTTTAAGTGTCAGGCAGCTTAAGAGACAGACGTCTCAAGTTGAAAAACATATGTTGTCAAGACTGAGCAAACACTGTCTGAATAATAACTGAAGAGATGATTGCCTCTTTGGCCCCAAACAGGACCTGCCTACACCAGTGTTTCTTAGAAATCAAAACGGAGATCATTGAACTTTGAATACACGTAGGTGTATTTGTGAGGTCAGTTCTCTGAGCAAATACCCTTTGCCTGTTTTTATGCAAACAGCATAAAAATATGTTGTTGGGAAAAGTATTCTAAATTAATTATTATTAGGGAAGAATAAAATATCACAGTTTATGTCATAATTGCTATATTTTCATCATATTGCTATGACAATAGCTGTATTTTCCAAATACATCTGATTTGGAGGACTTGACAATGTTGTAAAACAATTCCAATCATCATATCCATTACAAATAGAGGTAAATAATAAAAGAAAAGATTCTTTCTGCCCATTTAGCATAAACGGTGATCACCCAAAACACCTGCTAATGATGGAAAACTCTGTGTTATTAAGCTGACAGAAGAGAATGTACAATAAACAAGTCTAGATGTACCAATCCAAGAATTCATTACAACGTGCCACCCCCCCTCAAAAAAAAAAAACATTTATTTTTTACTAAGAATGTTGAAAAAACGTTTCAACACACACACACAAATCGTCTTGTTAAGACGATTCCTTAAGCTGTGATACATTATTTTTCACTACTTTGGATCAATCCAGACTTTTATATCATTATTCTGCTTGATCGCATCAATGTCAAATTCTTGGAACTTTTACAAACAACACCCTTTACATCCCCACACTCTCCCCTTTTTGTCCCTCTCCCATCAGCAACCCCTCCCACTCTTTACATCTTTACATAAAAGTTCAGGCTGCATATTAAAAGGAGTTAAAATATTCACACTGTCAAAGGTGGTCAAAGGCTTCTGCGTTCACACAGGAGCTGACAAAGAGGAGGCACCCAGCGCTTGGCCAAAAGAGCACTGTTGAAATAAATCAGCACGTACAAAGACACACAGAGATAATGGGGCTCGAAGCTGGGTCTGGTCCAGAGACTAAAACACACAGTCGCATACTCACAGCGTCTGTCTGGGAACAAAGTCTGCATAGATTAATATTTATTTTTGCAGCACACATTGTTCGGGACATACAGTATCAGGAAACTAAAAACATCATAACTCCCCCAGTGTGCAACCTTGCCATGAATCCCATGCCTAAATCAAACAAATAACAAAAAAGGTCCACAGATGGTTTCACATGGGGGACTGAGAGAAGGGAACGAGAATCTCTGAAACATGCACTATTAGGCAGTGTGTTGAAGCGCTAAAAATGCTAGTGGTGTGCATATGTATTTGCATAACTGAACATGGTTTGAACTCATGTCTGAACATCAGTATGATTATTGCATCTGGTGTTGTATTATGGAAAGTGACAACAAATGTAAGGGTCACTTTATAATACACTCAAATGAGATATGTAACAGCATAATATCCTGGTGTTCATTATTACCACTGACCTAAGTGTAGTTATAACCTTTAAAATAACTAAAAAGAATAAAATAACCTGATTCAATTGGCCTATAGGGCCAGGAAGTTCTTACATTGTAATGTCAACAGTGGGGCAGTGGAGCACATGAAAGCCCACATGCCTAATTGGAGTCTGTAGAGAGCATGCTTCATGAGAAATAATGCACCATAGACTTTAAGGACTTGAATAATATTATTAGATCTAAAGAGTACTGTTGTACTTGTAGAGAGGAGATTGAAGAAGTAAAGCAAATCATTGTATTGAAACATATACAAAATAAGAATGAGAGTACTTCACAATACATAAAGGAATTGGATATTGAGACAACTTCAGTCAGTGTTAACTGTTTTATATAACAATCTAAAAGTATAATTGGAACGTACTGGCTCACAGACATAGCTGGTAAAGATTTATCTGATAAAAAAGTGGGAAGTCCTGGCAAAGCAAAGTGTGAAAAACTATCAAATTGTCAGCCATGACAGAAACAGTTACACACTGGCTTCTGGCTGACACAGAAACAAAAAACTGTTGAACCTATGAACGTAGTGTTCATAGTGGTCCTGTTTAAATAAATATGTGTGGGTTTAGCTTATGTTTGCAACAAAAACTATAGTATACAGTTGTGCTCATAAGTTTACTACACACCCTGGCAGAATTTGTGATTTGTTTGGCCATTTTCAGAGAATATGAATGATAACACAAAAAACCTTTTCACACTCATAGTTAGTGGTTGGGTGAAGCCATTTATTGTAAAACAATTGTGTTTACTCTTTTTAAATCATAATTACAACAAAAAATACCCAAATGACCCTGATCAAAAGTTTACACACCCTCGTGATTTTGGCACAATAACATGCACAAGTGGGTTTGAATGGCTACTAAAGGTTACCATCCTCACCTGTGATCTGTTTACTTGTAATCAGTGTGTGTGTATAAAAGGCCAGTGAGTTTCTGGGCTCCTGACAGACACTTGCATCTTTCATCCAGTGCTGCACTGATGTTTCAGTATTCTGAGTCATGGGAAAAGCAAAAGAATTGTCAAAGGATCTGCGGAAAAAGGTAATTAAACTGTATAAAACAGGAAAGGGATATAAAGAGATATCCAAGGAATTGAGAATGCCAATCAGCAGTGTTCAAACTCTTATTAAGAAGTGGAAAATGAAAAGGTCAGGTAGACCAATAATAATTTTAGCCACAACTGACAGGGAAATTGTTTGGGATGCAAAGAAAACCCCACGAATAACTTCAGCTGAAGGGCTCACTGAAAAAAATTGGTGTGGCTGATGCACAATAAGGAGGTACTTATAGAAAAATGGGCTGCATGGTCAAGAAACACATTAGTACGCAAATGCCACAATGTTTTGTGGCATTTGCGTAGTAACAGCACAGAGACTTCTGTAATAAAGTCATTTGTAGTGATGAGACCAAAATTAAACATTTTGGCCACAACCAAAAACGTTACATTTGGAGAGAGTCAAAAAAAGGCCTTTGATGAAAGAAACACCATTCCTGCTGTGAAACATGGGGGTGGATTGCTGATGTTTTGGGAATGTGTGAGCTACAGAGGCACAGGAAAATTGATGGCAAGATGAAAATACTGGAGAGAAATTTACACTCATCAGCCCGGAAGCTGCGCATGGGACGTACTTGGATGTTCCAACATGACAACGATTAAAAGCACAAGGCCAAGTTGACCTGTCATTGACTACAGCAGAACAAAGTGAAGGTCTCCTGACCTCAATATCATTGAGCCACTCTGGGTAGATCTCAAACGTGCAGTTCATGCAAGACAGCCCAAGAATTTACAGGAACTGGAAGCTTTTTGCCAAGAAGAATGGGCAGCTTTTCTATCATTTTGGTAGTTTCTGTTATTATAATTTAAAAAGTAAAAGACAATTGTTTGAAAATAATTGGCTTCACCCAACAACTAACTATGAGTGAAAGAAACATTTTATTCATTTATATTCTCTGAAAAATGACAAAAAATAATTCACAAATTTGGTAAACTAATGAGCATAAGCTGTATAAATGCATATGTAGCATTTATGACATATATTTTTTCCCCAGCAGACCCTGAATCTCCTGTGATTACTGCACCATGCTGATGAACTATTTATCTGTAAGGAATATTTTGAATTAATTTATTTTACTATTAAAACACAAAGGCCACAACTTCTTCCATAGTTTTTTAACCTCCAACTCCCACAAGGCACATTATCAGCACCACAGACGCCTCATAAAATAACAACAATTCATGGGGCTTACATCCAGCTCTGACACTGAAAACCAGTGCTACTCAGTCCCTTGCACTGACTATTGTTTCAAAGTTTCTCTTTGCCTAAGGCCTCAGCGGTAAATCCATAGAGCTATGAAATTAATGTGCCAGAGAGTCATTAATCACTACATGAGGAAAGAAGAAACAGGTTACAGAGCCATGCTTTATTCTAGTGTTTTACTTTAGCTTTGGTAATGGGGCAGATTGAGTAATGATTGCACTTGATATTAACTATGTTCCGCTTATCAACATTCTCACTGTTGTGAAATAGAGAAGGCGACACAGGGGTTCAACCACATCTGTGTTTAATGCACATACTAAATACTTTACCCGTAAGCGCTTGTAAAATGCACGCATACAGACATGAACATTGTGTATCTGTTGAAGTTTATTCTATAACATAACTAGCTTGGTAAACTTTAAGAATAATGTATAATAAAGAGGAAACTCATTTTGAATTGTTGACTCTGTAGACACACAGTAAAAGTACTCTTGCTTGAGTACTTTTGTGATTTGGGCCATGCTAACCACCTGTATGTCATTTGCAGCACTTTTTTCAGGTAAAACAACACATATTTGCTGTTAACAAAGGAGGCTTTGACTAATGAACTGAGACATGTTTGACAATAAGAGTGATGCAGTGTACACCTGTGAAGGTAATGTGAGGTATATGCTGCGAGGTAATTGTAGCGCCGCTGAACCATAGCACTGTCAATGAGGCGTCATGTCTGGATGTGGGTATTAAACACCAGTGGTGTGACTGGCCACTCCGTGGGATGCTTAGTGCTGATCTTAATTACACACATCGTGAGCGGCAAGTGCTCAAAGCAGGAAATGACAAGAGTGTGGTGCTCACTTCAAATGCAGAGGCGTAAAAGAGCATTCAATAAAAAGTGACTTTAACTCTAAGCAGGTCCTAATGGTCTGTGGATAATGGATCTGAGAGAAGCCGGGTTCACAGGCCTGCAGGCATGAAAGTGGGTTTCCCTTGGACACAATAAAAGATTACAGACATCATAGATGCTCCAATATTAAGTAAGATTTTTTTTTACCAATTAACATGGTAAAGTTAGGTAGCCCTGCTGGTCAGTTGATAATTATTAAAGCATTGATAAAAACCTAGTATGAGTATGAGTATGAGTATGAGCACCCGGTCACATACGCCTCAGTGGACACACACAAACACATGTGAAAACAGGCTGTGACACACGCACGCCCACACTGACTGCTCTCCTGAACACAATAGCTCTGCTGTGCTGACAACTCAACTGAAGAAAGGTTAACCCTTGACCTCCGGGGTCAACTCATTAACACTCCTCCATGGGATGCAAATGGACCAACTTATGAATAATATAATACGTTAAGTTAATGGGTGATTTATAAAGCCCCATTTCAACTTGCTCACATGTAGAAGTAGGTAATCATTCAACTTTTATTTTGTTGTGTATTTTAGATTAGAATAGATTATATTTATATTCTTATGTTAGTTGATTATTTAAAACATTTGTGTGAACATAATGTAAAGTCAATGTCTAGGCGGGGAGGTACGGCACGGTTTAGCTGCATGTAATTGGACAGAGATGCAGAAGGCAGGTGTGTAGCCATTGTTCAGTTTGATGGGATTATTTGCACCTCTGCTCTGAAAACAGAAAAAACAGGTATCATCAGAAGGCAGCCATGTATATTTACAATGTCTGAATTTAGGTTTTCCTCTCGTTCTCTCCCTCCAGGTTCTGTAATTACAGCTGCTCTGTAATTAGGGGCAGAGCCTTCAGGACCGAGGTAACTACTGTCTACTTTAAAGGGGTTGGCAAAGTACAAGATGTCATGTCAGGCTGGGGGATGGGAGAAAGTAAACCAGTGTTGTTGTGTGTATATTGTAAATAAAGTTGATTTATAATGATATCTTTTTAATTTTCACATAATATCACATGCCACTGTACAGTGCATTGTTTCAGATTAAGAACATATGACCTTGTTTATGACTGACAGAACTGTATGTGTGCTCTGTAATAAGAATTATAAAAGGCTCACTATAGTTAGATCCACCCACTTGTGGACACCTGTCTGTCTGAAGGACCTCTTGAGTCATTATCTTGTAGTTGCGGCTTTTGAAATGTTTAGATTAACAAACTGAGTCTTCACACAACTTTCATTTTTTCTATTAACTAAGAACTTGCTGCAAGTCTCTATCAAATCCTCTTAATTTAACAGGAAATGTGTGCTTCTAATTTAGTGTGTCTGTGGTGTCTATTACATATTTATTTTATTTATTTAACCTTTATTTAACCAGGATGGTCCCACTGAGATTACAAATCTCTTTTGCAGGGGAGTCCTGGCCCCATGTGTTTGGGGGGGGGGACTGTTGTACATGTTTTTGGTGGTAGGGGAAACCGCAGTACCCGGAGGAAACCTACAGGGAGAAATTGCAAACTCCACACAGAAAAGCCCTGCCCTGGATGGGAATCGAACCCAGGACCTTCTTGCTGTGAGGCCGGAGTGCTAACCACTTTGCCACTGTGCCGCAAGTGGTTACATACACAATAGGCCCAATTTCCATGAGCAACACAGGATGAAACAAGGTTTGTACCTTGTCACACAAGAGACAAGGGAAACCAAAAGGTCTGTTTTTTTACATCAAAGGAAAATTGCCTGCTTTATGAACTATTACTACTGTGCTACAACTGCAAAGAAGGGATATGTGGATTAACAAGGGACAATATCATTATCACATAATCCCCATTATACTGTCCGGATCAATATCTGTCCATAAAGTCTAAACTCTACCACCCAACCCATAACCCTCAAGCTCCTGCCATAAGCCCAGAAATGAAGATGGTAGAAAAATAAACATATGCTTAAGCCTGACGCATTTGCTCCTGACCTTGCCTGCCAGGGCGCAGTGCAGCTAAGCTGTGGGGATTTGCACCAGCTCAACATTTACCATATGGATGCTTTATTACAGAGTAATGATGTCTGTGTGTCTGCCTTGCTCTTCTCTCTAACTAGAGATGATCTGAAAAACCAAACAGCCTTAAGTGTAACCTGGTGATTAGAGGGACTTACAGGGGATTGAACAAGAGTCTACTGAGGAATTTAGAAGCCTATTTCTGTAGAGAGTTTTATGTTTATGTTTATTTATGTTTAACCATTAGCATCTGCAGCATATGCATCAGCTACTTTTCCTGTTGTCAATCTACAGTTTACAGTAAATACAATATTATTCATTCATTAATTTTCTATCGCTTAGTCCCATTAGGGGTCATAGGTGACTGGAGCCTATCCCAGCAGGGCTGACATTTAGAGACATTTAGAGATGGACACTGACAGACAACCATTCACTCTCACATTCATACACTAGGGACACTTCAGAGTTGCCAATTTTTTTTTTTAGAATTTATATAGCACTTTTCCACCTATGAGGCACAAAGCGCTTTACCAGTGTTACAGCTGACACCACTGGAGGCAAGGTGGGTTAAGTGTCTTGCCCAAGGACACAACGGCAGTAAGTGGGGGAGAGCTGTGTTATGATGTTTTGGGACCCACCCGTCGGTCGAAGGATGGTCGCTCTACCCGCTGAGCTACTGCCGCCCTGAGCAAATGACCTGTACATGTTTGACAGCCACATGTTTTATAAAGAAATAAAGCTGTTGGATTTAGGTGCTTCACAATTGTCTTTGTATGGATCTATCAAAGCTAATAAGAGTTTAGTAGATCAGTTTAACATAACTAACTTTACTCATTGTCTTAAAGCTTGTATTGTCAGTTGTGTGCGTGTATAAAAGCTAGTGCGGAGGTCATTTAAGAACACAAGAATCCATTTCCCAATTCATTTTTTTTAGCTTCGGCAATAATTGGATTCATATTGAAATGAGTAGCCAGCTGCTTATTGATTCTAGCCGATATTAGCAGGAAATAATCAATAGTGTGGATTCAGTGCTTATTAAAATGGAATAAGGGTTGCCTTTCTTCATTTGTCAGCCAATAACTGTTAATCTCATAACTGGCCGCAGTAATGCACTGTTCCTAATAGGTGCATAAGTATTGACAATGAGTCAAATTACAATGGTTACATTGATTAGTGTATGAAATAAATATGTTTGCCCAACAGTACAACCATCCCAGAGCAACTGCAAAACATTAACAATCAAACAGCTATATCTATATCAATTTGGGGTAATTTCTTGTATAACACGTGCTTAAATCATTTGAGTATTTTTGCACTGGTGCTGTAAAAAAAAACAAAGTAGATTTGTGAGAGGATGGAAATACACAGAAATTGTGTGAAAGGACTTAACAAAAAAGAACCCCAGTGAAAACAAGAATTTAGGGCATTGCACTCAGTGGGCAGCCAAGTTATAGCTGTACTTTACTCCCATTATCACACTCTTAGAATTTGGCAATTAATTGTAAGGGGTTGATTTGCAAATGAATGCGATAGAAAATATAACTGTGGGCTTACTTTTGGACACTGAGACAAACTGCTTCCAGACAGAAGAATAAGGCCATCTTAATTTATTAGCAATCTGTGGCATTTTTCACTGAGAAGCCAAGGCAACTGCTCTGTCGAGACAGAAATGAAATTAGTGCTCTTCTTGAACGGGAGAAACAAAAGCGTCTCCCAAAAGCAAGTCTGGCACAGTGAGGTCAGCGGCTGAGGCCTATAGCCAAGCCTGAGCTGGGCTGCAGTGCTGTGTGCAAATCAGCCGCTTTTCTCCCATTTCATTTCTCATGCGCAGCGTTTGTGCTCCTCTTTTCATGAAATGTAGGAGCCTATCTTTAGCCCTCCCCTATGAAAGGGGCTTCCCAGTGACGAAGGTGACCTGCCACTGAGAAAAAGGAGGACCTGCCATGAACTGAGTGTCAGCCATTAAATATGATTTCGCCCCTGAATGGCGCACAAACACATTCAACCACTGAAACTCATTAAGCCCGCATAATCTCTCTTTTCTTGAGCATAACAATGATTTCTGCTGGGAAATGCAATGGTTTTTGGGGAGCACAGCCATTGATTTGAGTTGCATTCAAAGTAATAAATCAAGTCCAACTTCACATCCTGGACCCATTTGCCTAATTCAGCGCCTCTCACCATACTGGTCAATTAGTTTAGAGCAAATATATTCAATACTCACAGCAATTTACTGACAGGGCATAATAAATCCTGTGGCTTGGAGACTTTCCAAAGTAACCTTTTGCTGTTTTTTCGGGGCCTTTACTAACTCTACAGAGATACCAAAAAGTCACTGCTGCTGATAATGAGCAACACAATTTGCTTCACTGTATTTCCTCTTTTTAACTTTGAAACAAATTGAAATTTAAAAAGTCAGGTGATTCTATATTGTTTTAAAAAGTTGCTTAAGCTCAAATAAGGTCATCAGCAGTAAAAACAGAAAAGAAAGTGTGAAGGTACCAACCACACTGCTCGATTTCTCTGAGGGGACTCCCACTCCTGTCCTCTCCATCTCACCACAAGACACATGGCTCTAAGGAGCACTATTTTTCTTAATTATTATTTTCTCTTAACAAAGTTTTTGTCCAATTTCTATTGACTTTGTTTCAAAGTGTCCCAGAGATTGGGTGAAGCCACAGGGCCAACCTGCTAAATTATAGTGGGGAGGACTGGGAGAGGTGGGAGCAGCTGTGATGAGGGCTCTCAGTAGTCGGACCATTGTAATCTGCATTAACCACATTGCTCGGGAGGGCACAGGGTCAAAGTCTTTAAGTGCCTGCAGGAATGGCTGCTTGTGGATTACATGTTATCGCAGCAAGACGTTGTAATAATTGTACAGTGCCATTCTCTCATTGCCTGTTATTTATCTGGCATGATTTACATTGGACATGGTTTTGAAAGGCAATGTTATTTGGGTGTTATGAATGGAAACACTAAGAGAAATTAGGCCACCTCTTACAAAGCAAATATAGTGCTTTATTGAGATCGAAAAAGGGTAAAATCTGAAAACTTATTCTAGATAAAAATATATTTGTCTATATTTGAGAACAAAGAACAGTGCATTTACAATGCACTGTAAAGCACAGACAGGTACATTTGTGATTTGTAACATTGATATAAATACTACTGACTAAATAATGTGTGCTATTAAAATTATTTTCATTTTTCACTTGAGTCAAAGAGCGTTCCAGCAGGATTGATTGAAGCTAATTCTTCGTGGTAATGCTGACCAGATTAAGTGCATTTCCTGGAAGGTGAGCTGGAATAGCTTTGGCAGAAGGTATTTCCTTAGATGATCTGTTGAGAAGAGCAGCAGTAACACTATTATGTCTGGCGTCTGCCCACAACATTTCAAAAGGTTTTTATTTTGCAAAGAATTAATGGAAAAAAAAACTTGCTTGCCATTGAGTATATGAATTATTTATGGCTACATTTCAGAGTGATTGAAATTGCGAATTAATCCCATTAACCTCTCTGATGGCAAGAATAAAAGCATATGTCTTGACAAATGTTTGCTGGGCTCAAATTTAGTGCTATTGAGAGCAGCTTTTCCCATGCAAAGCCCAGCAGACAGATTGTATGCAGCGTCGCACGGAGCTTATATAGATCCTCATAGTCTGTGTCTGAGTCTGTGGAGGAATGACAGAGAGCTCAATGGAGGCGTCTGTTTCTTAGCCCAACACCCATTTGCTCTTTCCCTGTACCTTGCTGTGTGATGAATGCACACTGTGCCTTCTCTCCCACATACAGCTGACATTATTAACACAATATAAAATGTGATGGAGCGTTCTGCCTCACTGTGGGCTCGGACACAGCAAAGCACAGCTACCATGTGATTTATTCCCACAACCATGAAAAAGTAAGCGTGCCATTAAAATCCCAGGTGTTTGCAGACCGAACGACTCACAGGACACAATCGATAGTGTCACTCTTTTACGTGGCTCATTTTGAGGCCACTGCTGCATCATACACCATTACTGAGGCTTGATCTATTGAGGGTCAGCCCCCGTCTGACAGGGGTATGGCCGCGCATAGATACAAGGACTAGACACAAGCGTGCACACAATGAGGAGGTGTTTACAGCAACTCCACCTGCACTCACATTATTTAGAAGGCCTAATGCAGCAGATAATGCACTGTAAATGGCAAAGAAGCCTGATTGATACCTGCACTTAGAACAATTAGTGGTGCAAAAACTTTGGGAAAAGACAAAAGTTTGCAGTACACTGTAGTTACGGTAGGTTTATCTCCTGAGCCTAGGAGAGTGATTTGTTAGTGTTAGTTGAGCATGTTCCCAAGGCCATAAAGTGTGGCACCTGCAACAAATAAGGACTAATGCTCCGCTTTAAAATGAAAACCCAGTGCTAGAGCCAACATGCTGTCTCTGCCCTTTCACCAGAACAAACTAAATGATTACAACTGAACATTCAAACAACATTACCAATTTGGTATTATGATTTATTATGTAAACAAACTTTGTCTAACAATGAGACCACTTTGTTATGTTTGGACAATTCTAAGAAGACATGAATCTGCTCATTTCTGATCCTCATGATGGGCCACCATTGTGCTAGCGTCAACAGGTTTTTATTTTCATGTAAAACCGATATACTCAGCTATGCAAAACATTTCTGAAAGGAAGCCCATTGTTTCTTCAGGTATTCCCGGATAAAATACAAGACAAGATTATGGGATGGGGGTAGATGAGGGGAGTAAGACTCCTAAACTTCTTGTCATTGAGACAGCACTCCGGACAACAACGTAATAGTACTTAAAAAACAAAACAGTTATTCAGAGCCAGTAGGGGAAATGCTGTAATATTTTGTATTCATTAATATATTTGTCTTCGTTTTCCCCACACCTTTCTCTCCTACTCTGTCTTCATTCTCAGTGCATCCTCCATGAAAATGAACTATTAATCTGTTTCCTAAAGGAATTCCTCATGCCATGCAGGCCTGACAGCCGCAATACGATGGTTGTTGTGTGGTCAACAAACAATTTTCCTGGGCTTCACTGACTTTCAAAGGCACTTTTTCATCCAGCCCTGATCATGTGAAAAACTGTCATTGTCAAAGGTTCTCTGCTTTTCTTCTCACACAAAGATGTCAGATGGAGAGAGTTCGAATTTCCAAACATGTTAATCCGTGTGAGCGTAAACTCAGCCCCTTCCTCCACGGCGCTCAAGGGTTCATTCAGCATGTTGGAAATTTTCTGTGCTTGAGAAACTAGTGTTTCTTTCAGTTCAGATGCAATATGTCCTTAAACCAAAATGCAATATTATGAAGTTACTAATTTCAAATAAACAATACATGCTAAAAAAACACTAGTATGGTTACCAGTTCCTCAGTCCTGCCCTTGATTTCTTAAAACACCATACATGTTGTGCAAAAACAGAAAGTTTGTTGTGTTGCATCATAGCTGTCAATACATATTTGGCAGTGGCAGTAATGATGTAACTTTTTTGAAAGATGAAAAGGAATCAATGTATTAAATATAATATTAATGATACAATATTAATTTGAAGTTGAGGAGTGATGATGTTGCATGGGTGATGGGTCCTTGTGCCCCTAACCCCTGGGTCACCAGAGGTAAAAAGGTGGGCCAGTTCATTACAGTCTTTTCCTGTCTGCAGTCCCAGCAGCCCTCAATCCAACCATCATCCCTGCGTCGGACCTCCTCCTTGTACAGTCTCTCATCAGAGTTCTGTCCTGTCATCACACTCACATCTCCCCCGTCACGCTGCCGTCTGATTGATGACGCCACTTTTGATAATGGCATCAGGAACCGGGGCGTCTGCCTTGTCATTAGATACTATCAGAGCTGTCTCATTACAGCTGAGGACGACCCCAGGCTCACATACACACACAGGTTGTTCAGCGTGCAGATATGGCCACAGATAATAAAGCTCTTCAACAGTGTACTCTAATATAGCAGGTGGAGTTAATCCATCACATGTCAAAGTTCAAATCACATGAACTTCCTGCTGTCAGGGTGCACTTCTTTATGGGAAGAAAGGAGGTACTGCCACCCACTCCATAGCTTTTACTGTAGCACAGTGGATAACCGTACACCTTACTTTCAATTTCCTGTTATGAAGGATCTCCATTAATACACACATACCTGCTTAGGTTTGTAAAATATATTACAGATGACAGAGGTATTGACAGATCTTTATATTTAAAAAAAAATGTCCTTGTGTTTCTGGCTGTGTAATGTCTGGTTAGTTTACAAAACACATTAAGATGATTAATGTTTCTCTGACAGAATAAGGCAGTTAGATCTGTCTACTGTATAACAAATAAATATTTAGGCAAGAGGTATGCAGACAGGAAACACATCAGTTAAACAGCACAAATGAGCCTGAATGTTAATATTAACTAATACCACTGGTCAAAGTTTTATAGTGATGCATTCCAAATAATGTTGTGATTTATGGTAAGAACCTATTTTTTGCTTAACACACATTTTGCTCTTATGTGTGTTATCAGTAAGGTGACCATAATGGAGCACAAAGGTTAGGTAATGATCAAAAGACAGCACAGGGGCCCTGTGCACTGGGATAAGGCACATACAAACCCCACAAAGGACTTGCCAGTTGAAGAACAACTCTTCGTTGAATTATGGATAGATGTGAATGGTGTCTCTTCTCTACAGATGGCTGCACACATGAGAATCCCAAGGCCTGTATAATTGTATTGCTAATAAGGACTAAAGCCAATTAGGCATTTAAGTGTGCTGTAATCACTTGGACGGGAGAGACGAAGGGAGAACCATGAAGGAGATAGAAAATCAGGCCAAAGGACAAATGAATGCCTCCCCTTTTTCTCCCACACTGACAACCATAATTAGACATAAACTGTATGTATGCTACCGAAAAGTCCCCAGTGGGGGAGCCAACCTGCATGTATTTGTAGCGCTCCAGCTCCAATTCATTCATTTTCTATTGTCCCCAAGGTTTGTATGACAAGTGAAATGAGGCAGAAAGAAAAAGAGGTGCTAGTCAGTGCTGCATAGCAACCTGTAAACAAAAGAGAAATGTCTTACATAAAAGTGTGAAAAGAAGCAAACAACTCTCTGCAGGGTTGAGGAGGAGTCTCTACAGAATTGCTGAACCACTGTAATACATTTTTTCCTTGTTACTATAATATTCACATGTATTAAAAATGTTATAAATGATGATGATTCGCTGCTGTGGTGACTGTGTTAAACAAATACACATTTTTCCCAGAAGCCTGAAAAACAAACATCTAGAGTGATACATTAAATATATCTGGGAAATTTGTCCACTGATGCATCAGACTGATGCATTAGACAAAGTTAATAAATAACCCATTTAGTTTATGTGTCATCGAGTAAGGTCATGGAGAAAACAACAAAACCTGTAAAACTACTCAGATATTTATTTTATTTAAAATAAAAATAAAGTTGGTAAGTTTTTCAATTTAAACATTCTCCAGTGAATTTACGATCATGGATTGCACTGTTAACTCTTGAAGGTACTGGAATACCCAAGCACCAACAGTGCAGACGGGCCATAAAAACCTGCAGACAAGCTGTCTGTCACAACATTTGTTTGCCAGATTACATTCCTCTCTGCCACTGAGAGTGGCAATAAAATGGTGAAATTCTCTAAACAGCATTGCTCTCTCTCAAACTGCAATATGTCTGCCACCACATGAGTTGGAGGTGGGACTGTGGGCACAATAACGTATGCTCAGGGCCTTTCTTCATCTTCTAGAACTTTTTAAACTTCAGCCGGGAAGGGGGACAAAAGACTGGGCCGTCTATGAGGAGTATCAATACATTTAAACAGGGGCATGCATTTCTCATAAAGCAGCTCCAAAAGCAGAGCGAGCCAATGGGAGGGGGGCCGCTTGATCAACCCATAAAGGGAACTTCAGTTATGAACCACAGAAAAGAAAAGAGGAAGAATGAATTGGGCAAAGAGGAGAGGGAACAAAATGAAAGAAAAGGTCATGAGTGGCAGTTGATTTGAGGAGTTTGTGCGACCCCACAAAGGGCCATGACATCATCAGGTATTGAAGGGAGCAAGAAGGAGAAGGGCTCCTTTAAAAAGCTGGCCGCTTACAGAGGCTGTAATTACATTTGCGCTAAACATGCCCAAGTGCTCCTGTGCTGTGGGGGGAGTCATGTCCAGGGTGGGAGCGGGAAGACTGAATTAATCAGCTCTGTTTGCTATCCTCACACTATAAGCCTTTATGTTGAAAATTGTTATGTGCTGTATCTTCTGATGAAATCTCCAACAAAATGTGTCTTTGATTGTTTTTAACCAAAATTATTTATGAAGTATATATTAGAATATCATATATTTTATTCCCTGTCCGTCTCCCCTGATAGACCCCTTCAACTCCTTCCATAGTGCTGGGAGCATATAAAGACACTGTGGTGCATGTTGGGTAGGCATGGCGTGAAGAGTACAAGGAAGGAATGCTATTAAGTAAGTTATGCACATAATGAATCTGAGCAATGCTTGGGAAAACTTCAGTAACATTTATTCCTCTTTAATCAGCAAGCAGAGCAGGCCAAGTGGTAACTACAGTAAATCACTCTTTAGTTCAACCAAAACTGTTTTCAGGTTATCTACCACAAGTCAGGTTTTTAGGGTAAAATGATACAATGCTCCCACTAATTCTTCTAAAACTAAAACTTCAAAACATCAAAACGAGCAGAGGTAAAAGGTTGGTTAGCTGCTTTGTCAAATGCTGAGAAAAATAAATCAAGCCTGTAGACAAGACAAGTACAATAGTGGTGATTGTGGTGTAATGTAAGGGTGATAAATTCACCAGCAGTATGATATTTGTGGGCCTGGGGCTTTTTCTCTCTTCTTCTGACACGCTACTGTATGTTCTGGTGCGTCTTCACTTTTCTGACAGAGCCACAGCGGCGGTGGAGCAGCCCCCTCAGACAGCAAATTGAATTAGCTTTCCCATGATGACAGCAGCCGGCTGTCAGGATGACACACAGTAATATGATAAAATTATAGACAAACACTTGTGATTCAGTCACGGCCCTGTGGGACACAACTGCCAAGAATCAGACGGCAACATGCTAATTCTAAACTGACAACTTGCTAACTGCCACAATTGTTACATTTTACACAAAGGAGAGGTAACATAGTCAGCACAGTAGGCTTTATAACTGAATTTTATTTTTTTCCTATTAACTATTAACTACTATTTTCTATTAACAGTATACTAGTATTATAACTTACTGTAGTGTCACCAGAATTAATTCTTATTCACAAAGTTCAACATTGATGTGTTAGAGGCTTGGAGCATTATTTACCTTTTTTTTTTTTCCATTTTATATTCTGAATCTAAAGGATGGTTATTTTACTGTCTGATGTGAGCAGTCTAAGCTGCTTGCACTTGAGATTGCCATCTTACCCATCCCTTTTAGATCTCCAAATTGGCAGATGCTATTATTGTCAGTTTGTCTGTCTATACTACACAGAGGTTGCTATAGTTTGGTGATTATTAATTTGGAAATTAATTTTACTTTCTAAAAGCAATAATAATCAGTAGTTTATTAGGGTTTGCAATAAATAATACTTCTGTGTTAAAAACATTCAATCCATTAATGTCATGCAAACACGTTCCCACACAGAGTAGACTTTAGTTAAGCAACCAGCTCAATGGATTGGATTCTTCTTGCCTTGAGCCCATATCCATTTTCTCTTTGCCATGATCTATTTTATGGATGTTCCTCCATGATGGCTGCATGTTGCCATCAATGGTTTCTTTTCTTTATTTCTCCAAGGACTAAAAACACCTGTCTGCTTTAATCACTAAGTCTTTCGCAGCAGGAATGCCATCACTGAGTGGACATGGAACAGCTATCTGACACTGATAAAAGCAAGAGAGTATAGATCCACACACACAACCTGCAATATGGTTAACATTATTCTTTTTATACTGTCATACTAAAATCTGCTCACAGATAACTCACAAGACCATACAGGAAATATTTAGGGCTTATGCAGTGAGTCATTGTAAAAAAAAAATAATAAACTGGTCATGAATCACTCAATTATTTGTCATGATGACACATCCATGTAATTTTACAGAAGCAGCATGAGCCATCAAAAGACAAAAAAATGAGAAACCACATTATCGTTTTGATTATCGATTTGTTTTTACAAAATGAGACCAACTATTCTGGGAAATGGCCTCCAACAGAGCACTCTGCCTGTGTTTGTTTCGCTGGACAGTAGCCTTGACAGCTATGAAATAATCTACTAGTAAAGGTTAGCCAACATTCAAGCAACCACCAATCAACTCTTACACTGACAGTACTAAAACCCAGTGCCCTGACATCAGTAAGCTGCCACTCAATGATCTTTTTTTCTGAATGCAAATAATGGCCGTGTTTACTCAGCAATGAACACATCGTTCTAACATTTTTCAACAAAAACAATTTGTCCTTGAATGCAGAATGTTTGCACCTCCTGGACTTTTATGAAAGATCCCATTTAGAATTTCACATGAAACTCCCAGCTGACACCTGCCCTTACCCAGAGATAAGGACAGGAGATTAATCAATATCTAACCATACAAAACATGCACTGGTCATCATTACAGTTACCTTTTTGCTATGGTCACAAAATGAATCATTCTGCCTAAAGAATCAGTCAGAATAAATAGTAAAAAAAT
This sequence comes from Perccottus glenii, assembly GCA_024416835.2. NCBI lineage: Eukaryota > Metazoa > Chordata > Actinopteri > Gobiiformes > Odontobutidae > Perccottus > Perccottus glenii. The sequence continues at coordinate 9,948,761 of CM044548.2, forward strand.
AAAATAAAAAAAAGTTGTTTTTTTTTAAACATTTTTATTTTTGAATTTCTGAAGCTTTTAAAATGTTTTTTATGTTCTTGTTTCGGTCTAATTTTGGATCCCTTTGGCTACTGAAAAATTGTATTGAAAAGTGTGTACAAATATACAGTATATTTATATGATAATGTTGTGCCACTGTGGGTAAAATTGACCCCAAGCTGTAGCTGGAGACATTGGCACGGCCATTTGTTTCTCCATTCGTCTGGGAAGGTAGCCTTCTTAGCAGCAATAAAAAGTGGGATTATCGCCCTGCTTGTAAAGACTGCCAACCTATTTAGGTAAAGTGTAAAAAAGCGACAGGAACCACAGCTGATAGTTAAGTCAAGGCAGGTGTTTGGGAAAATTACAACTGCTGCACACAGAGTGTGTTATCTGTCAGAGGTGCCTGCTTTGTTAGGTTTACTGTGCATCACTGAAGCTCCTTGTACATACTGTATCATGCTCCACTCCATTCAGTGTTTGGCTGTGTTCTTCATTTGACTTTTATTATTTTCTATGTACACATTTTTACAGTTCATTTGTGCAACTTATTATAATACCATTACTTATCCATGAGCTTAGCATTTAGCTATCAATGTATTGTTTTTATTAAGACTAGACTGATGCTGATGGGGCCCTTGAGTCCAACCCAGTTACGGATTTATAAGCTTTGCCTTAATAGCTACGAGGGAAGTGAGCATTAGAAGCAGCACTGTTTTGATTTAAATATTATTTAGCAAATTAAAATTATTAAGAAGTGAGGAAGGACTATTTTGGATAAACAGGTTAATAGATTTAATAATTAAAATGTTTGTAATTACTCATTTTCTAGGCAGAATGAGTGGAAGAGTAGTATGCTGCTGAATAGAGCATATTCTGTAAGAAAATAAAAAACATAACATCCTAGTTCCACACTGACAATGGTTGTTGAGGTGCAGGGTAGAACCCCCTCAGAGTTCAAAGATGACAAGTTTCCCACAGAGTAACACCAATAGGCTCAATTCAAATGTGTCTTTTTGACAAAATTCAGCTTGTTGTGAAATGAGATTGTGCTTCATTAGGTTTTAAAAGATTAGCATATTTTACAGCACCTCTAGTTTACATGGTCCGGATATTTGAGAGGGCTCTGAATGGGATTTTTCTCTAGCTGCAAGGCTTGGTAGACTGAGCCTGTTTGTCCAACAAACAGGCAGCTAGGCTCACTGGTCACCTCTGCCTTCAAATCTGCTTATAGATTTCCTTTGCTGTGTGGCCTGAGACAGGTCAGGAGGTCAGCATCTTGCATGGCATTCAGAGAGTGATTGTTCTCCAAAGGCCTTGGGTGTAGAATCTATCATCATTAATGCACCAGTCTGCTCTTGTTAACTGCCTGCCCAAACATGATGGAGAAAGAATGGACGTCTTTTGAATTGGCTGCTTTTCAAATTTGTCATTTTGTCTAATAATTAGGGTGGCCAGAGAGGTGAGAAGGTCAATCACAAACGCTGATTTGAGCTTCATTTGATGGCTCATAATTGAGAAAAAGATGATTAGCGTTATTATGTTTATGTCCTAAAAATACAAAGCTAAAATATATTTTTGTGATGGATCAAATAAAATTTCTATTCAGCCATGGACAATAAAACAAAATGACCCCCAATGTGCTGTCCGCATTTTAGTTAACTTTGTGCGGGTTTTTCAGCAACAGCTGCAAATGCTCACATTGATGAATTCACTCAAATGTACGCATCCTCTGAAATGTTTACATAAAGATTTGAACCTGGGTTAGATATTGCGACCCAGAACTAACATTAGTGTCCTCCATCACCCGGTCATGCACTTCTTTCAGCTTACGGCCATTAAAACTGTCCACATGATATAGGTGAGAGGAGCCAGCTGCTGATGTTAGCGCAAGGTCTTTTTTCTCTCATGCACGGGCCACTTCCCCATCCACAGCAAATGACTCCCCCCCATTTTATCATTGTTTCAGTTTAACCTTTGACCCCACACGGGAAACTAAATAATGAATTCCATATTTCCCTATGGTGGTCAGGAGGATTGGCTGAGAGACTATCAATCAAAGCCAATGGTCACATGACTGACTACTGAGAGACACACACACACATGTGCACACACACACACACACACACACACACACACACACACACACACACATCCGGTAAAAGAGATGATGAGCATTGGCCACAAATGTATTGAATCAAAATGAAATTCAAAATACACTGTAACATTTTACTAATAAAATACCAAGTCTCAAAATTGTCTACAATGTTGTGAGAAAATATAAAGCAGTATTTTAAAAAGAAAGACAGAACGTGTATAAATTACACCAAAACAATGACCCCACTATCATTAGTAAAAAAATAAAAAATTAACAACTTTCGGAAAGTATTGCCGCAGATAAGAACCGTGTGAAAAATCGATGGGGGAACTCAGTTGTCAGTATGACGTTGTGCTGACTAACTCTCAGAGGAGAGTGGCAGAGTGAGAGGAGGGTTTTAAGGACGCCCACTGGAGATAAGAGACCATTCACATGAGAACAAGGCTAGCCCTTTTTATTTTTTTTTGTCTAAAGTCACCAAATCTTGAAAGGAACAGACTTGAGTATTTGGCTTCCTCCTGACTGAGACTGGGATGACAGCTCAGGGCCTGGCACAGAGCATTCTCGACAGTGGGAAAAGGGGAACGGGACGAGCAGAGTAATCTCCTCCTAAGCCTTGCCTATTTATCACGGAGGTAATGATAAGAATCAGATTTAGAGGTGAACCCTGAGATGGGTCAGAGCCTCACACAGGCAGTAACGCGATCTGCAGGAGAGCACTGATAACCCAGGACAATACGGGGGACGCCTGTCAGATAAATAAAACAAACGGTCCACCACTATAAAAGAGGGCCCACGTGGCATCCGCTCCACACACAACAAACACACCAACACTATGAATAGGAAGAGAGTGATTGCTAAAAAAGAAACGAGAAGGATTCTAAGGAAGAGGTAATGGAGATGACTAATTTTGTGGTGACAGTCAGGGACCAGCACAGATGTGCACTGTCAGCTCAAGTTTGTATTTATGAGTTCTGCTCATTGGGTTTATTTCCCAATGCCGAAAAACACAACATCAAACCCATACTTTTGTGGTGCATTAAAAGTTCACCTGGTGACCTTGTTTTGAACACAGTGCTACAGTGGTTGAATTCCGGACATACAAAAAAAAACAAAGTACACTTATGGCAATTGTTGGGCATGTTGGCAAATAGGAAATTCATACAGAACCACAGGACAGTCTATAACACTTAATTTAACAAGAATAATACATTTGTTTCCACTTGTCTATGCATCAAACATTTAGTGTCCATGTTTTTGTTTGTTTTATGTGATGTTTATGGAATAAAATGTTTTACATATAGTAGGTATATTTGTGTGATTTTGTTACAGCCAAACACAAACCACTGTACATCTTCAACCCAGAATTAGGTTTGAGAAGTTTGAAAACCTACACATGGATCTGCAAGGCTGTTTCTGTTTTCTTATTAGTGGTGGGCGTCTTAAGCGCATTGTTCTGTGGTCAATATGTCGCCCGGTGAGGTCACTAAGGGACCTAGGGGCACCAGTGAGGAACAGCATGTGACCTTAGAGAATCTCTCGCCTCTTTAACACGTGTGAGGTCATGTTTTCCAAGACTAAGCATGTTCTCATGTTTACTGTTGCCACCAGTGCACTGTATCAACATGACTGTGGAGTTATGAAAATATACTGCCCAACATATCCTGTGCCATCTAGCGAACAATGGAGGAAAACCTTTGAACACTGTACAGGTTTGTAAATGAGCGTTGTGTGGGCAGTGTTGTCATTCATACAAACTCGGATTGGGAGGTGGACAGTTTCCCACTCACACAGGAGATTAATGAGCAGAGCTGCTATGCATAGATGACTGATGACTTGGATGGAAAGGTTAGGAACCCAATTGCCATTGTCACCTCGGTGTCTCTGGTAAATCACTGGTTCATGTCATCCAACACTGAAGTATCAGCTCAGTGTTACAAGTGATAAAGTTGACACTATGACGTTTTACAGACTTTAGGCTTCAATTGTTGACGTCATTAAAGCCAGAATCCAGATAAAGCACCTGTGAACTGTGGAAATGCATAAGAGAGATATGTGCTTGAGCTACTTTGGAAAATAAATGCTTTCATGACATGATTTCATGAATTTATGAATGGACTGGATGTAAGTTGGGGTGGTGGATGAGACACAAAATCCTGTTTAGGAAACGGCTGTAACAGAAGTGTGGTGAAATTACTATTTCCTGCTTTTAACAATACCACCAAACATATTTTGTAAAGTGGGAAGAATGGGTTTGCCTAAATAAGATGTCCACTTACGGTATATGCAAAAGTTTTAAAATGGTTTGATTTACAGGAAGTTAAATCCAAACACCAGCGTGTGACTGCAATGACTCACAGGATCACACAACTTTGAGGGTCTGCTGTTTATATCTCTCATGAGATCATGCCTTACTCATATCAGCAAAACACACAATTACAAAGCCAGTGACAATGACGTCAAAAGTGTTCATATAATAACACAGCAATAAAATTTTATGATTTAGTTTCTGGCTTATGTATTACACAAAACAACAGGATACTTCCTGCTTATTTGGAATTTTTAAGTTACACACCATAAAGTGATTCACACTAACCCCGCCCTTGCATTCCATAACTTTTGATTCCTGTGTGTTTAGAAAGCTATCATAAAGTACACATTTGACCCCCATATGCCTGTCTTTTTTGACTGATAACAGAACTTATTTCTCTCATTTAGAGAAAGTTCCTTTTCCTAGAACACAGAGGTTTTCCCCTTTTGCTCTCTGCTCCCCTTTCTTCTCGTTCCTCTTTCTTTGACTCCCTGCCTCTTGTATCCTTGTGTCTGCAGCTGTATTTTTAATCAAGTGAGGGATCCATAGAGAAATGGGCATTTCTTTCAGAGCATTACATTCTTCCCCCTCCTGTCTGCACTCATGGATCACTGGTTAGCTTAGAAATACAGCCGGCACAAAAGAAGCAGCTGACATGTGGAGCTTAATGGTAATAATGGCCATTTTTAAGCCCAATCAATCACATTTAGTGGACATCTCCATTTTTGCCCATGAAAAGGTGTAAATAATAACAATACCAATAAAAAAAAGAAAAGGGCAGGAAAATGTGGTTGGTGGGGAGAAAAATCCACCTTGGTAAATATTTTAACTGCTTATTAAGATTTGGAGCACACAACAAAAGGAGCATCTGTGCTTGACGGAGCACAGTGAAAGGATCGACACAGATGGTTCTTAGAAGCAAACAGTGAAAACTGATCCATGAACTGCCCAAAGTAAAAGCCATTTATTTAACCATTTATTTATTGTGTGTGTGTCCAGCCTGTATTAAAGTGTAGACGTGTCCAGATGCACTTGCTTTTTTGCTTTACAGTGCGTGTGTTTGATGCAAATTGATCTGCAGCACTAAAAGTCTCAATGTTGCACCAAAAGAAGTCCTGAGAAGACAGAATTCTTTAGACAGCCTATAAAATGTGCAATGAATAGCTCAGTTTGTTTATCTTCGCAAGGTTCAGATATTTCAATGTCTCTTTGCCTCAGCTTTTTATGAGTCTCTGTGACTTCTGGCGCGATTCTTAGACACGCAACACACTGGGCAAAAAGGAGGGGGCAGTCAGGTTGTCTTTGCACAACAATGTACTTAATTGCGGCCAAGTCCCCTGCCATTTTCTCATATATTAGCAGAAAGGAAGGTACATCAAAACACTCAATTACTACAGGGTACTCTTGGATGGCTTACTGAAAGTTAAATTACTCCCACTTTGGTTCCGTCCTTCAGAATAATTAAGGTAAATGTAATAAGAGAGAGCAGAGAACATAGCTTTTTCACAAGATAATATGGAAAATTTTACAGCTTTCATCCCTTTCTAATCCTCCCTGTTCTTTTATCTTGTTGGCTTTTTATTGGCTGTGCAGCTCCTGGGAACTTTACCCTAATAAAAAACAATCCTGCGGAATTTTCCAGAGAATTTATGCACTATGTAAAAAGATAGTCATGCACTTTGTTGGTTGGATTGAACAAAATTCTGTAAATACAGTAGGCATGTGGACGAGCTGTAGCCTTTGGTGCTAAATAAGAGTCATGGTAATGGCAAGGATTCTGGATGCTCTAATCTGGGCTAGAGGAGCGTCTTACAGAATTTGTTACAAGAAAACAGATGCACCAAAGCTGAAGACAATTTATGTGATTTTTCTGTCTGTATGCTCCAACAGAGGTCACTTTTTAAATCTTTGTCGAGGTAATGCATTACATTTCATCTACAAAACCTCTGTTCATTTTCAAAATCAAACTCATAAAAGCATCATATAAGCAATAACTGAAGAGAGCCCTTGTAGAAAATTTACATATTAATCCAATGTTAAAATTCCTCCTCTATTAAAACCTTTATTGGTTAAAATAAAACTGAAAATGCTTCATGACAAAATGAATCTCCCCTTTGCCAAGACTTTGTTCAGAACAAGCTGCGTGCAATGGGCATAAATTCACACCTACCTGTGTCGCAGCCTGGTGAGTGATGCAGAGGCTATTGGCTGCACAAAGAAGCGCCAGCATGACCTGCTGCAGAGTAAAGTTTCACTGCAAACTCGCATCAGTTGTAAAATGATTTTAGGTCAGAGGATTAGGGCTTTGAGAGAACATTAGTAGGTTTGATATTTAAAAGGCAAGCAAAGACAATACAATGTTTATGGTTTAAGCTAATGCTTTGTAGTGGTTTAAACAGAAAGTCAGAATGTGAACATTCAATTTTTTTTTTCTTGTGTTTTTGTAACTTAGACATTCTTGATAGGCAGGAGGTAGGTTGCGGCAGTGGATACGGACCAGCTGGAAAGGGTGTATTTGACTTGTAACATGTATTGCATAAGTGAAGTTATGAATGGTTATGTTACGTCTGGATAGTGTTACGTCTGGGAGTAACACTATCACTATTGTGATAGTGTTAAGTGGGATAAGCAGCCCAGCAGAGAGTGGTATTGACTGCGGGTCAGAGTCCAAAGCCAGGGAGCACAAGTCCAGGGCCCACCTGGGGTTAAAACTGTCAGACCCCATGTGCCTCTGTGCTCTGCAAATAATCCAATTATAGCTGCTCAGCATCAGACTGATGTGAAACTGATTCATTCATCATGTGAACTGACAACTAGGTCTCAGTAGCCACATCCTCATACATTCTCTTTTCACTAAACACATCAAATGACAAGACACGAGCGTGACCCCAGTTGGGGTTCAAATTTAATAACAGCATGCTGACAGTTTTCAACTATCATTTTAGTAACAGTGGGTTATATTTGTAATTAAAATTAACTGTAGGGTTATTAAATTAATGTGATGGTTCCCATGTTTCAATGTCTTCCAGTAAAACAGAATGAAAAGTGAGCATTTCAGGATTTAGAGGTTTGCTGTACAAACCTGGCTGAAAATAAACCATGCTTCTCACTTATTTACAAAGCCCAAGGCTTTCTAAGTATAGTGTGACTGACAGTATACTGAACTATATGATACTGAACCAGGGCATAACAGTAACATCAATTGTTAGGCCTTGACACTTCTGTGTTTATGTTTACTTTGGTATACTATATGTCCAGCTTTGGACCAACAACAATTTAATGTTCTATCTTCATGTCTATTTTATTAGTTTGATAGTCAGCCTGTTTTTCCCAATCAGACACCTGTATACTCTCACACAGCTGTGTCTGCCCTTATGGTGTATCCCACTAATCTAATTATAAAGCCCTTTAACGACAAAAAGACCACTGATATACATAATTGTAATTAAATCTGACGATAATGCTAAAAGGGGTCTGAATAATTCAGATTGGGATGTTTTGGATCCACTGGAGGTCCACAGAAACAGACAGTGTGATGTCGACAGGCCTCACTGAGCTCAACAGGCCTGACCAGTTTGTGTTTGGTTAGCAACACAAACCTCCTCTGAGGGACTTCTGCATTACATTCAAACCCTTTCCCCTTCACATACAACAGTGACTTCTGAGGGACTGGAGCGTGTAATGAGAGCCAAAATAAAGAGGCACTTAAAAGTGTGGCCTCAGCACCCACAAAAGTGTCCTCAGTGTGCTCCATAATAGGGTCTGACCATGAAACCCCTCCGCTCCAGCCCACTCCCCACATGTGTGTAACTAAAAGAACTGCTATGCAAAGACTGACAATAGCCAGCATAACAATATGTTTTACTGAAATAAACTACTGCTCTGAAAAAAGAGACAAATATAGCTTTTTAAAATAAATCAGCAAATTGTATGCTTGACACATAAATGCATTATTTTGAGGATGTTATAGCTGCTATGAAATATAAGTGCTTTCTGTATTCTTTTTTGTTTATTTTCATGGCTCACACAAACCGTACGTGCTGTAAATGACACCACTTAAAGAGCCAGTGGAAATCAGAGATGATATATTTGGGACAAAAGTGCTCCTTTACATTTTACAGATCAGAGCAAGGAAAGGAGGAAGGAGGAGAACACAGCCCACTGCTACATCCTGTTAACAATGCCCTGCATTTGATATAATTACCATGTTTATTGGATTTTTATTTTCACAATGACAAAAGGCCCATCTGCCTCGAGCTGCTCTCCAACAGAGCTTGAAGATCAGCTGCAAAAAATATTGAGCAAAAATTTAAACAAATCTCAGAACTCAATACACAGTCCCTTCCAGATCTATACAAACAGATGGAACAAATGTGAAATCTTATAAAATTGCTTTTCATAGAGATTGTTCAGTTTTTTCATGCATTTCTTTAACTAACTACTATTCTTTGAGCAGTGCAACAGTGTAGTATGTCTGAGTAATAGAACAACTTTTGACAATAAAAACATGGCACAGATCAGCTTTCGGGAGTATAGGTGTTGACAGAACATCTGTATTGTTTACCCAGAAGGGAGCAAGACAATAGTTCTATAACCTCAGAAGCAATGATGCTGATAACAGTATTTTAACACTCATCTCTAGCGCTTCTTAGGAGACAACCCAGACAACACAAAAAAAATCAATATGAAGAACACTTGAAAGTTTGATCAGTAGCTGTTTGGAAACCTGTCAAATTGTCCAACCCCCTGAGTTCAACAAACCTCTGCTGATCATTTTAGCAAATAGATGTAAACAACAGCACAATTTGTTGATGTTTGGAAATGCCATGTTGAATATTTGTTTCTAATTGCTAACTGTTCCTTATGAGCCCCCCCCCCCGAGCCGGGCTCATCTGTGTCACCAGGCTGGCCTGCAGCACACAGAGGCGAGAAGCCTGTTAAAGACGTTCCACTGGGAATGAGCAAAGTGCAGTGCTGCCTCAATTTCCTCGCACTGGGATCGTATTTCTGAGGGTTATCAAGCGGCTCATTTAAATGAGGGCTGGTCACAGCAGGAACCAGCTGAACAAAGTTACTATTACCAGCGCCTCTCCTGTGCTGCTCTTACTCTCGCCTAATTGGGTTTGACTGCATTTGTTTAAATCCACAGTGGAAGAAAGAAAGAGTGGAGGGGCTGCAGAGAAACTGAAGTGTGTCAGTTTGTCCAGACATGGTGGCACTTTAGAAAAAGGCCAACCACTCTTTATTAAACAAAGGTTGGGAGATGAGGACTGGTGGGTCACTGAACAGGCCTAGTCAGTGAGTGACTGGAATAAGCCAATCCTGGTCTTTCCTCACACATGCCTGATCACCTCTGGTGGTCTCAGCTCATTTCCTCAGCCAGCAGGAGCACTGACACAGCAAGTACGGTGGAGCATGGACACCCACATGTAACCCATATACAAAAACACTGCTAATCCATTACCACTCCCACTGTTAGAAAGCCACTACACTGTTCAATGCACAGCTCCCAGATACAAATAGTTGCTCCTGTTGTTCTTTAGACATAAAAGGGGAACAGAATTAAAGTATAACAGCATTTGACACCAATCTAGAGAAAGTTAGAAGGCTTTAACAGCTCAATATGTCTGAATCAGCAGCTTTTTTCCAAGGACAACTCTGACCCTTTCACACATACTAAGGCTCTCTAAGGCTGTGTGATTTGACACAGTTACCCTTTCTGACACACTGCAAAGTCAAATGATGTTGACCATCAACCAGCAACACACAAGAGGAACTGGGGAAAAAACTGATCAAATGCTGTTTAAATGTCAGCAATCTAGTTCCCAGCCGACATAAACAAAGACAAATGATAACTTTAATGGCCGGCTACTTTTTCAAGCATGTTTTTCAACTCTTGACCACACTTTGCCTTGCATCACGCTAAAAAGGGATTCCTTGTAAATTTTATTGCAGCAGTGTCAAAAAGACTCCCATCGAAGAAGCAGTAAATATTCTAACAACGTCTAGATGCAAGGCCATTCCTGCTGGCTCCAGGCACTGAATTAGGCCGGCATGTTTCTAGTTAGACAGTCATTAAAGAGATCTTACAGCCACAGCAAATGGTTTCCTGTCCTGAGTGCTTAACTCCTGTAGTAGGAAATGTCCTAGGCCGTAAAGGGTGAACCAAACTTCCTGAACATTTTTTAAAGTTACCACAGAGGGCATGTGGCGTGTTCTGACCATACGATGTGACCAATCAAAAAAGACCCTGCCTGACCCTACATGGCACTGACCGTTTTAACAGGTGGTGTCCATTTATTGCACCGGTGATGTGTTCGATATAGAAATAACAAGCTAATTCACTTGCCAGGGAAATACTCAATTGTGTATAAAAACATAACAGTGAGTAAAAGGAAAAATAAACAGAAAAAGATTTAATGCTAATAAAATATAATAAATCAACATAAAGATGTTTAGTTTCCTACTAGGAAGGACTCAAATGGATAAAACTGTTATTTAGGGGACATATGAGATTGAGTAAAATATTTTTTTCATTTGGAATAATGCAACTCTTATCTGTTTGTCCACATGCTTAATAAGATTGGTCCGGTTATTCAATTAAAAAAGTGAATGCCTAAAATGTATATTGTACATGTATATTGTATAATGTATTACAGACTAGTTTGTATTAATGGTGCGTCTCTACTAAAGATTCAGTTGTTCAGTTTGTCATCAGACATATGTCACCTTCCATTCTTCTACAGTCCTTTGAATTAACATCATCGGCCAGCATATTAGTCCCTCGACGGTTTGCGTGTTGAGACCTGAGAGGTAGAGCACCTGCTGCCTATGGTCCATGGGTGGCTGTACCTTTATCTGTACAAAAAAGGAAGAAAACACAATAGAGTTCCCACCCCACATTGTCAGGTCTTTAGATCCAGCCTAAGCAGACAGGATGCCTTATCTGTTAGTCATGTGGAAACCCATTCAGCTTAGTTGGATGTATAATGCAGCATAAGGTGGAGTTTATGGCGCTATGGTTTGTCTGACTGTGCATATGTCTCCAGGCCTGGGGCACAGAGGTGAGACAAAGTGGAAAATATGATATTACAGCAACAGAAACTTGGGTGACTAATATCTCACAAGATGGGTTCCGACCTATCTGTTATGAATCAATGCACTCAAGAGTCAATAAAGTACTTTAAATGTCAAGTTAATAGCTGGCTGTTATGGACATAGAAGTATTAAAAGGAAAAGATGAACAATGCCTGTGTTGTAAAAAAAAAGAGGTGGGGTTGATGGCAGGTCAGATTCCTTGAGTCCATTAGCCATCCTCCCTTCATGTTTGAGGTGTCACCGATGTTAAGATAGAAGATACTTCTGCAACACAGTCTATAAATTGCATAATGATTGTCATTGTCATAGGCTGTCTTAAAAGGAACACTGTGTAACTAAAGGAGGCCAACGCAGCTAGAAACTCACACAGTACTGTTACCTCTCAATAAATTTCTTTAATATTTAAGGTAATAATAATAAGATGGTGAAGGAATTTCCCTTTAAAAGGAATCCACTATAAATTGGTAAATAACTGAAAATGCATGAGGCAAAATATTTACTCAGAGTAATAGTAAGCTTGTTACTTGGCAGGGAAAGCCATATGCACAAAAACACACATCACATGAAAACATTTACGCACACATAGTGCTGCTTTGTTTGTGGTATTGTGTCAACAACGGCAGATATGTAACTCCAGAGCGGCGCATTAGTAATGATGATGTCTAATCATTAATCATTGACTCTAGAGAAAACAGAGGGTTCACTCATGGCAGAATCAGCCTGGCCCTGGGACGGAGATTAGAGGCCTAATGAAAGCAAAACAAAGCTGGACATGTGAAATTTATTGGCACATTTAGAAAAGCAGCCCCAGAAGGACACTGCCACCAATAATCATTTCAGAATCCCAGTCAAGTGCTGTTTCCTCTGCCAGCCGCAATCTGGAGAGGGGATATTTGTGGAGTGGCTGAACAAACACTGATTTGTCGGTATCTCCATCTTTCCCAGCAGCTGGGAAGGCAGAGGGAAGGCAGGTCGCTAGTGAGCCTGCTGACGCCCCGCCTCACAACAGTTGACTTCTGGGAACAACACTGTGTGTGCTTCTAGCTCCTCCAATGACCCACTGAGCTAGAAAACACATATCCCAGCCCTCTTTTCTCTGCACTGCATCCCACTGGCCCACAAAGATATGCACAAAGGGGTGGAACTAAATTTGTATCACCCAATCAGCAACTGACCAACTAAAAAATAGTTTGTTTTTCAGTTTTTATACAAAGGACAATTTCAGATGTTACATTACCATAACCTCAAAGCATCAAATTACAATAACAGAAAACAAATTTGACCCAAATAAACATTTATTTGTATAAAACAATGGTACTTGGTTTCCTCCCACCATCCAGAGTGTACCCCACCTCGCGCCCAAAGCAGCGGCCCCCTGTGACCCATAAAGGATAAGCAGTAAAAAGTGAATGAATGAAATAGCCCATGAGTCGAGATAAAGTCAGAGATATTGGCCTTAATGGCAAGATGTCTAATGTGTGCCACATGCACAGGGCTACAAGGAAAAGGAAGTAGTGCCTAAAATAGCCATTGTTCTAAATAAGGGCCAATTTGGAGTTAATGACATTAACATCAATAGCACAGCATTTGCTGCATTTCAGATAAATATTTGGCAGAGAGGTTGGTCCACTAACCTATAGGTGTAATTCAAAGACTGTCTATAGGCCACTGATAAAATAAATACAATAAAGTCAACTCCTTTAGAGATGAATGTAGCATAAAGAAAAAAAGGTCTGCGCAATAGGAATACAATAATAATTGTTATACTTTTGGGTCTTACATTAAGACAGCACATAAATGGTTTAGTTAATAACAAGTTACATTTAATCAAATTAGTTTATGGCTTGTTTTTGACATCTTGCTGCTGTTGCTGTGTTTGTTTTTCTCTAAACACTGCATCCCTCTCCATGGTGACCACTAATTAGGGATGATTCTTGCTTGTGCCCTTTGGCCTTGGTAATTTGCCCTTTTTCATCCCTATTCTCCTCGTGTTGTAATGCTACACCTCTGCGTGCACTGTTTAAATTATTCACATCTCTAAAATAGCCCTCTGGGTCCATGAAACCAGACTGACCTCTGACCTTAATTGCTCAAAAAAATCTATATTTTTCAATTTGTGGAATTTCAGACATTTAGGAAAAGGTGAAGCAGAAGCTGATGTGAACACACAGCCTCACTCTAATAGGGCAGCGTAGCATGTGTATGTGCTGTGCAAAGGGCGGAAGTAATTACATTGGACCACAGTGCAAACTTTGTCAAACATTGTCTACATTTAAGCGTAGTATTATTGACAGTGTTGTTATTTGATATACAATATCAATATGTTTCAACAATATATTGTCCCACCCCTAGCTACACTATTTTCAAAGATTTAAATGGAGTAACACTTCAGAACTGTTTTATAGAGCATGCCATACAAAGGTTTATTTGTGAGACCATTCTACTGATGCAAGTGCAAGTGTTGTTGTAATATTTTGTAAAGAAAATATATTTTTCATGCGTACTCAACGAGCCATACATTTATTATTAAGTTTCAAGCAAATAGGCAACAGTTTACCTTTAAGAATTTGCATTTTAATTTAAGAAGAAAGACTGTGACATAAAAGTCACTGTGGCATGTCTCTGTGAAGGTGGGGCTCATATACGACAGTCTGAGTGCTTCTGGGAGGCTTGGAAATACAGCAGGGTGCCACGGCTGACACGGAGACACTTCGACCCATGAGCTCTAATCCCTTTTGAAGCAGCCCGGGCACCGACTTGGGACCATATGTTTGGAAAAGCACAAGCACTCTCCTACGCTATTTTAAGGGAATGAGAGCAAAACGTTTTGCCAACCTCCCTTCCCCCAGCAATCGGATCAGTCATCAAGTCATCCTGCGAGCTCGGATAAGAGATCTCTAAAGAAAAGGAAAAAAAAACTAAAAAAACTACAGCGCTCTCCATGCGAGAGAAAAGTAAATTGCATAAAGCACACATATGTCATTCTGATTCCTCTCAAATTGTGGATTACTACTTTGATTAATCACTGTCTTAATCTTGGCGCTGAATTTATGCCCTCCATCTCTGAGAAATAAGATTATTCCTCTCTAGCAAAGGCCTGTGATTATTTTTTCCTACGCGAGCTATTCTTCATTGCCGCGGATTGCAACTCAATTATCTTTGTGTCAGACGATTATCTCCTAGTTTAATTTAATCATCATTACGCCCCAGTCATATTTCAATTAAAGCTGCTATCATAGTGTAAGCACATACTGTACTTGAACCTGTTAGTCCTACAGTTAATATTGTGTGAAGAGCTGCCTTGGTGGATAACAGATGTCATAATTATGCACTTACTACACATATTTCACACTTGTCTGTGCTGGCGGGGCGGCAAGATCTCAGCATGGAGCGGTATTAATCTGATGGCAATATGCTTTAGTTGTGATGTATAATACCAGGGCAAGCTGCTGGGCTCTCTGCTGAACTGTTACACAGAAGTGCTGGGTTAAAGAGGTGCACACATGACTCAATTATTCAGCAAAGTCTCTGTATCTCAATGCTGTTGTAATAAATTGGCTGATTTCAGATATGGAATATGCAATGTGGAGATATATTAAATATATATAAAAGTCCAGAGGATTATTCCACTATTTCAGGATTTTCTCACCTTTTCAATGAGGTCAAAAGCTCTGGTCACATGTGGGTATACAGCTATTTTCAGGAGTTCACCCAAAAAACATACAGTATGAATTTAATTTTGCAAATTGGAACCATATTTATTTACAATTGTGAAGCAAAACACATTTTAGACAAGCATTACTTTTTAAAAGATTGATTAACAAAAAAAATAAAAATAAAAAAAGAACTATAAACATTCAATTGAGACTAATGAAAATAAATAAAGACATTTTTAAGATTAAGTGTGTGGATGTATCTTTGCCTTTTTGATGTTATTGATTTATTTAGGACAGCAAAAAGCTGTATTAAGTCATAAACATTTATTTTTATTAGCTACAATGCTGCAAAATTGATGGATTGCTTTCAGTTGAGGTTAAAGATAATATATAATTGCTCCTTGAAGTAATATTATGCATTTGTTGATGTATTGCTTCACTCAAGGTCTTCTAGTGCTATCTTGGATATAGTACAACTTTCTGATATAAAAACCAAGATGGAAAGATTTACTGCAAAATTTCACTTAATTTCTCCTTGTGAAAAAAACAATATAAGGAGCTACCAGAAAAGACAGGAACGTGGTAAACAATCACAATTAGTGTTGTTGACATGTCAATCTGTTATTCAGAGATGGATTAATAACCAAATCTGCTTTAGGTGTACTTGATCTCTACAGATTATCCATGTATTTTTCTGCAAAGGATAAGAAAACATAATCTCTCAATAACATCGTGGCAAATGTGGGACACTGTACTGTGTTTCCTTATCATTACATCAAATATTTTCTGTATAAAAAGACCGGTTTTCAAATGATATGTACCATATCCTCAAAGTACTTAGAAAAGTTGAACTATTGGTTCTTAAGTTGCAATTAAGGAAAGCCAGCCAAGTATGTCTGCACATCTAACCCAGCATGATAATGCACTAACCCTGTTGCCAGTTCAATGAATCCAGACACTAGCTGCCTGAGTTTCCTCCTGCTAAGAAGGGAGAATAGATTACCAATAGCACAGGCAGGGAGGCAAGCAAACATACAAATAAGCTGCACTCAGTTGGAGAATGCCTCGCAATTAAAGCAAAATGCCTGTGATGCCCACCAGATAGGAAATGTGTGGGACATGAACCAAATGTGCAAAGCAGACCTGCCAAGCGGCCCACTTTGAGCGGAAGAGCTCCAGGGAAAGCTTTCAGACATGTAGGATACATTATGCAAGAAAGCAAACACAAATCTTTTCCGAGTTAAATAGGTAACAAAGGATGTTGTGAAGCTCATAATGAAATTACACAAATTCAAATTATCTGATGAATCTTTGGGGAAAAAAAGGGCATTTAGCGGACTTTGCTAAATTACTTAAGTAAAGGAATCATCAAAGCAAATGCTAGATACCCATGTACCAGAACATCACCTCACTGATGCCCTGAAACCGTCTGTGAGCTAAAGGAGGCTGTGTGGCATTCTAACCAAATCTGGTAAGTATTTCAAGTTGAGTTTGATAATCTCCACAATCACAAAGGGATATCCTGGCGACTAATTTTAAGAATGAACAGTAATATGAATAATATGCTTGCGAGGCCTAGGGCCATTGGCTGCTTTGTCCTGAACAATGTGTGCAGGACAACAAAGTGGAACACACACATACAGTTCAAGCATGCACACTCACAAACACAGGTGTGCTCCAGAAAAAATTAAGCTATTTATTGTGAAGTTGATAATCACCAGAGTAGAGCAGACTGTGATCATTTTCAGACGTAAGCAATTAAATTCCCTGTGCACTGAGACAGGAGAGCGGAAGTGTCTGTTTGGTGTTTGTGCGTGCATACAGTACATCATACAAAGTACTGGACTTTATGTGTAGTCCCAGAGGAGGGGGTGGGGGAGGGTGAAACAAGGAGGTGGAGAACAGAGGCAATCAGGCATTATTGTCACTGACAGTCCTGCACCTTGATGGGCTAGGCGCTGCATTGTTTGTCACCTAACCAACCTCAATCAATCAATCATCTCCCTCGGCCTGCATCAGCGATCAATCAGCCTGGCTCGTCTCCCACACAGGGCCCTGCTCCGAGCTGCTGCCTGGCTCAAGTTTCACCGGCCAATCAAATGTCACAGCACAAAATAAGACCTATACCCAGCACTTACCATACACACAAATCTAGACCCAAACTGATAAAGTTTAAGGCACACGTGGCAAAAGTCAGCTCAATTAATGGTATATACATGCTGTTTGTAACATTACAAATGAATTATTTAAGGTAATTCATTAACAAAAATAATGCATAGCCCTTTACACAACTTTCGTAAGGTCATGTTTTATGTGTCTTACTTTTAAAACTTGTTGGTTAACATCTAAAACTTCATGGCATTTTTCAGTACATAAATATGTTTTTTTTTACAAGCAAATAACTGGGAGTCAAAGATATGTGATAAATTTACCATCAAACAGAATCAGTGAAAAATCTGTTGCCACCTCTTTAAAAGATTACTATCAGTGTTACACATTTAATGAATGATACCATGGGGTTTTTTTACGCTGTGAATGTCTTATTGGCAAGCTGTTGTACATACGTATATTTTAATAAATACATAGTCTTGCTCTAAAAGAAACTTCATAACTAGCATCACACTGTATTTCACAAGTTCTTGAGAAATAAAAGGTTTAATACGGCCTTTAAAGACAAATATTACAAAATCCACAAGTAAAAATACATTTTGCAACCTAAATTATTAATCAAAACTACCAAAATGTTATAATTCAACCATCATCCTCTTCCTGTCTATTGAGCTTCCTTATGTTGTGAGGATGGTGTGTTTTATCTGATGAGCAGTGTCTTCCTTCTGAAACCCCAAATGGGGCTGATGTTTCTTTTTTCAGCACATTAGGTTGCAGCCTTAGGGGTGCTTTGACCATTGGATCAATGGCTCTCGCGCTCCTGTCACCATTCATTTGGAGTGAGCGAGCGCTGGCTCCAGTCCTCATCTGCCGCTGGCCCTGCTTTCACCTGGCCGCCTCTCTCTCCCTGAGCTCCCCTGACAGCTGGCTGCCACAACCGGCAGCAGACAGACGACGAGTCCTTCAGCTCCACAAATGCATGCCCGCCCTCTATAAACAGTGGCTAGCATGAATCACGTGCCCCCCTTTTTTCCTCATATTGCACTAGTGCACCATCACTGTGTCTTTACCCCTTTTACCAGTCGACCTGTCTGTCTCTGAAGCTCTCACACTGTCTGCTCTCTGGTCTCTGGAGAAGGAAAGGAAGAAGGAAAGGAAGACATCATTGTGCAGAACCAGCTCTAGGCCAGAGTGTCTTGGACATCGGCTTACACCCACGATCCGGCTCCTGCATCGGTCACCATCTCTGGACATTTGTTTTACATCAGGAAATCAAAACCAAATCTTGTTTCCTAAAAAAAAAACTCAATCAAATTATACACAAACAGTGTAAAACAAGTTAAGTTAGATAGATAGAAATTACATTTAAACTTCTGTTATGAGAAGCCAAACTAGATCAAACTGCTTTTACTGCAACATTAAAACTGTTTACTATTCAGGAACAACAAACGCTCCTAAATATCCCCCACTAGTTATTGTGCCCTTGTGCTACAGAACATATTGCACTGTATGTAAAAATGAACAAACCTCGGCTGGGCGTCAGCCATCGAAGAGGAGGCTTGTTTTATCGCCTGTACTTTATTACAGTTTGCCATCTGCACGGAGGTATGTTAATAGCTAGCTGCGACTATTTACACATATGAAAAAGTACATCCATCTGCCATGTTGTGCCACTTTCACATGAATCAGTCCCACCTTCCCCAGCGAACAACTGCTGTTTATTCACAAGGTGACAGGCAGCACCCAAGCCTGGCGACACCTGCACCTTACATCCTGCCGTCTGACATATGTGAACCACAAATACAGAAACATCTCACATCTCACTTTGCCATGTCACATCCTCCCCATAACCCACCGTCTCAATCGCTGCATTTTTCAAGGTTACAATAGACGGCATATTTTTGCACTTTATTTGGAGGGGATTATTATGGAGAGGCACTTGTGTCAAATGAACAACAACCTATCAAATCTAATCAGTCAGCAAGGGATTATACAGTTAATTACTTATATAGTCATTTAGGTTAATACCTTCACCAGGGCTTGGCTTAACACACTGCCAGGTGACTTAAGCTGGCTGGGTACACTGGGGCCATTTAAGGCAACTAAAAGATCAATGTTCAGCACTTATTATCTTCACTGAAATATTGTATGCACTTCCTAAAGTGACAGCAAAGCGCCTTGAGGAAAAACTGTGCTTTTAACTGCAGCAATTATCAACTAATATACTGGTGTAAGCATAATGCTCCACTCGCATCACATTATGGCCTTTTTTATTTATTTATTTTGGTGCACGCATCAGTAGACTATAATGGATGAATAAAACAGATCCATAGAATGTAAATATCAGTGCGGAAAGTAAAATAAAACAATTCTTGATTATGTGCGCAGAAGCATTGTTGACTGCAGTAAATACAAGCCTAGCATTACGCCGTAAGTGTGCCGTAAATCACCATCTGTGAGAATGTATGACCACGCATCAGTCAACAATAGCAATAATCTCACTAATCGGTGCATTCTGCAGCAGCTACAAAAACAAAAAGTCTTTTTTAGGCAACAGTCTTACAAACAGGAAATAAACCAAAAGACCATTTCTTTTTAAATCTTCCAGTACTACCAATCCAGCTATGAATAATGAATCAAATAATAACACTTTTCTCCCTAAATGTAGCCTAATATGTGGCATAAATCATGGCGGGCCAGTGAGCAGAGGTATGTACAGTGTGTCTGAGGTGAGGGAACTTTAAGCATTAATCCTTACCTGACACTAATACTTGATGTATGATTGACCCTGAAGCAGGACACTGAACATTACAATCTGGGCCATATGGCAAGACATTAGCCCTTCCACCCTCCTGTAGGATAATCTCTCCATTCTGGCAATGTCTTTTCTTCACAGATTTCTTTGCACAATAATTGCATGACAGTATTAACGTATTGGGACAGATTTAGAACAGCCTGCGTCACTGGACAGAGGAGGGGCTATAACCCGAGGAAGTAAGGAAACATAATCTGTGAGCAAGGATCTATGCAGACACTCTTCAGAAGACCTCTAGTATAGTACTTCATGTCTAAGTTTGATATAGTTTAAGTTCAAAACTATACAATATATACTAGCCTGTTTTGAATACAGTTGCTAAATAACAAGAGCAATAAAGCAAGACTTTAACTAAACTTTAAATAACTTAATCACAAGCCATATCATGATAAAATAATTTGTGTGTAAATTTATATTAATTGTCATATTGTTCTGCCTTATTGTCAGTTTTAGTGAAATTGACACATTTGCATAATTGGTGATTTGAATGTTTGAATCAAATAAATCACATAAACACTGCACTGATGCCAAATTCCAATTCCTGTTTGATCTACAATGACCCAGATGCTCATAATCAGCTAACTAAAACCATTGAGACTGAGGGGTGACAGGCCCCAACGATGAGCTGTACACAGCCAAACATATCACACCTTTCACCCTCCTGCAGATCTTCAACACACCACAAAGGCATACATATGCTCAGCCCCACCACCCAGCTGCCTCTTCCTCTTCAATCCCTCAAGCCTCAAACACTAGTCCTGCCGCAGTACAGAGCGGGCAAAATCTCAGGCCTCTTCTCCAGGCCGGCTAGTAATGAACAAATTCACTGCACATTACTCTGGACTTGATCTCTAGCAAAATAGTGCTGGAACAAACAATTTGGTTTGTCAACACCTTTCTCTGGACTCCTCCATCAATGTCAGGGGTCCAAATTTAAACAGCAAAGTGCATTTGACTGCAGGACCCTGAGCTGATTAGACTTCCCAGCTCAGCGAATTGCTCCAGACAGCCCGGCAGCTCTGATTGCTAACCCAGCTTGAAAATAGTCTCGGCTGCCCGGGATTAGCATGAATATTTTGATATAGATCGATAAGCAATCTCCACTCCATAAGAAATGCCAGCAGCCTTCATTTGGCTGATCAAACGCACATCAGCTGGCGGGCGACAGCTGGCTATTGTTTTTCGGCCGGGACTCTGTTGAGAGAGCGAATCCGTGGGAGTGATCCACAAGCACGACTTGCTACTCTTCCCACCTAATCGTGGAAACAATCACTGCTTCACAGGATCCCATCTCCCAGGGATGGACCCACTCAAATGAGGAAGGCAGAGGGCCCGACCGCAGGGGGACAGAGTTCATTACAGCTGTGGTCTCAAACTGCTTGGCCACCAAACACTGCTGACCCGGAAGTAACGGCTAGGTCAGCAATCTATCTGTTTACCTTCTCTGCACCTAAATGCATTTCATTGGATTAGACCGTAGACTGACCAATAGATTGAGGTTGCTATGTCTGGATTGTAAGATACCTTTTTACAATCTACTGCAAATTTTAGAAGGTTGGACTAAAAACCTCAACACAGCAAAGCTTTTCTTTAACTCGTACAGAAATTCAGATTCAGAAAATATAGTATGTGTGCACATCTTAAACTAACTTTTTGGACTGATCACTCCCTTCACAGACCCTTTGTCAGACCCTATAAAAGGCCACAGGTGTGACCTAAGCATTTAGCAGTTAACTAATGCAGAGTGAGACCACACGCCACTGACAGACCTAAGGCTCCCACACGGGACTAATACGGAGAGGCTGAAAACCACAACGGAAGGAAATGGTGCACCAATTGTAAATTGCAGGTTTAATTCATTAGGAAGTGTCACTTTATTCCAGGGCACTCTGAGCAGGCCGATTAAAAAGTGGTAATCAGGATTAATTAAGGGAATATATATGTGAGGATTAGCAGGCCTTTTCGTTGCATGGACGAAAAGCTCTCTCTCCTCTATATTCCTCTGTCAGTCTGTTAAGAACTGAGCTCTACCGCCTTTCTAGCATTCTTCCCTGGCATCTTGATTTGATGGACTCTCCACTTCACTTACATTTACAGTAAAATGGCACTGTTTAAAGCCACCCACAGCAACTTCAAGCGTGAAATTAAATATATCTTGAATTATTAATTGAATTAAGGGTTGCTATTGTACATTGCTATTGTTATCATAAAATAAAATACAATAACTGTTCACTTCGACCACTTTTAAACGTCTTGTTTTTTACCAGATAAAAATAGAAATAAAAACACATGAAGGTAAATAATAGAAATAATATGTATATTTTCTTAGATATTTTCTATTTTTTACACAGATCAAACTTATTTTATGTTATTTATTTAATGTTATTAATATTAATATTAAAATGTATATTAATGTTAATATTTTCTAATTTCTACAATGCACACAAGTTTTGAAACCATATCTTGGAAAACAGTAGTGTTAATCAAACTTTTTTTTTTTTTTTTAAATCACTGCAGAAAGAAATGTGTACTACTTAAGATGCAGCAGATGAGAAGACAAATAGATGGTGAGAAGATCCGTTACTCTCCAAATGCTTAATGTCATCACAAATTTTAGTCAGCCCCCTCAGGTCAGATTTATTACAGAAATCTTTCAAACGGCCTCTTTATCAGTGTTTATGTTATTACTTCAACATGTTTCAGTTAACACAACCTTGAATCACGGCAGTTCAAGTGCGAGGATGGGCTGTTTTGCTTGCAGTGCAGCCCCATCATTGATGTTAGTAGATGACTCATGCCCTGTTCCTTGGCACAGACTCAGACCAAATTTTTCATCCTGCTTGACTCTCAAGTGCTGTCAGGGTGGCCCTTAACAGTGGCGCTGGAATATTAATTCAACAAGAAGGCTTTATTTTGATTTTGGTTGAATGAGTAAACTATATAACTTTGCTTTTCACCTAAAGTATGATACAGAAGTTAGTATTTGGTTATACTAAATGATGCATTAGTGGAGACCAAATGCAAGGTCAAACCATACAAAACTTGAGGTTTGTGCTAGAGGAGGTCACATAAAAAAATATTAAAATTTAAGTGTTTATGGAAGGACCACACAAGCTGAGCAAAGAGAGCATTAGAGAAGCATAAATGTCATAAAGTGCGTGACAAAACAGTACAAATGTAAAATTCAAGTTGAAGTGCTGTGTATAGATGGCAACGCTAAGTGAATGTGGTGCATGAGAAAGACTTCGACAGGCTTTAAACAAGTCAGGAAGTATCTATTGGAAGCAATCAACAGGGATACATTATAAGCAGTTTAGATATTTCCTCCTCATCCAATACTTACAAACACAGTTTACTTCACTGTGCAATTTAATGATTTTTGGGATCTGAAAACAGGTTTGGGTGCAGCTGAGGACTTAAATAATAGCAGGAGTGGTATTGAACCTCTTCGCAGAAGATCAAATGCAGCTTTCATTAGTTTAGTACAGCGTCGAGGCTCATTGATGACTTGTCAGACAGTCTTCCCTTCAATGTGCAGCGAGAGGCTCTAAAAATCATCCTTTTACTGAGCCCTCTCGGCTGTAAATTCTGCCCAGCTCAATACTGCAACCCCCCCATCTCTAAAGCTCCATTATTTCTTACCATGGATTAACCCTATGCTGCTGATCAAAAGGAAAGCTTCTCTGTGCATCTGCCGAGACCTAGACCCATCCATCCATTAGCTGCTCATAATGAAATCTTCAACTTATTATTATGGAAAAATCCATTGTTTGTCCACAGGTACCATATTTAGTGGGAGAGCATGATCTTCCGGAGGATTAAGGAAATGCTTTAGGGGCTTTTGCTGCTCTTCAGAGGGAAGGAGGAGGTGGGGGTGTTGGGGGAGTGGAGAGGAAAGATTGCCTCACAAAATCAGTGGTCTTATGCACCTTTTGTGGGGTGAGACTGTTTCCAATTAAGACAGCATGAGCCGCACAATATCACATTGTCACGCAGTAAACAGAGCTCCACTTCCCACAGAAACAGGACTGTATCCCCCTAAAGGCGCTAATGATTGTGTCACTGTCCCATTTGCCTGCAGTGTCTGAACAGCTTAATAGAGACATAACACTGAACGATCAAAGCGGGCAGAAGATACTGATCATATTTAGGACGTGACCTGGGCATGGCTGCCATTCGTTGCATTAGCCCACTCTTGTGTTTGAAGTGTACTTACAGTAAATATGATACATACGCCAGGCCTAAAAGCTTTACATAAAACTGTCTTCAAAGAGCATATTAACCCATCTTTGTTTACAAGATACAAGTCGGAGAAAAAGACAATTTGGCGCAATGGTCGTAAAAACGCAGTGCTCTCCACCTCACTGGCATGCATAGACACACACACAGCGCCGACATAACGCAGACACTAGGCTAAATCACTCGAGACGGGGCATTTAAGACAGAGTGTCACATTTCTATGTAATAAATAGCAGAGATTGATTTGACCTCCCAGTCAGGTCCTACACAAGTTAAGAAAAATGGAAGCTCTCACTCTCTAGAGATCCCTCAGAAGGAAATCAGATAGGTTGTTGTGGGTTTAAGAACCGCAGCAGTCCGGCAGTGTCAATATGGCCCCGCTATCAAGCGACCCGCCGTCATACTACAGCAGGACCAAAGCATTGCAGAGGCATAAGAGCTAAACATCTCTAGCTGTTATATGTGCTTGGCTAGAGAAAGAAAGGTCAAAAGGTTCCTGTTACTTAGGGGACAACAAACCTATCTTTTGCATAATTCACAATTCCCCACTGGTCAATTTCCAAATTTAGCCACACAGTATTCATCCACTTAACGCCATAGAGAAATTACAGAACCGTCCAGCAGGTGTAAGCTAACAACAGTCCTAGTACAACATTGTTCTTCTGTGTTTAGTGTTTTTTTAAGCTGCAAGTCGTGGGGTTAATGTTTAAGCCTATAGACAGACTCAGTGTTTAGTTTTGTTAGTAGAGTTAATTAATGACAGAAACAAGTCAGCTCAAGTTCACAACACATTTCTATCAATTAATTTAATTACTAATAAATACAAATAAAGTTTTACTGTATCTAACGTATTACAAAGTAAAGCTATTCTCTGCCAAGTGAACTGGTCTTTAGACAATTCTTTCACATCTTCATTCACTTCTACACTGTTCTAGAGATTGTGAGCAATGGTTTTAGAAGAAATATGTCAATTAACACAATATATTATACAAAACAGCATTTTCACTTCTACCATCTTCGTTAGTTAGTACGTTTATTTATTATCATCTTCATAAGAAAAAAAAAAAGAAGCATGTTATGCCATGTCACCAGCAGGTGTTCATGTTTGTCCAAAGCCTCCAATACCAGAGTAATGTAGCTCAAGTCCTAAATTTGAACATGTTACCAGAAGGCATACACTTTTAGCTTAAATAGGGGGTGGTGTCTCTGTAAGCATTTACAGTGACAGAATGAGAGGAAATTGCCCAAGACATTGGACAGAAAAATGTATGTATGTCTGGCACCCAGCTGCAGGTCAAAGCTAAAACAGTGTTTGTCATATTAAAGTGCATTCCACATAACAGTTATGTCTTGATAACTGTGAACACTTTGATTCCAAGCACCTGCCCCTCTAATCTCCAAGCAATATTTGTTTGGAAGAACAGAACATCAGAGACTCAATGCAGACAGAATAACAGGGAAAGTGGTCAACCTCAACAAGAACGGAAATAAACAGAAGCTGTTCCCAGAGAGAAACATGTGGAGCCCATAAAGACCACATCCTAATTATAATGCTACAGCCCCATGAATTATCAATGACGCAGTGACGCATGTAGTGACACCATCGTCAAAATATGTAGCTATCACTTCACATGATAGCTGTTACCATTTAGTTACCATTATAGGGTTAGGCATACCAAACTACAGCTGAGGAATATATGAATGAAATATTTACTTCCGGTCTGCCAAACATCTTTGGAGGATTCTTAAAGTATATAAAAATACTACAAATATTGACAATCTGTAAGAAATGACTGGTCATGTGGTACAGCCAATCAAACTGTCAGTGAAATAATTGAGACAGATATTGTGCATTTTAAATAATGTATCCAAATGACCAAAAAAAATTATTATATATTATATTATGTATATGTATATATAATAATTCTTTTTATTTATTTATTAAATTATATATATATATATATATATATATATATATATATAAATAAAAGAGTCATTCACACTGTTAACACTGCAGAAAAACACCAGATTACTGAGGCTCCATTGGCTGCGAATTGCTTGCTTGCATTAGCAGCTCTGCACAACAGAGGTAAACCAACCAGTGATGAACGATGACAGCACAGTCAATGAAAAATCAACTGGGAAGCACAAAGCTCTTAATGCTCAGCCATATTGGTTGCTGACGGGAGCAAATAACATCAGCATTGCACTTACAGAGACCAATCATACATTTCCACCAGCAACAACACACGTTCTGGCCTGCCATAAATTCTCTCCCCTGATTAAACAGTAAATTCTGCATGCCTATCAGGGTCCCATTAAGCGGGGGTCCGCTTTCAAAAACATCATTAATCAACCAAGAGATATGGCACAAAATATCAGTCATCGATTGTAACCACTTATGACAGGTTACACAGTTTTATATCTGCAGTGAGCACTCGCTGATCTATCAATTACCAGGAGACCTTACCGCATGCTAATTGTGCATTTTCCTCTCTAATGCATTTGCACTGTTATCTTATAGGCTAATGAAACCAAACAAATCAATAAATATAAATTATACATGCAAAGATGTACTGCTGTGAACATAAAGCCTCTAATTAATTGCACCTGATTAATTTATATACTTTAATTATCTCCCCTTGCTGCAGATGGCATAAATATCTGGACAATCTGCTTATTGCTATGTCAGTCATAAAGTGGCAGACTATTAGGTAGGGCTAGCTTTGTCACTGGAAAACATACAGTTGCTGACATAAAAAAGCCTTGCCTCTGAATAATTTAAAGACAGCAAATTGCTAAACAATGCAAGGCTTGAGACTGTGGTATTTTCTGGCTTGTTTGTATAAATGTGTGTCCATTTAGCATACACTAAATAAAACTCACTGGTCCATTTTTTGTTGACATCTTTTTTTTTTTTTTATCTATTTTGGCTAAATGGTTCACACAAGGAGCCAAGTCCTCTGCAGAACATTTAGCAAAATATAGAGCAAAATAGAGTTCCAGATAATGGATAACCATATTAACTTCTACTTTACTGTGTGAGATGTTTTCAAAACAGTTGGGCAGTTTTTGATACACTTTAAATGAACTTCCATTATTAATTCTGCCAACTCTTATTGTGTTTATACATATATCACTGGCTACTTGTGGTATATGCATGCGAGTGCTGACAGTTGTGGGGGACTCTTTTTCAGACTGAACTGATAAACAACGCTTAGCATTGTTAGCATTCTTCATTTAAACCAATTGCTACGCATAGCCACAAGCTAATGAGCATGAGAGACAATTTTCATACTGAGAAGGGAAAATACTGCAAGGTCTGTGAGAAGCCATGTCTGGTGAAGAAAAACACTTAAGAGTTTATGAAGCCTGAAATGATATTTGGAACAAGGTCACACAGTTAGCTGTTGTTAGCTTATGATGCTAACAATAAATAGGCTACCATTAACTGTCATTATCCTCATTATGATAATCAAAACTAAAATTAGACTTTGCATATTTTAAGCCTCAAGTAGTAAGGTAACTATTAAATGGACTGTTATCTGACTTTAAATATTATCCAGCAGCAATATTCTACATAGTAAATAAATACAGTCCTTTTCTCATCTGCTAAAATATCTGGTTTGCAAATGTCACATTGAAGTAAACCCAGAATTAGTATAGTTGTGTTTTTTAGTGATGCTAACCAACATGCACATTATTCTTTATTGACCAATGGCTTCTCAGTCCAGTCCTACTGTCGAATGACTGAAGCACAGTAAAATCACTACAAGGAACAAAAAGTGTAGTTGGCCAAATAACTTGCTGTGAAAGGGTGCACAAGGGGAATGATATCAAGTCTTCTAGGGGTTTACATCTTGATGCTAATGATGGTGTTTTTAGTATAATTACCCCTACAGGGTACTTGGCACTATAATTACTAGAAAGACATTACAGAGGAGCATTAATGTGTCCAGGTACAGTGAATATGTCGGTATACAAGGTGACGGAGCTGTATCGGAAGAGAAAACTACTTATTTTATCCACATGTGCCAAACTGCACCCCGGAAAATGAGTCATCCCTGAAACAGTAACAAGTATTTTGATATAGTTTCAAAAGTTCAAGTGTGTTTTGTCTTTAAATGCTGCAGTCATGTGGGAGTTCAAACAATCTCCGTTTTATAGCTGGGACCAAACTGCAGTTAATCAGTTGCCCACAGTTGAATGTATTTTATTAAGTAAGCGAATACCTGGCAGGGATGTCTCATACTTCTGTGCGACTCCAGACATATAGTTTAGACCACATAAATGCCACAATGCCTGTAAAAACACCTAGACTTTTTGGCCCCGACTTCAAACATTGCTTGTAGAACTTTAATGTGGTCAAAAATTGGGTAAAAAAAATAAGTTACATCTCAGTGTTGTTGAATTTGTGTCATCAGAAATAGCAGATGGAAAAAGACCACTCCTTAGCTTAAAGCTGGGGATTTCTTTAAGTTCATGTTTTAGACAAATACATACACAATGACCCATACCATTCCAATACATAGGCTACACAACAAAAAATAAACATATTTGGGAATAAAAGCAGAATTCTGTTGCACAATTGTGTCTTTATCTCACTATGCCCTGAGAGCCCAGACTTTAAATCATCCTGATATGATTTAGTCACTTTCAAACAATAATGATCATGGAAAAGAGCATCATTTGGGAGGAGGTGATCAATCAGAGGCTCATTCGGCTTTAATTCATGTAGATGCACACCTAATACTCATTACAAAGATGCAATTTCCAGCCAGTCAGCGTAGATTAATGGGGAAGCTGCTCTCCCAGTGTTTCTTTGCGCAGTGCCATGCCTCAGGCAGGATAGATGACTTCCATACACACACCACCCATTCACGCACTCATTTGTTTAGCACAGACACTTATGACAAACTGGTTAGCTGACAACATCGGAGTGTGAGAGCAGCAGAAAATGACACAAAGGACAGGTACACTTTAGTGCATGAACAAAAAAATGTATTTTATTTAATTTTTTAGTTATATGTTTTTCTGTTTGTTTATTTATTGGTATTTTATGAGATTTATGTATTTTGGAAATGCTGCTGTAAAATCTCAAGATAGAAGATGACTACCACTTACAATTAATTTATTTAACATTTATTGATCCAGATTGAAATATATTTATATTTATAAGAGGTATTCAGAAAAAAAGTATTTAGCACAAAACTGAAGGCCTTTATTTGTATATGCATTTTATCCGCTTGTGTTTCTGAGAGGATTTGGCCTGTAGTGTGTGTTTATTTGGGTTGTCACAAAAATCCACTATGTCAAAAGACTGTTTGTGTGAATAACACTTTGTGGATCCTCTTTAAAAACTTTAGCAAATAGCTAAAAGATTTAACATTTTACATTATGAAATTCTGTGACTGCATAAATTAATTAATTTTAATACAATTTGAGTAAAGTGTATTTAAAGAATACCTTTGTGGACTGTTTGATTTTGCCACAAATATAAGTAACAGGGCACTTGCGGAGTGTGATTGCCATTGTCCTCATGCCACTTCGCTTCGCTTCATAGCAGCAGGAGCACTGCCCCGAGCAGCTCCAGGTGTGTGGAGGGGAGCGCTGTGCCATGGGCAATATCACTGCTCAGGCTTGGAGCGCCATTCTGCCCCTGGCCCTCCCCATGCACCTCTCTGTTTGCCCATTCTCCCTTAGCCAGCCCAGCCATCCATTCTGCATTAATTGGGTTTGGTGCTGGAATCCCTCGATCACGGCACATCCTCACGCCCAATCGCCATCCGTAAAGACAAGCATGTTTAAAGCAACAATTATCATAATTGCTGCAGAGCACTCAGCTAAGGGAATAAGCAAATCTGATTAAGGGCCCTTCTGCATGATCAAATATTAATCTGATGTGTCTTCACTCTGACCTGGCTTGGAACATAAGAGGCTCTTATGGTCTTATGCATTAACAGATTTGCACTGGCTGAACTCATAGCAACTAATAATATTGGACATGTAAGTCAAAGCACTGAAGAAATCGTCTCAGAGCATAATCCACTTACAATCAAACTAAATAAAAATAGCAGGGATAATAATCAGAGTTTTACAATTGAAATTTGAACAACAATTTGAAATTGATAACAATTTTATAACTCACACCTGTTGGACTTAGTTTTACCATACACACAAGAAAATCTTCAACAGGCCAGCTAAGGAGGGCATTTAAAATAAATCTACATATACAGTATCATAATTAAAATTACAACAAATTCTTAAAAAAAAAGGTACATTTTAATATGCTAACTGACATGTTTAATTCAGTTCAATCAAATATTAGTTATCAAATTGTTTCTAAAATTTGTAACATCTTTTTTTCATTTTGGTTTTGGATAGTATTAGCAGTCCAATGGTGGAACATTCTGTGATAACAAAATATAACTGGATGTGTTTACTGCTAGTGTAGCTCACTAACGTTGCAGCAGTAAAAGGGGGTAAAGTGTTTGGGCCAAAAAGCTGGAGTTAATCACTGAAAGAAAAGGTGTTTATACCGAGTTTAGAAAGAAGATAATAAGAGGGTGTTTAGAGTTTAAATGTTATTTCTGTTTTATTAAGTGGAAATAAAACTGTTCAAACTCCAAGCCTGCACACCTTTAAGGTTCATCATCCGTGAAGTCCACTGGCTCGTCAGAGTTTACTTCCAGCTTACAGTAGAGAGTACAGAACAGGCAATAAACAAGATGGCCATGAACCAGACAGCGACTGGCAGTTTAGAGGAGATTAGAATAATATTAAATCAACACAAATACCCTGTATTTAACAACGCAAAACAGCTTGTACGAATCATTGGATTATGAATCTGGATTACATCTCTCTGCCTGCTTCATGTAAGCTGTACTGAAGGATGGGGGCTCCACATGACCTAATCTACTTACAAAACATATTCACTATGATTTATAAATACGATAAGGCTTATTAGGTCACATCCTAATTTAAAACATATTGTTTACTCTGTTTGGCAATAGTGCAACAGATGTCTTTGGCACCCGCTGCTGCTTCTCACTAAATAAATGCAGTTTTGTATTTTGAGCAGTTACCACACACTCAGAAAAAAAAAAAAATAGACATTCCCAAAAAATAAAAATTAAGAAAATAAAAAAATAAAAAAAGAGATTACAATCTAAAATATAATTTATATAAAAGATATACAAGATTGTACACTAAACACAATTTGTAAGATTTTGATGCCTAAAATAAAATTTAAACTGAAATAGTTATGTAATTTAGGAAATGTATGAACTGATGTTAATTTAGTTGTGCCTCAGATTTAATTTAGAGCAGTTCTGTGAAACAAGTCTGAGGCTGTTTGTGCGAATGATCCTTCTTGACTAATATGAGATTAACCCAGATTGTATGCAAAAATAAAACACTAACTCGCTGCTTGCGTGATGCTTATTGCATCCGTATGACTACAGCTATTTGCATGGCTCTAAAATATATATATTAGTACAGTATAATTACAAATAAAAAACAACCTTTTTTCTTTATTTTTAGATGTTATTCAGAGTGAGATAAAGCAGTAGTTCCATATATCAGAGACTAAAGTTAGTTAAACAGCTTTCTGTAAAAAGCATCATTCATCTTTTTTATAGTATAATTTATAATATACCTAGAGAACGTATGTGGGAGACAAAATGATGCATGGTGCCACTAAATTTCAGTTAAACCAACACATGCACAGGAGGTTTAGGCAGCCTCTGGCAGATAACAAGAAAATAGTCACAGTTTAACAGAGACAAGGATGAGAAAAACAAATTAATCTAAAATAGTGTAGAACACATGTATACATTATAAATTGAGTGATACAGATTAAACTTTAACATTACTAAAAAGTGAGAATGTTTCTATTCAAAATTATATATTGCATTTTTTCCTGTATTTTAAACACAATTATTTATTTACTCAAAAGCAAAGAAGACCAAGACAGTATGTGGGTATTCCTACATTACTCAGCCTGAGTTCATCTCACAGCACAGTCTGAGCACTCAGATGGAGGAGAAGGCAGTGTTTTTATGGCACACTGCGTCGCACCCTGACGCCACAGACTGACCTGTGTTAAAGTGATCACAGCTCAGC
Organism: Perccottus glenii; assembly: GCA_024416835.2. Taxonomy (NCBI): domain Eukaryota; kingdom Metazoa; phylum Chordata; class Actinopteri; order Gobiiformes; family Odontobutidae; genus Perccottus; species Perccottus glenii. The sequence goes on from CM044548.2 coordinate 9,981,229, forward strand.
GGACTGCATACAAGGTCAGAAAGCCTTCGTAGGTGCTGAGCGACAACTCCAAGGCAAAGCATAGGCTGCTCAAGACCATGTGAATATTTGTGAACAGAAGAGTGCTTCTGTGCACTCTACGTATGTCTCTTGTTCTGTCCTCAGCTACAATTGGATTATTGAAGTACCCCTCCAATTCTGAACTGTTCCCAAAGATTTAATATGCCACTGGAATTTGATATATGACTTAATTTAGATGGAAACCTCATGACATGGGACTTGTGACATCCTGTTAAAGCACTTATTAACTCTTTGTGAGCATATTAATGCCCCATCCTTGGATTCAGGTTTTAAAAAAAACGTTTTACTTCAAAATGGCTGACAAAATAAAAAATATTTTTTGATATATTTTTTTTATTATTTCATTAATCATTTATACATAATATTTACTGGCTTTGCATAATAGATTATAAAAAGGTTGGTTAAGTTTACTTATTGTTACTTGTTCATTAAGGTTTCTTGATTTTTTTTCTTTTTCAAGCATGAAGTTGTCTGCAAAGAGCTTATGCTGTCAACGTTATTTCCATTCTATTCTATTGTAACTTTATTAACACCAGTGTGATTAACATGATTTAACTCTATTGTGTGCACTGAGGTAAGTGGCTGAGGTTTCTTTACACTTTGGTGCTCCTGGAGTCCAGGCAGGTGCACACAGCCCACTGTAGGGTATCAGGTATCCCCCTTGGCCTAGGCCTCTCCTATTTGTCATGGTGAATGAGTGGTCTGCCTGACTGCACTTTCTCATTCCATTTCCTCCCAGGCTGCACTGAGGCCCTACCACCCACTGTATGCTGTCATTTCTTTAACCCCTTTTCCATTCACATGAAGTGTGGCCAATAATGCTCTCTCACATTCCTTCTCTTAGTAGCTTACACGCTACGGTCCCCTACCTCAGCCCCCCGAATCCCCCATCCACAACACTCACACCCCTCAGCTACACCAAGCCTAATGGTGAGATAAGTCACAGGTGGTTTGACAAGTAAAAGAAACAACAATACAACATTTTCAGCATAATAGAAATACAATAACACAAGTATTTTTTAAATAATTACACTTACCTAAGAATACCTAAGAATAATGCTCAGAAGTGTAAATACTAACCTCCCGTCTCTGTCCACTTAGACATAAAGAGGCTCTAATTTCCGTGCATAATTCCTCTCACACGTACACGTACGTAGTGATATCTGGATCAGCCATACTGCCACCATGTTCTACAACAGAAATCTCCCACCAAGCCCACCAGCATCCCACCTGCAACAATAAGAACTAGAAGGCAAACCAGTGTGTGCTCACTGCTCAGTATGGGCAACACAAGTGAAGGTAATTGAAGAACACCCACAGCTCATCCTATAAAGAAACTTTGCTTCTTTTCTTTTTTCCTGCTAAAAGAAAACCAGGAAATCTCCACTTAATTTAACAAACATTTGCCTCAACCCAGGAACTAGCTGGGGCAATTTTTTTTTTTCTAGTTTGCACTGTGTCTGTGGGAGTCTGAAGAACATATGTTGTCTAACTGCACATTAGATGCAATGTGAAGAGACTACTGCACCATCTGCTGGCCAAAGAGAATTCAGTATGAGAAAGCAACAGAAAAAGTTTCTAAACAAGTTGATCCTAGAAAGCGAGAAGTGTGGAATGTTGGTGACCACCAGATGCCCAGCATATTAAGTATTTAATTTAAAATATAGCCATGGGGCACTACAGAAAACAGAAAAACTGAAAATGCATAAATTCAAGTTCAAGCAGGCCTTAAAGTCACATTCATAACGGAGCAGTGTGACACTTACATAAAGCATATAAACAACCTTTTACATTCTTAGCCTCATTTCCCGCTGTGGACTTCTCGGACAGCTAATAATGACTTAATCAGCCTGATTGCACATTCATCACTGTGATCTGTTTCACTTTTTTCAGCTGAGGGGAGAGCATGTTTTACTTGGGAAATGAAATATTTAGTGACCTGTTCCTTTTGCCCTTACACTGGAGACAGAGGCCCTACAGCTGAGTAAACAGCAAGGCTGAATAGTGGACAGGTACTGCTATAGCCCACTGACCAATAAACCACTGCTACTCGGATAAAACACTTGTACTTCATATACCATCTCAGGGCCTGGTTGAAATACCAAAATAACAATAAGATAATTATTTTTTTCTTTTCAACATTATCCAGCAAAGGATGATGGCTCCTCACCATTTCACAAAAATGAGAATCTGAGTCATCTAAAAGTGACCTTATAGATTACATACAGACAACATACAAGTATACTAATATTTGGGAGAAAAGAAAGTGTTGGGGGGATTTTATGTTTCACAAACAACCTACAAAAAGCTATGGCCATGTGACCTTTGAGATATGTTGCAAAACCAATATTAGTTTTACTGACCCATTGCAGTGAGGACATTTATGCGGCTGTAAATCGAATAAGAAATCAGGGCTTTGCAAGGCTTTTTAAGAAAAAAAGGCATTTGCTGTTGTCTTTTTAGAACTTTACCATGTTAAGAGTTTCTAATATTAAATTTGAAATGCATATACCACATCTCTAAAATTATTAAAATACTTGATTACATAAAGACTTGCTTCTCAGTCTGTGAGGAGTTTGACATGTCCCCCCTAAATGTTCCTTTCCAACCGTATTATGATGATCATCTGAAGCTAAAAGCACAACTTGAAGATTGATGAAGATAGATTAGCTGTGGTTGATCAAAGCATATTGAATTCTTACCTCTCAGTCGTTCTCAAATGACCAGTCAGCACTAATGCACCCATATTGTGTCTATAAGTGTGAATTGATTTATATTGCTTCAAAGCATCCCCAAGACAGTGAAAGAGCAGCACTGAACCCAATACCAATTATATATGTTTGTTTCTGGGGAAATGGCCACTCAGTTCATAGGATCAATGGTGGTATCAAAGGTCAGAGAAATACATTTCTGCTGCAAAGTTAGTGCAGCATCCAACATCCGACTAACCATCTGAGGGGCCACAGCAACTAGGAAAAACATAGCCCGCATGTTTCTTAAGGCAAATATATACACTACTACAACATTGAAATCTAATAAGTAAAGTACATTCATATCCATATTAAATGCAAGGGTTTTACTTGGAGGCAATAACCCAAGTCTTGCTCAATTAACTTTGTAAGAAAGACTATTGATATTCATATGCAAATCTAATTAAAGAGCATATTAATTACCCTGGTCTGAATGCCTCTGCTGAAACTTACACCTAGGGAGCCCACTGAGAGGATATCCTTCTGAAAGCATGCCTTATAGATTGTTGCTTTTCTCTTTTACTGCTGACGTCTCAAAGGACCTTTTGAATCCATATTAATTTCCTCTCTGGCAGTTATGTGGGCAGGGTATGAACTGTGCCATTTCACTTTTAATCTGTCAGTAATTTAGTAATGTGTAAACTAATTATGCTGCAATATTTATGTAATTGGTTCAGGGAGCTGTTCAAAAAAAATCAATGTGTGTGTAGAGAAGGCAGAAAATTGTATTGGGTTATTATAATCATGTGTCAAGTGCTGATTATGTTATGAAAGTAAAAAGCAGATGTTAGCCACAGGTCAATACATGCCGGGCTCCATAAAATCGAGCCTTCTGAAGTGGGTAGAGACTCAGTATGAATCATCAAACTTCTCCGGAGCGCTTGTCTGCTGAGATGACAATACACTAGATACATAGAAATGAGAGATGTAAACTGTAATCAAAAATGAACTGAACAAGTTTATTAAATAATTGTGTAAAGAGTTATAATATTAAATGTGCAGAGTATTTGTGTCATTTTATTGACAACAATTAATAGGTCAAGACAAACTACACAAATCATTATGTGCTCTGCTATAGACACAAGACGGGCACACAACTGAGCAAGGACTGTGTTGGCTCACCATATCTGGTTGTAATTAACGCTGTCAAGGGTTATGATTGATAGCCTTTGTTTACAGTGTTTAAAAAAAGGACACATTTCAAAACATCATTCCGGTGTATGCATAAATAATTGGGTTTAAATCGAATGTTAATCCGGAGTAGACAGACTCTCACAGTTGCCCCAAAAGTTTCAACAATCAAACAACAATAACATTTCCTATCTTTACCATGAAATTATGTCCGTTTTATAAGCCCGCTCATACATCTTAACTTGACAGCTCTCAGCCAACTGTGACGATTACTGGAGGTAAATCCAGTGCTTATGTCAAGCTGTACACACTCATCAAGAGTGCGGTTTGGACTTTGCTTCTCTTAAAATGATTAAAATGAAACATGCTGGACACAGAGGGTATGCATTTGTAACTGCCCATAATATGCCATCTAAGTGCAATTATCACATTGAGGATGATGAAAATCTGCATGCACAACAATGTAGTATAGTTTAAATCAACATTTTATTTAAGTTACTTTTGATCTTTTTTGTAAATCACTTTTGTGTATTTTGATCATGTGGTTATAGTCCTAAAATAGAAACCATAAGCTGTAAGAACCTTTCTTTTACACAATCATTTGTGCCTTTATAGATTTTTTTGACTCTCTCAGGTCCTGGCTGAGTCTAGGGTGAGCCAAGACTCAAGAAACATCACTGCCAAATCACTCTAAACCTTTCTCCTGTTGAACAAATTGCCTAAACCACAGAATTCCTTGTCTAGGGAAGACTGGATCATGCTTTGAAGTCTGGAGGTCAGTGTAAGGCCAGCATTTGAAGTCAGGTTAGATTTTTCAATTGTAAAGGCATACAAGACACCAATAATGATTTATCAGTTTATACAATGACAAATTGTTAAACCTGTTGATGTTAATGTGCAAGGAAAAGAATCTAAATATTAGAAAATATCAGAAATTACTATTTAACAAAATTTTATTAAAAAAACTGATATGGGGAATTTTAAGAGTAATACAACAATATTTAAAATCACACATCACACAGATGATAAAAGGCCAGTGGCAGTGGAAATAAAAGGAGCTCCTGTGGTACTCAGGGCTGCAATAAATGGATCTCAGACTTTCACTAGCCACTCTTTGTTGAGGTAGAGGATGGACCATGTTGTTTGATAAAACATCCATCCATAAAGCTACACGTCACCTCCCAACTTCATTCTCATATTCACATATTCTATTATAGTTTGTTCAACAGACTCCTGCATAAAAGATTAATTAACAATAACTGCAACCTTCTTCAAAACTAGTTTCAAATACAAAACAATCACACAAAGATTGATGTGTCCAAAGTGGAGGACATACGTATACCCTCTGTCAAGGTTTCTCCTATGGCAGACCTGGTCAAGCATGGAATGATTCACAAGTGCTAAGGTTACAAGTAGATGATGAGGCCAATTAATCTTGGTTTGCACTCTCTGGACTAATTATTTGCTTCCGTAATTATGCCCCTAATACAACATCACCTCCTGAACCAATACAGTCAACTACACACCTGGGCTTAAAGAAACAGACCATGAATTAATAGCAAAAGTTAACATACTGAAAGAATCAACTGACTATAACTATATATAGTGCAACATATTTAATTTAGGAAAAATTAAGTAGTGACAGTGTGCGGACAGCTCGTGTCACAAACTCTTTGCTGGTTACCAAAAAGTGCCTAAAAGTTTCCTACTTACACTACATCTCTTATAGCACGGAATGTGGAAACAGAGGAATCATTAGATGAGTCATTCATTTGACAAAATCGCACTATGCGACACTCCTGTGCATATGCTCCATGTTGCTAACAAGCCAGAGAGGAGAGCCACCAGTTGTAGCTGCTGTACGTTTGCAATGAGTGTGCGCTCACCATAAATATAGGAGACAAAACAGAGACAGGCAGTAACAGAGCTGGAGGATAAAGAACACTGGAGTAGCAGAGAAAGGTAGGCTGAAGACCCCAGGGTTCAAACAGAGCTAGATTTACCCTTATGTGTTAGTCTGAAGGAGCCATGGTCATTGATCGAGGCTTGAGAGCCATAGATGCCGCCATTAGGCTGTTGCAATACAACTGTGCTGCTATTGATTGATGAGACTGGCCCTGTTAATATTATTTATGGAAGGGGTGCTGCCCAGCTTTGTGACAGACAAAGCCCCCCATAATAAGTGGTAATTGATGGCCCGGGAGGCCAAGGCTCCCTCACCCTGCTTTTCCCAGACTCACTGACCCCAGTCCTGTGAAAGTCAGATGGATTGCCTCTAACACAGTTATGATTGATATTATCAGATTACATAACCGACTACAGAAGCCTTGTGGGCCTACTCAAGTGGCCACATTGATTTTTGATTAGGACGCCACTCAACACATCAAGAAGAAGCTAGAAAAATATATCCTGCACTCCAAGCTACTTCCCAAAATGTATGAAAGAATGATTTTATTGTACACACAGTTTTAAAGAAGCAACTCCACCAAGATCTCCAATACCTGCTCCGTCCCTAAAACCTGCTAGCTATATCATTTATATTCTTCAAATACCTCAAGTACCTTTAACTTAGAAAAAATGGCCTAATATTTTATTCCAAGATAGAGAGAGAGGACAATTTCTAAAATTGCCAGTGCTGTAAATGTCTCAACTGAATTTTGGAAAAGCAACCCACTCAATAAATAAAGGACAACCAACCAGTCTCAATGGGTTTCTGTGAGTCAGATGCAATTTTAATTTAAGGCTCGCAGTGGGATGAAATCAAAATGTGTATGAAAAACATATTAGTGTTTCCCCAGAGGCCTACAAAGTTTGTTCATGCCCATAGAGTAAAGGCTGAGAGGGGCTTGTGTGTACCTGAGAATGTGTGATGCAGCCTGTGATTAATGTCCCCTCATGACTTTTCTGACACTTCTGGCGTAATGGCTCCTTTTTTCAGAAACTACCACTTTACTTCTGCCATTGCCACAATTTTTTCCTTTACTACTTTGACCATAATGGCATGGCAGTTGCCTAGTCTATGGAACACTGCTGAAGACTGAGGAGAGTCCGTTATGTATACATGTTCCCTTGGAAATTTATAATTGACATAGTTTGATGGACAGTACAGACTGTATCTGTGAGGCAGCTGTGTAAAGTGACCTCTGGCTGACCAGTAGTAGAAGGAACAAGGCTGGAGTTATGTGGCCAGGAAATACACCTTGACATAGGGCTAGGGCACAGAAGGAACAAGAGGTGCTTTAAAACCATTTCCACATTTTAACTGCAGCAACATTAAAATAACATAGCTTAAAACTGTTTGTTCAAGAAGGTAAAACATTGAAATAATGGCCATACAGTTCAATCAGTTGATAAACTGAAAGATAATCAATGTAAATATGATAATAACAAATTGTCCCTGCTGATTTTCCTTATTGTTTTATTGCATGCATGGGCAATCTTCCAGATAGAGTTAAATTGATTTGTTTAAAGATCTTCAATCCTTTCCTTATGCGCTAACAGCTTGCCTCTAACCCTTTGGTATCTAAAGTCCTAACCCCTGCCTCTTTATCTAGCCCCCGGCCTCATCAACACAGAGAAAGCTATGAATATGAACATTATGAGCTTTGGGTTCAAAACTTAATGGTTCACAAATCAGCTACTATGGATTTTCTGCTAGCACAATCAATGGCAGCTGGAAGGGGTCATGAATACTAGCCTTTACATTTACTCTGTGTTTAAATTCATAACAGATTGTTTCATTTGCTAATGTATTGATATAGTCACAGCTTACATAATGTAAAGTAGAATTAATTAATTAAGCATATAAAAATAGTACATGGATATCTACAGTATATGGTGAGCTCTATAGGACCAAACAGAAAAGAGAAACACTGTGCTGTTCACTGCAGGACAGCCTCTCATGATTAATGACCTCCAATTAGGGCTCGGATGGCAGTTTTCAGGAGTTCCTCTGGCCACACTGAACTCTGCCTCACTGAAATGGTTAAGCTGTAAAAATCAACAACATCACTAGGAAAAGACTCTTTCCTGTCCAGATAGGGTGCATAATGTTTAGTATAGAAAATCCAAAAATAACGATTGTGCTACTGAAAGAAAAGCAAAGATTAACACCTGCAAAAATGTAGATACATTTTTTATTACATAAACTAGGCATTACTGCAAAATATGACTATGGTTTAGAAAACAGAGATGCAGAATCTTGTAAAACAGCATGATAGAAAGATGGAAAAGATACAGACTGAGAGCAACATTGTGAGTCGGTTGGTGAAATGTGATTAGGTCTGTTTATGGAGTACCATCACTGCCACACGAGAACCGGACCACCTGCAGTCTGGAAGTCATTATGCGAGGGTCACGAGATATTCTACATGTAAACTCTGAGTCACTTCACCTCAAATTGGGTGTAAAGATCCCATTTCCTCCCATCGACAAACTGAACCACCTGCAGGCCGATAGGATATAATGTCGCCAAGGTCTACGTCCTCCATTTCTTATTCCATCACACTGCTCCAAAACGAGCGGCCTGGGAGCTATGTGTGAAAAATGGGCCTCACAGTTGCACCGTTTAGCATTTATTTGACATGTTCTTTAGTAAACTTTACCGATGTGAGTTCTTTATTCTGCAACTAAAATCTTTTGTTCTCTATTCATTCACATTTCCCTTTAATTATTAAGAAAAAATAAATGAAAAACGAACAGCAAGTCAGAAATCTTAACCATACATAATTTAACTTACAGGTTTTATGGATATACAGTATGTTCGCTGAATTTGCAATATCATTAAAAAAAGATGTTTATGGTTTTATGCTGTTAAAAACTGAAGACTATTCAGTGGCAACCAAACAGAAACACACATTTGTTGCGTACATTGTCCCAAAGGCATATAAGGTGCTGCATGCTGAATTAGACCGATGCTTCCCTCTCACTGACAGTTCTGAATCATGGCTCTAACCGCGCACATCACCAAACGCTCTGGAATGTCTGATAAAATGATATTAATTCCACACATTAATGAGATTAATGAAACAGCACAGCCTAGAGCAGAGAAAGCAGCTTTTCCTTTTGTCTGGCCGTGAAATAATAACACAAAAGGTAATTACAGTGCATCCATCAATCTGCTGCCGGACAGTCTAATTATCTGGGCATTTCTGAAGTGCTCTCACTTCTTTGTGCTCATTTATATTGTGTGATATGTTATTTTTTCATTAATGGAGAAGTCATCTGTGGCTCTTCGGCTGCATGTTACAGTGGCTGTCTGTCAGGTGCGGCTATGATTGAGAGCTCAAGCCTTGGAGATTGAGACGACCAAAATTTCCATGATGGATGAAGATGTCATTCTGCTAAGAGGTACACATCATCGACTCATCGTGCATCTTAACAAAGCACTCTTATCCTCCAAAAGGATATAATGAGGACGCTGACAGCACATCCACTATAATCAATGGCTTTCAGATGAATAATCAACACCACTAATTGAACAAAGAAATTCTTCAGGAATTGTTTGTCTCATAGTGAAGTCTACTTTAGCTTACCTCAAACATTGTCCTTTACAACAGACATATTTCAGGCATTTTAGCACTTCTGTTCTTCACTTGGCTATGTGGTTAGGTTTAAATACACAATATGTATACAGTGAGTGGTAAAATCAAAGCTAAGGCAGCTGCATAAACTTCTAACAAAACTCAGCCTTTTCTAAACAAACACTTCATGGATATCATCTGGCCAGTAATGGATTTCTGAAAGAATAATAATTACAAGGGTTGACCAGGGCGGAACAAGCTTTGGCCCAGCCAGCCTTCAATCCTGGCTAATTGTGAAGCACACAGAAAGCCACTTCCTGGAGCTTCCTCAGTAATGGTTACAGACTACTGACATTTTAGAGCAAATAAAATATCCCCCAGCTGTCTAAATAACCGGGTTCCAAGACCCTCCTCGATTTTATTCCTACAGCAAGAAGACCCATACCATCATCAAGTGTCAGTACAGTCATGGACACCAGAAGGCCTCCGCACTAGAGTACAGATGTATAGAGTCTTCACTTGAAATAACTCAAGATATGTTAAGATAAAATAACTATCCTGTGGGCAGAAATGCTCTCTCAGCTGATTCATTGCTTCTGAAAAAATAAAATAAAACTGGGAAAATGGTGAGTCTGTGCTTTGTACACTTGCGTTACAGCTGTGATGCAAGCCACTGACAGGTTAATGGTAATATTATGGAATGACCTCTACTTAAATTTCAATAAACACTTAAAATTTAGGGCATGTCATTCTATTTCATGCAAGTGTTCTGTAAATGGCTCATAAATGTCAATGTATTTGTATAAACACAGGGATCAGTTACTTATGTAGCTTGGCAGAGGACAGTTACTCAAAAGTGGTTCTTCTCTTTGTTTCTGCTTGAAGTCAGAACAAAAAGGGGTAAAATAAACACATGAAAACAATATAAAGTAGACCACAGTGAGCCAGACCTCCTCCTTACAAGTGCTCCTTACATATAACCACACAATGATATGGGCCATACTGTACTTGTATTTGGAAGAATGCAACCACTGCAACAGAGGCACTAAACAAGTTTTAATAATTTAAACCCCAGGCAGTAATGACAGTAAAAGATCATCACATAAATCACTCCTGCTGTTGGAAAATTCTATCACTGAGTGCAAACAAAATAATATTTTTTTTCAAATTAAAACTACCTTTTGTAAATATATGGATTATATTATGGTTTATGATTACATAATATAAAGGCCATTCATCTAATAGTTTGCATTTGAAGAGCTACAAAAGATTTTTTTCTAGGCTTAAGTTTCACACATTAAAGGAACTTTACAAAGAGAAATCTAACCCATACTAGAGTAAAGCATCTTTAAGTTGAGTTATTCGCTGCAGTGTCTGATAGATCACCTTCCTGGCTTGACTTATGTGGTTTGAGGCAATTTCATTTTCCCACCGCTCTCTGAAGTTATCTAAATGGATTGTACAATAATCTGTTGTGCCCTGAAACCACACAGCACATAATTATTCTGTGTTCAAATGTTTGACAGGAAAAATTAGTAACAATCACCAAGAGAGCAGGTGTTTTTCTTTTTCTCTCTCTTTTCCCCCTTCCCGGGTGCCCGCAGCTGAAAAGGTTGTGTACAAGGCTAGTATTGATTTTGAAACCATTTGACAAAGGATAAATAAGACGGGAAAGGAGGGAGGCCTTAGCCATGAGCTTTTTGATCAATCAACATGTCACAGCTGGAACTAAATTCAATTCTTATTTATCAAAATCCCCTGCTTGGTTAGAATGCTATGCAATGAAGCTTCGAGGCAGCCCTTAACAATCTTCTAGCCCACAAACATCACTGTCAGGGACATGGATTTCATGGCAGAAAACCTTTATAGAGAAATCTTTAGCACATGATGACAATAACTTCATCTGAATTGCATGAGGTCATGGAGATATTCATAGAAATGCCAATGTCAGTGAAAACCACCACTTTGTTAAATAATAGGCCACAGAGGCAAATATTGTTCCTGTATAGGCTCAACATACAATTGCATTTATGACCACAGATGATCACTTACTGTTTGCCTGCCACAAACCCTGTAATTTCAGACAGCCTTTATGTATGTTCCTAAAACGGAGATCAGAGGTCACCATCCAACCAGTCATTTTATAACAATACACTCTGATGAATGCTCAAAAGCTCCATTCAAAAGGACTTGATTAATAAATCAATTTTCAGTCACCAACTTGTAAAGTCAGATGACAATGCCTTCCTTGACTTGCACTACAACGTTCACTTCAATGAAGCTATTGTGCCAAAATTATTCATTTACAGTCTTTATCTTAAACAATACCCTAGAGTTATTCAATGTTGTCAATATAATGTTAACAGTGCTTATAGTAGAAAGACTGTTTGAACATGACACATTTGTTATAGACAAAATTGTTATAGACAAACTTGGCAATAGTACTTGGCAATGTAAAAAGGTCAACAACCATGCACAGCAGGAATAATGAATGGGATAACACCAGACAGTGATCATCTATCACATTATGAACTCATTCTCTTTTAGTGTCTTCTGCGGAGTATTTATGACACAGAATCATGTACAGGACACACTACAATCTTTGGCAATTTTCTCATACCACTGTTCCTTTTTGAACTCACCACCCATTTCCTGTTCCCATGAAGTTTAAGCTTTGATGATAAATTGATTATCAAATAACATAAAAGTAGGGGAGATCGGCAAGATTAATGGCCACTGGTGAGGGTTTAGAGTAAGCAAATTCTCACATGACCTACCAACAGAAAGCAAGTAGAAAATTATTTTTCCGAGCTCCATTTTTGGAGTGTAAATGGTTTGAAATAAAAAGCACTATAAAAGGTTTATCCAAACCAAACTGCAGCTGTTCAGATCAAAAGATTTGTGCATATTTGCCAATGTGCCTTTTGTAATGCTGTGTTTACGAGCACATCTAAAAAATAAAGGCTCATTCCAAATGTTTAAATAATCTGAACGGTTTACGAGAATTACCAAAATTTAATGAGAGCTAATATTTTAACATCTTGGCATCCTGGAAAATCATTTGTCTCTCAAAAGCTACTCCTAATACAATCAATTAATATGAATTATTCATGCATTGAATTAAGTGTCTGATGTCATTAATATGTCTCATTAGTTAACATTGAGTGCAGGAGATTTCTCCCTCTGTGTCTTCCCACAGAAGGAGAAGCGTTTCAGTGGTGAGGGGAATAACAGTATTTGCAATGAGCACAGGCGCCACTGTGTCAGTGTCAAATGAAGTGTTTGTAATGTCTCTCTCTCTCTCTCTGTTGCAGGAAAGCATGAGCTTTATTCATTTCAAATATTTTCAGTGATGCATTAGTGTCAGGATGTCTTGCCTCCATTTCTCAGAGATGAGCAAAAGCCTGACAGCGCAGGCGGTGTGTAAATATAACACAAAACACTTAACTATGAGATCATCTACACTGGGTTATTAATCTTGCTTTTTAAAGGCCCGGTGTGGCCTGACTCCATCTCTGATCCTCTGAGCTTCGTGCTGCAATATTCTGAACCATGTTATCTGCCCAAACATCCATTAAGGAGATGGATGTATTTTTGGGATGGTTGGAAAACAAAAAGTGCTTATTTGGTAGGTTAAGGGTTAAGGGCAATTTTACAACAAGTTCTTTGTTTAGATCAGCTGCAAGATCGTGCAGACTAGAGACAGTAGCACTGCTGTTAATCCACACAGTCACTATCTGACGAGTGAGTCCTCAGCCAGCCAAAGACAGAAATATTCCTAAGCATTTGCTAAGCACATTTTGACAAAAAATGTAGTTTAGATTTTGCCCCCTGTGGCTAAATAACAAGTAATGGTCTTAGTCTTAGTTTTACCTTTTTTATTTTATATATGGTGCAGACCTGTAGTGGGGTCATTCTTTAAACTGCCCATTTTTGGTCAAGATTTTTCTATAATGAATCTATGTGTTGGTCATTTTCATTCAACACTTTTGACACCACTTTTATTTTCGAAATACAGTTTTCTATCTGTTTACATTAATACAGATAGATTCACACACAAAGCTTAATACTGCCTCGTATTGGTATTCCTGATCATGCTCCTCTTACAAAATGAGATCCTGCACTATTTATTCAACTGCACATCTCAAAACTCCAAACAGCCACTGAGCATATATATTGAATGCAGTAAATACTGATACTCACATAAAAATGAATTACCAAGATAATGTGCAAGTGTTTTATCTGGAATGGATGCACAATGACTCAATAAGTTGGTTCATAACAACTGGAGAACAAGCCACAGCATAATTTACCCATCATTTCCACTTGTGTTACATCCAGAGGTTACTCACCACATGCACATAAGAACATGACTGTTATCATAATCATGACAATTATACTTCTTTTTATAATCTTGAGAGGTAAATACAGGCCTCAGTCTGATGATCAGTAGAGGTCATGATGTGTTAGTATCTAAAGTCTCTTAAGATGCAACATTCTAGCTTCTTACCTAATCTCAGTCTAGTTCCATTCCATTCCAAGTATGTTTCAATTAAATACAACTAAATAAATAATGTGCAAGGGACCTATTAAGAGGTTTTATTCAGCAGACATAAGCCATTAATTATCAGAGTCAATGTGAAAAAGAGATAACAGAGAGCAAGGGTGCATTAAAACAGACCAAAGGAGTAGAAATTTGATGATAAATTTAACAATCAACCAACCAACAACAACCAAACCAATAAATAAATGTTTTGCCCAGAGGTGTTCCAGTTGTGAGTATTTCTCAAATTATGATCGACATATAGCATAAAAATAAGACTAGAACATTAAAAAATACTCACTTGTTTTTGAATGTCCAGGCAGGCAGGTAAAGTCTGTCCTTATTACCAATGTCAGAGATTCGATTAAGCACAAGGAAAGCAAATGATCCCAATGAACTAATGATTAATCCGGCAGGTCTATTTACTAATGTACCAGAATGCATTAGAGGCATAAGTTAATGGGGACAGGACATCAATTCAAATACAAATGAACCACATTTGCATTGGACGCATATTGACTGGTGTAACAAAACGAATTACAAAAGGTAATCTACTTATAAACCTTAGAGACGGATGAAACACGATTCCCAACATATCTACTATTTAACTTGAACCAATTCCTGCCTCCAGAAATGACAGCATCAATACAAACAGATTGACCATTCTGTCGTCAAAATGAAACATCAGTTCACATTAGGGAAACTGAAAAGAATTACTATCATTTACTTTTGGTTTTTAATTTAATTGGGTTGTGCTGAGTGTAAGTTGTACCATTTTTATTAAATGTGTTTTAGCACACAACAAATAAACAAAAGTACTCTATGTATGCTCTTCACTAACACCAGAAAACGTCAGAGGCACCTTCCCACACTCTAACTTTGTGGTGAGGGATCATCAGACATGCCACAGGTGACATGGCACTGCCGATATGGCTCCAGTCTAGTGGGGCAGGCGCTCAAAAAGATAAATAAATAAAATACTTGTCTCACTTTGTGGATGAAAGGCCCAACCTTAATCCTTGCTTTGTTCTTGTACATAGACGAACATGAAAGCCCACTTCTGTGAATTGCTTCCTTCTGGGCCCCTGGGCACAGCACTGGACCCAGTGCACAGTCTTATCAATAAAGCTGCACTCTTAACTATAGGCTTGAACTGGTGGAATATATTCCACAATTTGAAGGAAATCTATCCTTCCTCTCATCCCAGCGGCAATGACACTTTTGCTATCTTGTCTAAAACCATCTAGTAAGTGATTTTTTTTGTAAAAGGAGGAGGGGGTTAAAAAAAACAAAAAGCAGCCGTTCTATTTGATGTTTCGATCTGGGATTGATCTCAGAGGAAAGACTCACATTCTGAAAGTAGGATTATTGGCTTCACTGGCTCTTCTTAGATGTCAAAGATCTTTGAACAGCCTTGTAAAATGCAGTACTTCCAGGCTACTGGTGAACTGCTTATGAACTCATCAAAAGAGTACCTGTCTCCATATTAATGAAGCACCATGCACTTGACAAGGGTCCTCTTCCCACACATACCTGTTCCCCTGAAAAGCCTCCATGATTTTCCTGGAAACCGCAGAACAAAGGTGCGTCTCAATCCCAGGTTGGTGTCTCTTCATATTTACAAATTCACCAGATCATCCAAAGTCCACACTGAAAGTTTGAAACAATGGAGAGATTTAGACCTACCAAGAAATACATACAGATAAATACATCTACAAATATTGATCCTTGATGGGGTCAAAAGCAATTCAGCAGTTATGAACAAACTGAATGCATTTTCAGTGATTTAAATGATTAAAAAATGCTATAAGTCCTTTTTTATAAACCTTTGTCAACAGAAGTTTTGTTGAGTGAACTTTTGTTTGCAGTACTGAGTGTTTAAGTAGTACAACTTCTGAGTTTGGCATTAGTGGCTGAGTCTCTATGTGGCAGTGGGTGGGGTAGCGGCATGGCTGAACTGTAATTGATAATGTAAAGGCAGATGGGGGTCTCTAGGGAGATGGAAAGAATCCAAGCAGATGGCCAAATTGCTGCTTATTTATGTGGAGCAGAGGACTTAACCCCCTCTTCCACATGGTATGATAGATCATTATAGCACCCTGTGCATAAACACCAATATGCTTTTAAATCTGGAAGGCAAAGCTGAAGAAAGCAAACAAGGACAAGTACCATATTTCAAAGGTGCTGTCAAGAGCATTGGATAGGGAGGTGGGGTTATGGTAAACAACCTCAGCTACAATGAATCTAATTAAAGACCATCCGCTCACAACCTCTGTCGTCTCTTACTGCCACAAAAACAGTACAGGTTTGCCAAGTGCAAAGCTCCTAAGTGTTCTATCTGTACTGAATGCTGATGTGTTAACAGATTTACCAGTCAAGGAGCTGACAGTAACCTCAGACCTCTTTCCAGTAAGGGGGCAAATGCAAACATGTTATTCCTTCAACAGCCAAAATGATGAGGTGGATGTAGAGAAAATGTGAGCACATAAACCAAACACATAAGACACAGCTGCATCCATGGTCACTGTGCTCTGATGATAAACACTGTCATTACGTTCGATCAGCTGTTGTGTGAGCAGACACAGACAGATTGGCTAATATGTTTGAGGCCCCTTTGATCCCACCTTGTCCCTGGGTTAACTCTATTAATGTCACCCCTAACCACAAATTTCATATTTACTCAGGTCCTTTCATCTTTCCACATGCAATAATTGCCGCCCTGACGTGGTTCATCGACTGGATCAAATTACAGAGGAAAACACTTCTATTCTTTCATAAAACAACTTCAATACTAACCAGCTTTCAGTGTTTGGGATTGTACCTTAAAGCAACTCTTCAGCATCATTTGGACAAAGCTGTAAGTCTTTTGTCCAATAATTGCATTAATAAACCACCAAAAGGCTTGTAGATATCCCTGGGGTGAAATTACTTTATATACGCCTCTTCTCACAGCATCTGTAAATACAAAAAAAAAATTACCTTCAAAAGCTATAGTGTGATAATGGTCTATAACCCAAAACTTCTGGTGTGATAGAAACAGTTAAAGTGTGAAAGCTAATGTGTCACTGTGTCAAGAAATGGAGAAAACATAACACCTCCTTGTGCCTCCCATATTTTGCATTCCAGAGTAACACCAGCGTATATTAATATTTGCTTTTCATTTCAAGCAGCAGTGGCAGCTTGTTTCAGTAGGAGTGAAAAGAGGAGGAGAGGTTTAAGTGTGGCAAATGTGACCTTCAGACAGGATATTATACTGAATAAGGATATCTGAACGGTCAGTGGAAGGAAAGTAAAAGGAATCCAAGATTTAATTTCAAAAACTTTATGATAACAAATTTGCAGGAACAGACTCACATTTGAGCACATTCATTCATTCGAGCCGGTTGTGCAGTCAAGGTGCTCTTTGTGTGAGTGGTGATGATTGGCAGACAGTGACAAAATCGCTATGTCACATCAACGAGTGCACTGTATCTCTGTCAAACCTTCTGAAAACAACAGAACAAGAGATGGTGTAAGTTAGGGCTCGAATATGAACGCGATGAATCCTTCCACCGAGGGCCATCACTGGAGAGTCTTACTATGGTTAAGCTTTGCATTTTCACATGAAGTAAATCTGGTATTATGTTGAATGATCAGCTTAAGACTGTACACCATTAGAATAAGAAAAAGATATCATCTCAGCAGCCCATAGCAGTAAAGATAGTTAAAGCCATTTGTTGTCACAATCCAAACCCTGTATTTACTAAGTCCATAGAGAGCACTGATTTGAGAAGTGAAACAATTTGGAAGTGGGTGACTTCAGAAGAAAAACAACCACGCTTTACATTTAGAAGCATGCCCACTCATTCCACACTTCAAAGACAAATATATGATTCTGCTAAAAATGTTGTCAGTGCCTGCACTCAATTTTGGTAATAACTTGCGGAAGGAAAAAAAAAAAGAACAAATCTGGAAGCAATTTGTGATAGCAAAGCCAAGTTTTCTTCTTTCTCTAACAAACGTTATTCTAACTATTGACCTTTTTAGGGCTTGAATGACATTTCCAAGCATTCTGGGATGCCACTGTGGCTCTCAAACGGAACTTTTTAATTCTGTACGTCAGTGTTGTTTTAGGCCTCCTCTCCTGGGTCAAACACTTAAACTATTACTGTATGTTGGAAATTTTTGCACTCTCTGAACAGCAGACCTTTCTTTGTTGTACAATACTATTGGTAAAAAAATATCTTGATGTTATTTGAAATCTTTAATAAATAAGATTTTTTTTTCCTTCAATTGCAGAAACAAGCATCTTATCTAATAATCTGTGTCCACCATACAGCAGAGTTTCAGACTTTTCTTTCAGTCTGTTCCTAGTTGTTTTTAGAGGGATTTCTTTCTTTACACTGCTGCTCTCTTGTGGTGGATATATATATATATAATTATATTTTTAATAGCCTATTGATGAAGAAGAAAGAGAGGAAATATCTCAGATTCCCATCAGATAAATCAACTTATAATCTCATAAGTTGATCTTAAAATTATATCGTCAGCCTTAATAACATGCTGTAAATGCTTTTTAAAATTGGATTAATGTTGAAGCCAAAGAACCTTGAAAGCCTTGTACTCATATCCACACCTGTCTATAAGACATTTTCTAGTCTTTCTGCCCCACCACCAGCTCTCCTCTCACACCACTGCAATCAGGTAAATCCCACATTAACTCCTGGGAAACAGCCCATTAATATTTCACTTGTTTCCGAGCCTGTTTGGGCCATACATCAATGCCTAGCCACTCCTTTCAAAGCCATACATTAGAACTATTTTCAAAATACTTCATTGTCAGCCTGTGGCAGACTCATTACTTATTAAGATAAGAGAAAAGATGTGCAGGAGCAGTTGGTGGCTCAGCTTGCTTCATAAGCTCTACTGTTTCCTCTTCCCTGACGGCCACTCTGCTGTACTCAGCTTGTAAGAAACCCTCTAGAAAGTTAGTGGACTGAAGATAAGTACAATGTTAGTTTAGTTAGAAAAATAACAAGAACATGGTTGACGGGTTTAGAAAAGTCATCCATGAGTAAAGTACAATGAAATAACTGCTTGCTCAACAAAAAGATAAAATGGTGGTGTTTAGACAATCTCCACACCATTGTTATACATTTTATTTTATTTTCTTTAGTACAGTGGCAACAGTTTAGTGGTTACAGTTATCCAGACACACTGAGCATGATCCCCATAGACCTACTGCTCCCTGTGCACTGATCCTACCTGTGCTGCGGAACAAAGATGAAGTATAGTAGAAAAAAAGATTAAAGCAAAAGCATCTGGTCTCAGTTTTCAAGAGACTTTATCTCTAATTCCATAAAGAGATAAAGTCTGTTGGAATTAGAGACGAAACGTCTTCACCTTGAGAACTGAGTCCAGATGCTTTTCTCGGATGACCGAGAATCTCCACAGACATGCAGTATAGTATATAGTTTGATGAATAGCCTATGGCTTTTTAATATTAACAATAAATTAGAATTAAATTAAAGTTTGGCCAAGAATAAAAGTAACAGGTGCATTTAATTAATTCATTGTACTCTAATCTGATAGTAGTCATGGTGACATTCTTACACCAGTCAAAAATACTAAAAAATACTTTGTGTAGGCTGTGTTATAATATTTCAGCATTAGAGTAGGGTACCATTCATGATTAATGTTCGCTAACTAAGTTAGCGATTAGCTTTTAGCAGCACAAAATTATAGCCTAATGAACACACCATTTTATGGAAGATTCAGAACTAAAACTGTAGCCTATACCTTACAATCTCTGCATTCTGCGATTTATACCAGCAGCAGCAGCAGCAGCAGCAGCCTGGCAGCCCGGCGGGTTGAACACTTAGTGAACGCGTGGATCTATTATTAGCCCACACACAGTGAACTGAACTGTGCCTCCAAATGCTCCGCGACCTTTGGCCCTAACGTGCTTTGCAGATTTAAATCAAGTTCAACAGTAGGCATAGACCGTTTTTGTTTATCTAAATAGGTCTACTCTACACTGGCCTATAGAATTTGAGTTTATTTTTTGTGCATTATGTTTTAATAGAAATTAACTCCATTTCCTTCATTTTGACTCCTAATGTTTATTCGCAGCCTGGAAGGGGTCTGGCTAGTTTATTTGTGCTATATAGTTCTGAACTATTGACTTCTCAATGGTTCCCAAACTGTGGGCTGGGGCCTCCCGCGCGGCCAGACACATTAAGTACATGATAAATTGAAATTGAAATAAATTTTGTTGGAAATTACTCACAATTTAAAGCCTGTGCTGTTACACTTACAAGGTTACTGTGGACTGTAATCTGCACCAGAGCTGGTTTTAAAGATAGAAATGTTGGCCAGATATTATTATAGTGTGCCCATTTTCTTTCTTCATATTTGTAGTGGATACTGTGAAATTTCAGACCCATAAAGTCTTTTCTAACCAGCATGACACTGAACATTTTCCATCAGTTAGTGTTGACAAATTATTGTTTTTAAGCAATTTATAAATAATGAATTTGGGAAATACTTCACTTTGTCTTGTATTTTGATTCAGTTAAAATTTAAGATTGGATTGGCCTCACAGCATACGGTGGCTTGGCTGGACTAGATTACTGCTAATTCAATTTTAAGGCTTTTTCTGTTATGTTGTGTACATCCTTTGTGATACATGCTATCGTTTGAGGTAAGGAACATCTTCTCTAGGTGAGTTTTATGTTTCTTATTAAAATGACATAATGGCCAAAAATACTACATTTTTAGAAGAGAATCCTTTGTATATATTTATTTGTATATAATCCTTGCTTTTATATGTTGTTGCCGTGTTGAATGGTCTGGGCTCCACAGAATAAT
This sequence comes from Perccottus glenii, assembly GCA_024416835.2. Lineage (NCBI taxonomy): Eukaryota > Metazoa > Chordata > Actinopteri > Gobiiformes > Odontobutidae > Perccottus > Perccottus glenii. The sequence goes on from CM044548.2 coordinate 10,002,084, forward strand.
TTCAGAAAAGATGTTGCATAAGTCCAAGGCAGAAATGCATAACTCTTCCTGTTTGTAAAAATGGTCCAAAGAGGTTTGGGATACATTAACCTGGCCCTGAAGAGGTAGGCTATGCAATTAACCTGTTTTTTTATTTAAAGCCTAATTTATTGATTTAGATTTGTTAAAGTGAACATCCATTTTTTTAACAAACCCAATTACACTTAGTTGGAATCACAAGAATTTACAGATTCACAAAAACTTTGTATCTCATCTAATTTCTCTTTATGGCAGCTACATAAAGCACCTTATATTCTACACAGGGAATACAGTGTATATTGCAGTTTTGTGATTTAGAAGTTTTTACCGTAAAGGTTGATTTATTGGCTGCCTGACAACTTGTCATGGTAGCGTTTTATTTCTATTTTTTATTTTTATAGTTTTGTTCAGAGCAGTACAGTCTCTCCACTACAATGTCCACCTACCTTTAATAAAAGCAAGGGCTGACAGTTGATTAATGACTAAAAGTGGGTCATATTCTTCATAACACGCTCAAAGTGGACACATCAATGCACTTTTTCTAATGATTTATCAAATCTGCTTGAGGGGCCATTGCGGTACAGTGCACAGAGCAACACATATTCCCAAGCATATTATTTACACTGTGTCTATTTCAGCCTTCTAAACTGAAGCTGTTAGTCATTGCAGAGCCCACAACAAGCAACATTTAATTCTCAATAGTGATGAATGGGACTGCGGATCTGTGGTTGGACATCACAAAGCATCAGGCTTGTCCTTTATTTCATGCATGAAAATGACATAGATTATGTGTTGGTGTGACAAGTGAAGGAGTAAATACAGAACATAATTTTGCTCAGTCATGCGCAAACTTTCTGTGAACTATACAAGTAAAGACCAAAAATGATACAGTACAGACACTGTAAATGGACTGTATATATGCTATGTACCCTTTGTGCCTGTGAGAATTTCTGGATATGAGAGCATTCTGCAGGGACGTCCCTGCTCTTTAGTGTGTGGCTCCCACGACAGCCTGGGGTGCCACATCCATCTATGTCTTTTTGCCAAATTTGATTTTAAATATTTATTACACCATACATCTTGACTGAAACAAATTGGAGGCAAAGTGCTATTGTCTGTGGAACATGTAGTAAGAAGAATGGAGGCTTTAGAAGGAACATCAATGTTTTATTTGGTAAAATATATGACTGAGAAGTATATGTGCAAGCACAGCACTTTTGAAACTGGAGAAGGCTTGTTAAACTTTTCCTGGTTACATTAAGATACAGTGTTCAAAGTCATACACTTTTCTTTGAAAGAAACGCGTCCAGGACCTCCAGGGAGTAGTGGAAAAAACTTTGTTGTCTTTAATAGCTAAACAAGTTTTTATACAATGTAACCAATTACGCTCTTTCATTGTTGTGTATCAATATGCATCTAAAAAAGAACAAAAAATATCTATATAGCTGTATGCCTTATGTATTTGTGTTCATGCTTTACAGCACCTTTGCAAATAATTGAATGAGGACGACTGATTGTGTAGACTGAAGGTTATAGAAGTGACAAATGGCATTTAACATATTCAAATATTTTCTAGGATTTTTAGTAAATATCTTTGAATAGCTTATTACATTTACTTTGGCAGTACTCAATGTGGCGTACTACTTTGTTTATTCTTGTGTCTTTTGTCTAGTGTACAGACTAATTGCCAAAACATATTTTATGTACTGTAAAAATCTTTTCACTTTATCACTTAAATAAACCTGATTATGATTATTCAACACATACAACCTTTATTTTTTTGCTGTATGATTATAAATACTATCATTGTAAACAAATTCCAACTAAAAGCAACTTTGGATACAGTATGTTGTCATCGTCATCATTGTCTTCTCTGTACAATAAGGATCTTTCCTTTTAAGACAGCACTTGGAAAGAAGAAACATTTTCCCTCACTTTGCCTTTTTGCCCATGCAACAGATTCTGAGTCATGTTGGCTTTTCTAGTAAATAAAAAAAAAAAAAATCCAACTGCCTAATTAGAAACACTTAACCCTCCTAATTAACCACATGGTTTCAGCCTAAACCATTTTAGTGCTCATTCATTCCAGAACATCACAAGGTTTATGGCTTTTGGACATTAAGTAAATTAAAGAATACCTTATTTTTGCAGACATAACATAGTAAATGCATGTTTAAAATGAGATAAAAATGCATAGGTGCATACAGGTTACCTTTATGGTAGTAGTAGTGGCTTGATAAATGACTGGAAAAGTCCTTAAAATGAGCTTAAAATTAATACAGAGAAAATACACACTCTGGACAGTCACAACAATTTTAAATAGATAGCTGCATTTTAATTTTATGAGAATGTTTGAGAGTTGTGTAAAATGACATGTCTTTTAATTAAATCCCTTTTCTAATGCAAGCATAACGCTGTGATACCAATGCTGACCACACGATGGTGGTATGGTCTTGTGTAACTTAAATGGCATTCAAGAAGGAAAAAAACTGTAAATTTCTACTTTCATAATACCGGAGTATTTTGTTAGTCCAACAGAATGATTTTCTGCTGACTAAAGAACCATATACAGGCCTACTTCTATTTTGCGTACATATTTAACTAATCATTGATACATATTCAATCCCAAGTTACAACAAATCCTCTATAAATCCTAACCTTAAACAGCTGCAATTTCTACTTTGTGCACTAGATGGCACTAATGGTGCACCACAGATGAAGAGGCAGGCCATTTAACTCCAGCTATTGTTAGGCCAACAATGTCCCCTTTTCCAAAAGACTGTCAAAAATGGAGCTGTGATTAATTACTAATTCATTATCAGAGCATTGTGATTATCCAATATTCAAACAGAGGCACACAAAGACTACCAGCTAAACAGTGCCATTTTAAAATGCATCACAAAAAGCCTCTCAGCACATAAATATGTATTACATTTGTAGCTCAATTAGATACAGTCAAATTTGGCCTTTGGGATACAAAACTGAAGTGTGTATAGATTTGAAGGATTACAGTGTTTTAGCACTGATACTGATTAATGGTTGCACTGATCATGGTCATTTAACTTGTACACTACAAGGAGTCCATAAACTAAAATACTCTTTGATCTGTGTGAAGTACAGGATTAAGACTTCTTTCCTGAACATGTCCAGCTCTGTAAACGTGCAGCAAAGACAGCTGAATAGCTTTATTATTATGAGCTATGATGGCATAAGTAAATACAAATAAAGAGCTGCAGCTTCATTAAATTTGCCAATAAAATATTTGTAATACCTCATTGGATTCAAACGGCCATAATGAGGAGTATGACTGAATCCAATTGGCGTGTGTTAGATTTAATCTGTTTGGCATTTCACAGAAGGGAATGCATTTAGAAATGTGAGTAGACATGAGAAGTCATTAAAAACAGGACAAAGGAAAGCAAAAAGGATAATTCCCAGAATGTTTTTATTAAATATGCACAGCCCTAAACCTAAAGCACATACTAGAAATGCCAGTGGTACATTTTGCCATATTGCTTTTCATTATTAGGTTACTGGCACTTAATAAATGCAATTGCATTCCTCAATATCCTAACTATCCATCACAGGGTTTGGTCCAACCACAGACAATGACCAGCAGCATGCAAACCTGTAAACTACCACAATACTGCTGTGTTTAACAGCCATATGCAATTTATTTGACTAATATAGAGTTATTACAGCAGAATAAGTGAGAGCATCAAATATTTACCTTATCACAGCAGCGTTGATGATTATGCAATTCAGGGTTTGTACAAACACTATAACATGAACATAAATCATGAAAACTGAAACTGCAAATTAGAGCGCTAATGATTATATAATGTCAGAAGAATCATTTTTAGTATCATTTTTTTGCCGTTTCTAACCATATGCACAATCTAATTAATTACAAGGCACTGCTAATGTAAAGAGGCTTTCCATACAGAGCCCCCTCCCTGCACAATGCTAAGATAAATTGGCTGTGACCTAAGCATGACCCCGGCTGATGTTCATGAGACCATTAAATTTGCTGCAGAGGGTGCAGTGTAGGGCTCTGTGTGTTGTGTGTGTGTGTGCATGAGCTGTGCACTGCAGCCACATTGTGTTTGACAGAAAGAAAAAAAGAGAAAATGTTTACGGGCTGTGAATGAAGCTTGCAGTGTTAGTTCTTTTTTCTCTAAACATATTCAGAGACATTAGATTGGCATTGTATTCTAGTTTTTTATTGGACAAAATATAAAAGCTTAGTGGAAATTGTTTAATTACTGGACAAGAAAGTCAAAGTAGAGACAACATCCATATAAACTGTGCACTGTGATAAAACCGTGATAGTCTTCAGTCCAATTTTGTGGAGGTCAGAGTTTGGGATGTGCTGAAATATGGTAATCAATGAGTTGGCTGTTGCTGGGGAGTAATGCTACCACACTGTGTAGTATTACTGTTGTTCATAATGCATTAGTGAAACACACTTGTAATCTTGTAAAGATTCTGGCTTACCTTGACACAGCTTTAACACTGCAAACCAATACCCAGACACTCCAACTTGTTAAAAAAGCACGAAGATGTAGATTTCAAAAGCTTTTATTCTAGTGTCCAAAACAAAATGGGGGCTCTAGGAGTAAACATGTGCTCTTTTTTCTGTTGTTTCTCAAATCCCTTTTTCATACAGTTATGGTAACATGCAATGTTTGTGTATTTAAATCATTCCTGGTGATTTATGCTCAATGTCAGGTTATGCATCCAGCAAATAAGCCTACCTTGATTTTGAGTGTGGATTGAGGTTGGTAACATGTACACAAATGTTAATAAAGTGAGGTCATGCAAGGTTGCTATGTCAAAATACATAGATTTTATTGACATTGACATTGTTCATTGTTCATTGTCTGGAAAATTGTCAATTTCTAGCAAAATAGTCCTTTTTTGACAATTTAAATCAGTAAATCAATCACTCTTGTTCACACATGGAATCTACTTAATCAGGAAGACAAATGTAGTGGTCTATGGTCACAAAGTTGTTAGTATGACAATAGGAAATTATTCCATTACTTTGACAAGCCCTACACCAATTACTGTAATTCTAGTGGCACAATCGTTAGCTTATATTAACCAATAGACACTGAGTGGGTGATGCTACAGGGAAGTGTGAATCTTTACACGTGTCACAAGCAAAGTGAAGACAATTATTTTCAGTGCCCACTCCTTACCAGTGTATGTAGTGTGCTGTGTGTGTGTCCCTTATCCCACTAATGGAGCACCACAGTGTCTGTAGATTTCAAGTTCAGCTCACGTTGCTTTAGGGCACGGCCTCAGTGTACAGCACTCATCCCACAGTGTTAAAACACTTAGACAAATACAGAGAAGGCCCACCACAGCAGTTTGTCATGTTAACATAATCCAGAGTGATGCCTGGTTAATTTGTTTCCCCACTCTAATAACTCTTGTATATAAATAGTTACTACTTGCATGTGCTGCTCATGCATTTTCACCTCTGGAGCCTCAAAGGAAATTAGCATTTGAATTTATAATCATGTCCCTTTTAAGTTGCATCACATGCAGAGACGGAGGAGAGGAGACAATTAACCTGCACAGTTAAGTGGACAAGAGCCAAAAATAGCTCAGAAGGAGGCAAAGTCAAGTTGCATATTTCATGTTCTTCTTTAATCATGATGCTGTGGGTAAAGACTTCATCATCTCAGTAACACGAGTCGTAATGTGATAGAATTTCAAAGCTCAGCTGTAATGCACCACTTCTAATACAGTGTAGCATATCCTACTCTGGAGAACGCTCGTGTATCGGACGAGACAATAGCTACAATGAATGCGTATCTGTTAAATGACATAGCTGTTTATGTTGCCGCACTAGAGTATGTGGGAGTAAATATCAATGTTTGTGACAGGGAAATTGAACTGATGCTAAAAACACAAAGCTGCGTTAAAGTGAAAAGCCTTTATCGCCAACGTGAATATATCAGGAAGTAAGAAAAAAAGCCTCATTTGAGCTGAGTAACAACACTTGTTTCTCACAAGCCAACGTGTTTCAAAAAAAGTGAAAAGATAATGCAGCCTGTTCGAAAGTGTAAAAATATTTAACATACATTTTATTGTTGCATTGTGTATGCTGAAGAATGTTATTTCTACAGGTCATTGTACATGGTGATTTTAATTCTTTACGGTTTATTGGTGAGTTTTATACACATTTACCCTGTCAATAAGATGCTTTCTTAAAAAAACTAAAAATTGAATTAGTAAAACCTATTGCATTAGTCTGTGCGTGATAAGTTATTTACACATGTTTTACCAAATGTATAAACGTCCTGGATAGTTAGCTAATGTAGAGGCACCCGATTGATGAACACTTTAGTGACTTGCAAAACACAAGAGTGAATACTTTTTGGTGCTTGTAGACATTAAGGCTCATTTCCACATCCCCAAAACAGAGTGTACACTTAAGAGCAGCCTGTCATGTTGTACAAAGTAGAAGTAGAAAGTCAGGGTTATTATTAATAAGTGGAGGAGAAAGAACATTATGCTGGCAAGCTGGCTCATGAGCCAGCAAATTGAGCTTGCAAGTGCTAAAGCACCACAGAGATAGTTCATTAAGATGCTCAGAACAGAGCTAAAAGCACAGTCTTCCCTAAAGCATTTAGAAAAGAGGGATGCATGTGTTCATAAAACAGAATAAAGTTACTGTAACTAAAACAAAAGCATTAGCCTAAAGGAGGCTTGATGGGACCTGTTATTTTGTTTTGTTTTGTTTTTAAGCTAAACTGGCATTAGATTCTTCAGCTGCTAAGAGTTTCCCAAAGCAAATGGTTAAACCACTTCACCTCAATCAGCAGCATTTATTTTTGTCTGTTAAAGCAGAACTGTTATAGCACCAGGTGCTGCATGGAAGCAGTAATGGTTTTGGAAACATCAGCTGAGGACCATTGAGAGGCTGAAGGGGCCCTTTAAAAGGAAAAAAAATCTTACAGCAGAATTAGTTGTCAGTAAAAGCCAGCTTTACAGCTAGTGCAGTAAAGCATCAGTGCTGGAGTCACCTGAATATTAATGAATATATATATAAATATAATATCATATGGATAAATATTAATATTTATTATAATAAATATACATATAAATATATAATATAAATAAATAAATATTTTTTTTACAGCTACAGCTAAAGCATATTTGTGAAGAGACATTATACAGAACCTCTTTTCCATATCAATCTGTCAGACAAACAAAAGCAAAAACATAAAAGTCACTTACAATAAGACATGGATTTTACAACTGAATGTGACAAGGCGGTTTAGAGTCAAAATACAAATATAGAAATCATGATGAAGTTGATGAAATACTCGGTGTTACTTCATTAACACTTCAGAACTATTAATGTAAGGTGCCATTAGGGCACAACTGCAATAATTGTGAAAAGGGCTATTTCCAAAAGCAAGATCTAAATAAATCAACAACTCTCTTTTCCAGCCCATCTGATATACAAATTGTGCCTAATGAACCTTGCAAAATCAATTACCTAGGTAATACTTTGCATGCAAGGGAAACCAAACACAGAATGCACGATGCATATGTAAACACACATTACTCACTGAACATTATTTTGCTCCATTTACATTGCAATAGCACTGAAAACAGAAAACTGACTGGTTCCTAATCTTCAATCATGGTCTTTTCATTAAAATGCAACTAGGCCAGACAAACAAAGCATATCCACATTGTAACAACAAGCTGGATCATCCATTACACCACATACTGGAACCACATTTACAAAGAACACATGCTCAAACAAATCATGATGATTACTGCTTTTGAAAGCTAGCTCACTGAGCACTTTACATTGAATGACTAATGATGGTGCTATCAACTCAGATTAGAAGAGTCTATGACTAGAATAGTGTACAAAAACAAGCATGTGTACAACATTAATCTTCAGTGTAGAGGACATTTAAAAACAGCATATCTGCATCATTATAATGATCAATTGGTAAAACAAACTGTCAAACAGACCAATTGTCTTCTTTTAAAGGTCCAGCGTCAACACAGGTCAGACACAACACAAGTTTTTTTCTTGCATTTACATTATATATTCAACAATATTTCTTTTTTAGAAAAAAAGTTGCAAAGAGTATATTGAACTCAAAAGCTGCCGATTCTGCAGAATAACATGGTGAAGAATTTTCTGTTTCTGAGTAAAGAGGCACACATCTAAATCTAGTGTTATGAATTATTAAAGCCTCCTTTATGGAGCTTTCTTCAGATGAGATATCCAGCACTGTACAGTACAAGCTTGAGATCAAAAGGGGCTGTGAAAATGAGCCAGATGAATACCAAAACTATTTCCTTCAAAGAGTTAAGTGTTGTCTTGGACGTTAAAGCAGCTCCAGTTAGATGCAATAGAAGAAACAGCAGTGGAGACAAACAGGTCAGACATGGCAACTAATATCCTTGCAGAGTGAATAGTAACATTGAGGCTGAATTAATGTAAAATAAATAAATAAAACACATAATGCAGATTTAGCGCAGCTGAATATCACAAAATAACCATAGTTTGAAGGTAAGTGTGAGTAGTGTTTGAATCACTCCTCTCACTGCCATCCAGCCTGGCATGGCTGCGTGAAATTGCTTTTTGAGTCTGAGCCACATTTACAAAACATTTGATCTTGTTCCTAAACTTAACTTAATATGGCATTTCAATTGAGTTCCTGCAAAAAAGATTTACACCAGAGACGGTCTGATTCAAAAGTAAACAACAAAACCACTCACCAGATGTCAATTAGATGTAACGGCAACATTTCTTTTAGTTTTTTTGTCATAATATGATTTATATTAATACTTAATGTGTAATATACCCTGAGACTGTTTCTACCATGATTGTTATATACTGAACAAAAATTTAAACGCAACACTTTTGATTTGATTTGAACTCAAAGATCTAAGACTTTTTATGAACACAAAAAATTATTTCGCTCCAATATTGTTCACAAATCTGTCCAAATCTGTGTCACAGGCTTGCCACAATAAAAGCCCACTCCAGAAAGTGTAGTTTTATCAAACAGCACAATGACACAGACGTCGCTACTTTTGAGGGAGCGTGCAGTTGGCTGACTGCAGGAATGTCCACCAGAGCTGTTGCCCGTGAAATGAATGTTCATTTCTCGACCATAAGCAGTCTCCAAAGGCGTTTCAGAGAATTTGGTATAGCACATCCAACCAGCCTCACAACCGCAGACCATGGGTAACCACACCAGCCCAGGACCTCCACATCCAGCATCTTCACCTCCAAGATCCTCTGAGGCCAGCCGCTCGGACAGCTGCTGCAAAAAAAAATCTGTTTGCATAACTAAAGAATTTCTGCACAAACTGTCAGAAACCACCATTTTAGTGGCCTTTTATTGTGGCCAGCCTAAAGGCACACTTGTGCAATAATCATTCTCTCTAATTAGCTTCCTGATATGCCACACCTGTGAGGTGGATGGATTATCTCGACAAAGGAGACACAGTTTTGGACAGTTTTGTGAACAATATTTCAGAGAAATAGGCCTTTTGTGAACATAGAAGTCTTTGAGTTCAGCTCATAAAAATGAATAACATTAAAAAACTGATCCTGAAATCCTTAGATTAAAAAACATAATTCTTAACAACTTAACGACTTTTTCCGAGTTGTGCAAGTTTTAAAACTCCATTATCTCTCAGAACATTATCACAGATAATGGAGCAGTCATCTTAGACATTGTTTAGATAAAAAGCACTAGGTCAACTTGGACCTATGTTACGGAACAGGGTCTTAGTGCTGTTCATTAAGTAAGTCTTAAATGAACAGCACTTTTGATCAGTTTTCAACAATAATTCACTGTGATACAGCACAATACATTTTTTATTAAAATAGGGAATTCACTTATTTAATTAAACAATACTATATAATTCTATTATTATCTTTGCAGCTTTTGTCACTCACAATTTTAATTGCATTTTAAGGTGTTTAAACATAAAACTACACTTTCATCTCACGCCGCATTGCTTCGACCCTGTGGAGAAGCCACTGTTAATGTGTTTTTTTTCATTGGGAAAATTTCCAAATAAAAGATGATTATGATGATAATGAGCTTAGTGGAGTATCTAGGATCTAGTGTTAATGAAAAAGGCTTCTTCTAATCCGGTCACATAATAAATTAAATTATTTTCCTTCTCATTTTTTTACCATACTGGCATGAAAACGCACCAAATCACATTAGTATATGGTATTTTCTAATAAATGCTTTATGACTCTCTACAAACACAATTTAGCAAAAGCTCTACGACTCTTTAAGAACAATCTGTGAAAGGCCAGGGCTCACTTTTCAGACAGATAAACTCGGCTTCAGAGTTAACAGCTTTCTAAGGAAAGAAAAACGATTTTTCAATGTTTATACTCTTTAAAAACCACTGTGAGTTTGAGAAAATAAGAGAAGCTGGTATAATTTTGTTTCAGCTGAATCGCTCCACTTGACTGAATGTGTCTATAAAATTCGGAGAGAAAAGTAGGTTGCTAAAATGCACTTAATTTGCCATGATAGATTGAGTCCATGCTTCACTGACTGTAATTGAATCTGTGACCTATTTCTTTAGAAGGAAATTGTCTCTTGGGTTATTTGTCACTATACCTTTTAATGGAATTCAATAGACTGACACTGAATTTATACATTTTCATCTAATTATTCTGTAGGTTGAATCTTCAATGCAGTCTTACCTTAGAGAGAAAACAAGTATAGCCGCATCATAACCTCTGTGTAGAAAGAAGCATGTAAATCAGTCCACATGGCTCAATGACAGAATGCACTGCTGCTAATTATTACAAGCTTCATTTTAAATCCCGCTGGAGATGAGCTGCTACGACTGAAATCACAATACAAGCTGACTATGTCCAGCTGTTCTTTGCCTGAATATCACTATTGACACTATCTTGTGCTCTGCTATTAATAATACAAACAATAGCCAGCATACTACATAATGTGTAACATTGTAAAGTCAAATATGAGGCCAAAACATCTACCAGTTTCATTTTTCAGTATCTTTTTTGCACCCATTTTCTGTATGCTGGCATCGTTACCGTTGTATCATTTCTAGGCACATTTTAATATGAACCTGGGACCTGACGGTGCTACTTGAGCCAGTGTGCGTTGTACAAGGTGGTAGCTCTTCTGTCAGATGTTTGGATTTGACCTGATAATGTGGCGGAAAAGCTGCGCTAACCTTGACACACGTAACTAACTGGGAGAGACAGGCCTGGTCAAACATTTAAAAATAAAGTGGAGTGAAAATGGTTGTTCCTTAGGTACGCCTCGGGCCACGAAGGTTATTCTATCCTCTGCAGATGCTCCAGCGCCACGACTTCTTTAGCACCAGCAATCATGCAGTAAACTAACTCAATAGATACTTAAAAATGACATATGGATTTATGTTGTTTATGAAGAAGAGTCAGGAAAGAGCAACAACTCATAATAAACATAATGATATTAATCATAGTTCCGTTTTATAGTTTGTGTGCTATATCAAAGCAACATTGAGGAAAAGGAATGAATAGACAATTTGTGGTTAATAATGTACAATTGCTGTTCAATGCTTAGTCAGAGACAGTGATAGGAACAGTAGTTTTTATTTGTAGGATTAAATGCGATATACCATATTTTCAAATTTACAAAAAGCAGTGGTTCTCAACATCCCGGGGCCTAAATTTCTCAAATCTCCAAATATAAGCTTCAGTTTTCATAGTCTTAATATTCACCAGTAAGGAATTAATGTATTAATTACGTCATGCAAAATCATTACTTCATATTCAGTTATCATTATCACATCTTTAATAATGTTGATGTAGTTTTTATAAAGTGTCACCAAGCATTTATTTCTTTATTTTAATGAAGCAAACCATGACAATAAATTAAGTAATCTATACATTGAAGTTCAGAAATGGAATTTACTGAATTAAAGTCAGACAAGGCAATTCTTGGATTTAAAATAACAACAGTAACTGCATATTTTAGAAGACAATAATCAGAGTTATGAGATTACATGAGTGACACCCTTTAGAGGGAGCAAAAATAGGCAAATGCACTGGAGCCTAGCTGACGTCATATTTGTACAAAAAATCGCTAAAATTACGGATTCAGAAGACATGTTTTCTTTTTGTTCCAAACTTGCTGGCTTGGATTTGCTCCACCTGGAAACCAATGATGTCCGTAAATATAGTCGGTTGAGGGATCTGCGCCTTCTACTGACTAAAAGTTACGTAGAGCTGCTTTAATAAAAGCAATTGCATAGATGACAGAAAAGAAACATATCCCTGGCATTATAGCTGTTATTTTGTTGATTGGACAATTCTAAAATGCTCCTTTAGTGCAGGTCCTACATGTAAACTAAGAGAAGAACAAAGAAATCATTTACATGCACTGCACATAAACGGTTCAGTTATTGAAGTGCGGCTACACTGTGCAGAGACTTAAAATCTTTACATAATATAATAAAGAATGAAGTAATGACCTTGTAGTCATTACATTCAAATTTATAGCTACATGAGTTAATGTGCTGTAAGTGTGGCTCTAATGATAGAGAACCTCTGGTGGTGTGATCCAATTAGTGGGGCCAACAGCTAATCGTAAATAGACTATGGCATCAGCTGGTACACAGTAAGTCAAAGAAGTACTCATTTTCTATATGAAGGATTGTTTAAAATCACTGTACATTTTCTGCTGCTTGTTCAATTAAGTGAAAAATGAGAATGTTTTCTTCCTTTGCTCATTGTGCACCACTGTTTAGCATGAAAGTTCCATTGGGTCGCACTCAGTAGAATCTGTTATCTACACCACACTAATGAGCTCCTAGACATTTCTGTGCTATTTAATGCTATTATTCGTGTTAATTGATTGTTGCCGTGGCTCACTCCATCTGCTGAGTTAAAAAAGTAAAATTAGGTCATTGTGAGAAAAGGGGAAAAAAACGCACACACACTTGTCTTTGTGATATTGAATTATGGCTCTCGTTTTCCCTTCTAATTTGTTAAGCAAAATGCCTCAGCAGTCGGCTAAGTAGCACATGAAAGCTAATGTTTGCAATGGCATAAATTTTGCATGAAAAAAACATTGTGCTTAATGGCTGATCATATTTATGGAAGAGCTAAATGTAAAGCAGTAAAGGATGAGGAGTGATGATGTAATGAGATATGCATGTTAAATATAACTTCAACACTGAAGCATTTCTCTATTGGAAATTGTAACACTGAGAGATCTTAATGAAGTTAAAGTTGCATCTACTTAATGTCATTTGTTTGAAGACGTAGTGTGATGGCTGCCCTTGCCACAATAATAAAATGTTGGAGCACCCACTTTTTAGTTCATTGTATTCATTCATCTTTTAAAAAAATGCACATACATTTGCTTTTTCTTTAACGGCAGGTGGGTCCAGCCTGCTGTCAAACCAGACTTCCTGGGTGGGGCCTCCTTAAGTCCAGTCTGGCCTGAACAATCAGAAGAAATGTCATGGTGTAGGTTTAGGTGTAGTTAGATTTAATTTAATGGAACAGTACAGTACAGAGTTTGTTCTGCATCTACTTACTTTTACTAAAGCTAACATTTAGTTTAAGTAGTTGTTTATCGTCTAAAGCCTATCCTAGTTTTAAATCTATATGCACCAGCAAAGCTACATTATTTGAAAGAAAAATGCAATGGTTACTGCAAATCAAAGCTTTTACCCCCACTGCTTACAGCTTTGATTTGTGTCTTTCATTCTACTTGCAATTCAGGACTGTAATCATACATATATATATATATATATATATAAGAGGACACAGACCACGCTCTATAATGTTTCAAATAATTTTACTTAAAGGCAAAGTAAACAAGGGAAGTGTGTAGATTTACGTGGAGTGAACTCAGACAACAACAAGCACATCCAGAGAAGGGACCTCCTTTGACAGCATTAGGTATCTTTATTTGAAACAGTTATAACACTATCACACTCACATAAAACATATATAATCCAATATGAAGTGAAGCTGTGCAATCAAGTCACGTTAGACTTCAGAGCAGGTGGGACATTTGATATGCAGTGGTTTCTCAGAGTCAGTTCTGTGAATATTCATTATTTTTCACGTTTGATTACTTGACAACAGGTTGACGCATGCTCCTTGTAAGTCCTTCTGAAACAGGTCAATGATGAGAAAAGGCTGAACACTGCAGCGGCTAGTTAAACACCCTTTAATACAATTGTTCATAGGCTAATTTACACTGTTGATCCAGTCTAATAACAGTAGGAACTAAACCTCGTCTTATGCTAATAAATAAATGCAGGCAGAACCCAAACTGGCATCTTCACCACCAAACTTGTCTGTGAAATGTCTGTGAAGGTTCTCAGTCATCCAGGACATCTTGAAAAAAGGTTGAAGTAAAAGCATCTGGACTCAGTTTTCAAGGTGAAGACGTTTTGTCTCTAATTCCAAGAATTATCTCAGAATTGATAAAGTCTCTTGGAATTAGAGACAAAAGGTCTTCACCTTGAAAACTGAGTCCAGATGCTCCAGAGGACTACTTAGAAGGGGACCAGCGAGGCAGTGGAGGAGCTACGCATGCGCTTGGACACTAGTGACTGGGAGGTGTTCAGAGCTGCCACAGATAGTTGGCAGGTACAGGCAGGCGAAGTATGGATTTAGTAGGGAGGTGTCAAGAGCTAGATGCAGATGATGGTGCAGTTCTACAAGGCCATCATTGAGCCCATACTCACCTCCTCCATCACAGTGTGTAGTACGCTGGAGCCAAAGCCAGGGATAGCAAGACAGAGACTGCAGTACATTGTGCGCTCTGCACAGAAGGTGATCGGCTGCAGCCTTCCATCTCTCCAGGACCTGTACGTCTCCAGGACTCTGGGACAAGCAGGTCGGATGACAGCCGACCCTTCTCATTCTGGACATGGACTATTTGAATCACTCTCCTCGGGCAGGAGGCAACAGTCCATTCGGACCAGAACCTCCCACCATAAGAACCAAGAACACTTTCCCTCTGACATTGGACTCATTAACACTTTATAACACTTGTCACTTTAATAAGCACATAATATATACAATTATCCATTGCACTGCAAATGTTGCACCATGTCCGACAAACTGTAAATTGTGTGTAGAAGTATCTAGTCTCTATATTTTATTTATTTTGTATTTTATTTTGTATTTTTATGCATGCCCTTCATGTTGCACATTATTGCCGAAGCAAGTTCCTAGTTTGTGAATCTTGTTCACTGACAATGGCAATAAACGTTTTTCTGATTCTGATTCTGATTTGTGGATTAACTCCAGCCTTCAGAGATGAAGACAGACAACAGTCAGATAGCAGCCACAAGCAACATTCTGTTTTAATGATGTTGTATTACGTTGTCTGCTTTTCCGCATATACACTCATACACTATACACAAGCTGGGAACACATACTCCAACAGATAGCTTGTGACAAAACTGTGAAAAGATTTTAATTAACTGCATCTGTGGCATTTTATCTGCTGCTAATCATAGCTTGCTTTTGCTAACTAGGAACTTTACTGGAGAAACAGTCAAGGTCAACAGGTCGCTAAGTGGAAAGCCAACCTAGCAACAAGAATTTAGATGCTCATTTATCATTTCTCGACTGTGTATCTTTTCAGTGTAGGTAAATAATAATTTGAGAGGCAGTCTCTCATGACAAGCTTGTCACCCAAAAATTATGTTCACAGTTAACAAAATTGGAAATCCAATTACATTTTGTAGCAAAACATACAGTAATCAATTTGACTTTTGTAGTGAAATTTGTTATTGAAGAATCGATTAGTAGAGATTACTGGATGGTGCTGATTTGTAAACTGAAGCCTCTAGAAAAAAAAGGGCTTCTGGCTTAGGGCTGTTTGTGTCAACACCTCTCTTTTGTAAGAGCATCAGGATTTGCACACACTATGAGACTTCCTCTGTTGTGTGTGAAGGTAGCCTGCCCCACCTCTGAGTTACATCAACCTCTTTTATACATGCACTATCCCCTGGATTTGCCTCAGACTGCAACCAGAGCGCACTCACTCCACTCATTTTTATGTATTTATTTTTTACTTTAGGGGTTGGGTAAGAACAATGCCACACACCATACACTATGTTGAAATAGTGCATTAATAAATACAGATGTATTACTTTTGTATTATAGCTATATCTACATAAAGACAACTTTACCTCACATAAGACTACAATAAGTCCTATGTGCTATTGTTGTACTATACTTAGCATAAATCACTAGAAGCACTAAAATGTTAGCTTTGTATTCAGAAAAATACATGTTAGAGAAATCTTTAGAATAAACAATGGTCTGTTGTGACATCTGCACAGTTTGACAACGGGAGAGTAGTGTATCCTTGTATTTAAATTAAATGATCTATAACACCATTACACTTCGAATTGAGATGTTTAGACTCTGAGAATATTGAGATGTCAAAGATGAGACTGATACCTGTCAAAGCCCTTCCATGTATTGCTCTCATTTGATCACCTGCCTTTTCAACATGTCGGTTCTTGCTCTGCAGTTTCTTGTTTTTTTAAATGACTGACATGATTTGCAGAACGTGGCGTAATACTTCATGAAAAGCTGGTGGCCTGCTTTCACAACAGTTCAAAATGACACAACACTGAATAAGAAGAGCATTGTCATGTTTTCACAATCTGCCTTCTGTTTAAATAATAGAGAAACACAAGATATGGTCCATAAACCTACAGGTCTTACAACAGATAAATAATAATATGTAATATTTAATAGTGATGCCTGTTTGGTTGTCATCCCCGACAGTGAATTTCCCCATGGGGATCATAAAGGAATAATAGTTTTTTTTTCTTTTTTAATTAAAATCAATACCCAGCATTTAGGGCATGTTGGCTGTTATTTTGCAAATTGCTGAAGGGACAAAAACAGACCCCAACAAGGGGTCCATTTGAAAGATCACATCAGCATGTGTATTTGTCAACTCTCTTTAACATCTCTCAAGCATAAAACATTAGCTAGAAAAGAGCTCAAGGCAACCACAAAATGCAAACGGCACACACTTCCCTGCATACAGTGGGCTTCAAGAGGAAAATCAATATGGATTTAATCTGCTACTTATATTCTTCTAAGCAAATGATTGCCCTCCTTTTAACACACAGTGTAAAATATATTTATTAATTCCCTTCAAATGAACAGATTGTCACTACCAATAGCCGTCAGCAAAGGACAGTAATGCGTTGTGTTGTCACAGTATGATCTGAGCTACAAAGCAGAAGAAAAGACCAATAATTATTCTACTGTGCACTGACAGAGCAATCCATTTCAGCAGCAATGTAGCACTATGTAAGAGTGACCTCTGCTTAACTGTGGCGGCCCTTTAAAAACATCCACATCTAGACCTGCCACCGCAAACAAAGAAGCCTTTGTTCTGCTAAGCATTGCATCAACCTGAGTAGTGTTTAAGAACGGGTAAAAGAAGAGTAAAACGCACACATTGCACATGCGACACTAACCTATTATTGAGTTCCACGCAGGAGGTTTCACAACAAAAGATTTGTGACACAAAACCCCCTTTTTCCCTGCAGCTCAAGATATTCATTTGTGTAAAAATTTCAGTAGGAAAGACATGGCTAAGCATTGCGTGTGATAACATGGTTCATAATCAAGGGGTTATTTTGGGCCTGTAATCACTACATTTGTCGCAGTATCAGCCACAACAAGTATGAGGTGAGTGAAATCACTGTTTCCCCCGCAATAACCTCCAAATATTTCAAGGTGACAGCACAGACCCCACTGGAGAAATTGGTATGGACCTTTCATTTTGGAGATGTCACATATTATTACTGTGGAGTGTGTAGTGACAAGCAGAGATAAGAGAAAACATATCAAATAATCAGGGCATGGACTTCTACTGAATCACGGAGGTAAACCTGAAAAAAAATACACTGACATATTAAATATTGAAATGGTACTTTTGTGTAACCTTGGTGAAGATTTAAAAAATGTTGTGGAGGAAAAAAAAAAGTTAATTAAACTTGAAATAGTCCTGTTTGTATCAAGAGTTCTGAAGGTCTTTTAAAAATGAATATTTTGTAGTTTGTAGCCATTTTCAGTCCAGTTTGAGTCTGCTTTGTTCTCTTAAATAAACAGAACCTCTGATAATGAAACAGTAAGTAATTTGCATAGGTTAATTAAAATCAGCTTCTTACTCTATTTTCTGTGTCGTTCACATTACTAATTAAAATAGTCTTGAAGGGTAATTACTATTTTAATGTATTTTCCCTTGGCTTGTTGACAGTTGACTGGAATCAGACACAGTTTCCCCAAAGTCTTGTTTAACATTGACAAGAAAGAAAATATACTAAATGGGCTTTCATATATTATTGGGAACATAATCAGTTACCTGAAGAATTACATATTCTCACAAGATATACTGACAAAAAGCATTTGTGTTGAGAAGTATCCAAAACAGAGTTATGGAGTCTCATTACTGCGGACAGAAACATTCAACATGCGCTCAACATCGTTTGTTAGAGTGTGTCTTTGTCTTGTGTAGTGCGCAAAACGGCCACAAAATGATCTTTTTGAAGGATGATATACTCAGAGTACAATTCACCATCAGACAGTTATTCCATCACTTGGACTTCATATACTCTAAAACCCATTTGAGGGCTGCTGGTTTGAACAAATTACAGAAAAAGGCTACTTTACAAAGTGTCACACATGAACATGCATCATTTCTTACACCGCTGAAGCCATTTTGCAGAACACTACAGAGGAAGGTTATAGAGGTGGCCTTGCACCAAGAATAGGTAGCTTTGACTTGGAGACTGGTGTAAGAAAGTAGGTGCTGCCACTTATACCATAACATATACAGTATATTACAAAAAGGCTGTTCATGTAAGTGAAGGTCAGACTAAAGAAGATGCCAAAGTGGATGATACTCCACACCAAATGTTAGGTCTACATCATCCTGTGAGAGTGCATGCATAATGTAGATGTCTTGGCTTTGCTGATAATCAATTTCGGAGGCCAATTATGTGCATGCAGCTGTTCGGCCAGATGCCAGTGGACTGTGATCTGAAGTCAAGCTTCCTGCAAATTAAACCTGTAGTTATACAAAGTGTGTAATCAAAGGCTAGCTTGATTGGAAGAAACGGTTGTGACAAGCCAGAGATTTTCCAATGCAAAGAGGAAAGTTTCATATTTAACATTCCCTGTGCGAGAAATACGTACACAGAAGTTGGGAAAATGCTCTTTCTGGCAACATGATTGTACCTTGTAGTTCCACATTTTACATTTTGCCAATCCAAAATATCTACTGGTCACACTCTTAAGCTATGAGTGTTTTTTTCTTGCTAATCTGAATGGCTGTTTTATAAATACAAAGTCTGAACCCATCAGGTGCAAATACGAATATGACAGATGCCAATCAATGAGAATTATTTGATATGCTGACATAGCAGTTACAATTAAAAACCCTTTAAAGGAAAAAAAAAGAAATAACAAATGCTGTCACTGTTTGTCTGCTGCTGCTCATCTTCTTGAGTGAACCCCTCACAACTCTGAAGTGACCAAACTGTGATATGCTGCAATGCAGATGCATTTTCCATTTACTTGTTTGGAGGATGGCAAAGAGGTAACATGGCCTCCATTTGCACCGGGGTCTTTGTTGTCTCGGCAGTCTCCATTCAAAACGCATGATCATCGTTCCTCCCCCCTTTATTGGCACAATGAAGTGTGTCCTCTCCTTCGGACAATTCCATAAGCGCGCTGAATTCATAACCTCATCACAATGTAGAAATTCATTAAACACACTGTGATTTTTTTTTTTCCAACTGAAGCCTATTTTTATTTTTATTTTAATGGCAGTAAGAATATGACGTGCTGAAGTTTTGCATTACTCAATTACATTTGATTGTCATAAAGTCAGCTTTTATGGTGATCGCAACAATGGTTGGTCTTACATATTGACTATAAACAAAAGAGAAATATAGAGTGTACAAAGTGACTAGAGTACTATTCCTATTCTTTCACGGTCATAAATAACACAGAACTAACTACAAGCAAAACAACAACAACAACTAAAGCCTTTGATCCATAAACTGTACATTCATCCAAAAGGAACAGGGAGATTATACACATTAGTGATTTGGAATAAGAACTGATTTAATAACTGGCTGCCGTTATAAAGCGTCTTTTGTTGTCAGAGATGACAGGTTGTGGTGATGTATTTGATAGGTAGCGTTTGTAAATCCCATTGAAAGACATCATTAATCTTCTCATCGGGACGCTGTGGGGACATAAAATGAAAGAGTGGGAAATTACATGTCATCCTCCCAGCAGTGCACTGGAACATTTTAAAAGGGGGGAGTAATTGTTTCCCTGATTAGTTCAGCGTGGGTATGTCTATTTATTTACATGTTTTGTTAACAAGGACAGGGTTTGTTGTTGCTCTGCCCCACTTCTCCCTCTCCTCTGTACCCAATTGAGAATGAAAAATCCTTTTGAGCTCTGAAAATAAAGGCGGAGCTGAGTCTGCTGGAGAACCAAACATTAGAGTAGTTGAAGTAGCCAGTTCAAAGAAACATTTTTACTGAAATGAATTGGGAATGAATAAGCTTCAGGACCAAAGCCAGTCAGTCTCTGTGGGTCCAACACAATTAAGAAGGCAAATGGCACTATTTTCCACAAAAGAGTAACACCCAATACAAGTGACACCACAACCAATAATCTCAAGTAATGTCACCACCTAAAGCAAATAGTTCCTGTGCATTTGTAAAGACTCTGCAATGACACACAGAAAGAATAGTGAGTGGAAAATGTGTTGCCTTGTCTTATTTCCTTTTCCAAACCTATAATTAAACTATCTCTACTTGATTGAACGGTTCTAAATGAAGTCCTGAGTGAACAGATGTTTGCATTATAAGAGCAGCTGTCAGGGCAGGGTCTTACTATAACATGCATACTTAATGTAATTGAGAAGTAGTTTGGGCTGTCAAGAGAAAAAATACATCTGTCATAACAAATGAATGCTGCAGCTGGTAGAATTTATTGATAAGGGTTTTTGAATTTCTCAACAAACTGAAAATCATTTTAAATTTGTCACGGAGCCATGTACTGTACGATGCTGTCAGGCTGCTAGCCCTTCTTCAATGCACCGTATCTAACCTCTTCTGTCATGGCTGCACTGGGCTGTGCTCAGGCTGGACATGGAGCAGAGGGCTATAAAAATATATGTTCGGAAGAATGTAGGGAGCTTTTTACTTACTGTAGCTGTGAAATGTGGAACCAGGGGTATTTCATTGAATGCAACATTATATATTATCTAACAGAACTTTTTATATAGTACAGCATGTGGTGGATTCAGAACAATTTTTTTGGGGCATTTTATTAAATTCTATATCACCTCAAAAATATACCTTGACTGGGTAAGAGCACAATTTTAACTTGTTTATCCCATTTTAGTTCTCTGTTCACCCCGAGACCTGTTTGCTATAAAGTTTTGGTGACACACACACCCCACCCCATTGCGTGATGCAGCCAGCTCTAAACACAGAAGACTGAACCTGATCACTCAAGTCTCCTGGGAATGTGCTGATGTGCCAAAAAGGCTCAAGTTCACAAGCAACAAAACCCAAGGACGCAAACCACCTGCTGTTCCTCAAAGAAAACAACAGGCAGCCTCGGCACGTCACACAGCTACTTCTCAGAACTCAGAAACGGCACTGACCAGCCACTCGGATGTTAGCATTGATCCAGGGCTGCAACAAAACAAAGCTAGCTCCACGAGCCATCAATTATTGATGGTCCTCATAATCACAAGGTTTTTTATTAAATGAATAGTTGGTCATTGGTCTTTTCAGGGGCAACCAGCTGTGCTTTGTTTGGTTAATTTATTATCTGAATGGCTTGACAACCCAGGCCCTTTCACCTTAATTCTGTCTGAGGTGTAGAACAATTGAAGGCAGAATAATGTTTTTTCAATGGGCACAGTATGAAAGATTGCAAATGACTAAAATTGATTCCAAACTAAAAATAGATCTCTGTGCTTCCGCTTCATAACAACAAAGTACTTTTTGCTTCACAGTGACATCCAAAGATCCTTTCATTGTCCAGTACTCATCTAACTCGATGGATGTTGGTGACAAATCACATTTGTCTGAGGATAGTCCAAAATTCTCTCTCTTATCCATACATAATCCAAATATGTTGTATGAAGTATGAACCATAAATGGTTCAATTCCCTTAAATGTATCAAAATAACTGTGGGCAGTGGTGAGTGTATAAGTCTGTCAGATTTTCCAGCTTCAGCATCAAGTGTAGGTCTGCTCCCTGCTCGTGCAGATCATATTTTGCACATGTGGTTTCCTTGGCTGAAAGATTTTATGGGTTTTTCTCTAACTGTGGTCAATCAGAATTTTGCTGCTGAAAACCACTTCTAGTCCAAACAGCTTTAACCTTGAAAAAAAATCTGATACTTGAGACAATAATGGAACTTTCACAGGGTTTAAATGGAGCTTTAAGCCCCTGACACTGTAATTTTAGCTGTCACCAATGATTGATTAATTAATAGTGGCTTTAAACCTAGTCATAGATTACACAGTGTGACAGGATCAATGGCGAGTGCTCCTCTATGACTGAAGTATAGTGGTTAACTAAATGGCTATGTAAACAAACAAATGCAAAATGACTTACACCAAGCTTTTTTTTTTTGGAACCTAACTGATCACTTTTTACAAACTCTAATGCTCTTTTGAAATGCCACTCAAGTCGACACTCACTGACGGTGACTTTTCTAATATTATTGTGACAGGTAGTAATTAAACTGATGGTCATAGTGAATTGGAAATGTACAATCGTAATCATATACAACTGACTAAGGCTGCCCATTGTGACAGAGGCTATGATAGATACATGCAGTGTTATTTTGAACACTGACTTAACTCATGTCTTACGTTTTGTTCAGCTATATAACCCAACATTTTACACAGTGCACTTCCAGATAAATATGCAGAGAATGATAAAGTTTAATTAGAGTGCTACTTGGATGTGACCAAAAGTAAAAAGCTGTATCTCTTTGGTGCGCTTCGGTCTGGGCATCTCTCTTTATCACATTAAAGCAGGAAACTGAGAAACTGTGTGGTTGTCTCTTAACTATTTGCTTCACTGTCACACACAGTTTTTAATATATACACAGTTTTAATATTTTAAGTCAAAGTTAAGTCAGTTCAATGCACCGCATAGATATTGTAAAACAAAATGTCATGTTTAATTCTTGTTTTAAATTCATGACAATTTTGAACATCATTCACCAGGTGTCCAAAATGCCTGCCCACTTTGTGCAAGTTCAATGGGAAATCAACATGATTCAACCATTTTGTCCTTGTCTTGATGAAGACCCATCTACTTTATTTAAATGTCTCAATTTCCTTTTTCAAAATGATGTTTATTTTACTATTACAAGCTTGTTTTTCCTTGTAGTGCACATGCCTAAGCGTTCTTCTTTTACCCTGCCATAAATACATACAAACTAACACTTACAAATTTAGTATCAGACATTTCTGTTGTGACGAAATCTTCACCAGACTCACTGTCAGCATCTGTCAGCATATTTGCAAAAGCTGGCTCAATCTTTCTTTAAAAACCTGATGCAAGTGGCGCCGTGCAGTGTGTATCCGAGCTGATACATTTGTGTGTGCCAGTGTCAGAATGAGAAGAGGAAGTTGCACCTGCCCTTTTGTTCTCATCCCTGAGGGGGATCTTTGTGTCTGTCCCAGAGCCTTTTAGAGTACAGTGACAAATTTCAGTCTATCACTATCGCACTGTCACTGATGATCACTAAAGAATGCATTCCCCATTTAGCTTTTACACTAATAAATATGTAAAATGGGCCAAATAAACTGACACAATGAGCTGCCGAGAAGCATAATAGAGTACTTCTGGCTATATTTCGTTTATTTCTTGATAAAAAAAAAAAAAAAAATGCATCTTCAAACACAAAAGAGAAACATTAGGCACTATGCCAATCTATTAACATCTTACAAAGCTTTCAAATAATCTAAAGGGTTAAAATACTGGGGACAAAAATATTGAATTATATACAGTACAAGGAATCAAATAAGGACTGCAAACATCATCTCTAATAGAAAAAGAATCTCTTTGCAAAGTCTTCTCTTGATATTTGGGCCCTGTCCTGAGAGACTGCAAGCAGTAGAATAAAGAAGGCATCTGTACTCTTCCAGGTCTGTCATGCCCAGTTTGGGAAGGTTGGAATTTGAGATCCAAGGATAAACATCAGCTCCCCAGAGAGGACTGTTACTCATGTTTGAATACTGCACAGGGAAAACAACCATGAAGAACACTTTTGTAAGCTCTGCTGGGGAAGAGTTCATTCTAAACCAGCGGCTTTGGGCTAAACACAACTGTTTAATTTACACAACAATTAATTATTGTTGAGAAATGACAAGGAAAATTCAGAAGATTCATAACATTATGCTTTAACTAATAACGCCATTGAGCTCATTTCAAATACACAGCATATTTTGGAGATTTTGTGGAGTATAATATATTTCTACCTGCACATGTTCCCCTCATTTTGTTCTATTTTGCTGGGAAGAAAATAATGTTTCTGAAGTAAACAGCTGCATCTTTGTATTTTGAGTGGTTACAGCTAATCAACAATACATCCACTTAGCCAGGACTCTTCAGAAAGGAGAATGCTTTCAGCTGCATTCAATGATTGAAAGCATTAGAGATGAATGACAAACTGCTAAGATGCTTCTCAGTACCACCGGCACAAAGTGATCATTTGAAGACACATGTTTCTGTGCATAAAGTATTAAAGTTTGAAAACAGTTTGCAGAAGCACTATAAAATTCTTGGCACTGCAAAACCTTTGTACAAGCGCCATGTTTTTATGACACTGGGTGGATATTCATTAAATTTGTTTCTGAAGCGCTTCAGTTTTATTTTTTATTGCATTCCCTGCGCCGCACCTGCCTTTGAAGTAAATGCGATGAGACCAGACGGTATTCAGCCAAATCACTCAGCTGCTGTTTGTTTGTGACCATTGCTGAAAATGCCATGTTTCTATTCAAGTAAACCACACATTGCATGCACTACAAATCAATTTCTGTTGTGGTTCAAAATAACACTGTTGCTTCGGCAAATCTTTGTGAAAATATGTGCAGAAAATTCATGTGGGGAAAACAAGACAGAGTTTATATAACCCTCCAAATATTGTTTTTACATTGTCTCCCTTGACTAATGAGCAATTTGTCTTTATGGTTATTGTTACCACTGATACAGAAAAGTGATATGGCTCTGGCTCTGCTCTAAAGCAGGTCAAACAAAATACAACATCAAATGTTTACCCAACTACTAATGAGAGGCTTGCCTTTCTCATAAAACAAGCACACCCAATGTTTTACTAAAAGTCTTATCACTGGAATAGCAGGAAATGCAGGAATTATAAAATGGGTGTTCATCATTAGTCATATTTTGCAAAAGGTGCAGATGGTGCAATTACCAAAGTCAGTATGTGAACAGATATTTTCAAAACCCATCTCTGCAATTTAATGAGACTGCTGAGAAAATATTACTAATTCTGAACATTTGGGGGGCCTGGGGCAAGGGTGACTCCCCATCTATTATCATTATTTTTCAAAAGCCTTCTGGAGAAGCCCTTGGTAATGGTTGCCTACATTATTGGTCAATGCTTTTTATTTTTTTAATTAATTTAATGCAATGAAGATTTAGTATTGCAGTAATGAGTAAATCCTGGAGATATTGCCATATGCTACAATAAAAAAACGTATGAGACAAAGGTTGTTTCCAGGTGATTCCCAGGTTACTATGACTCACTATTTCATGTCACCAGTTATGCTCAAGTTTAATGCAATGTAGACCGTTTTTCATTCACAAAGCTCAAAAACTTAATTATGTTGCAAAAAAAAGATCAAAGCAAAGATCTGTTGCTAAAAAAAAGTTTTGAAAACAATAATACAATATGATTCAGAAGTTCCTTCCACTGACACAACATGACCTTCTATCTTATTATAATGTACTAATCATTTCTTCACAGAGATAAATCATTTTGCCACATCAATCAAGAAACACTTTTCCCAAAATCTAAAACTTCTAAAATCTTGTCTAACGTCATAGAATCTGAATTTCTTTTCCCTGTTGAAAATCTGAAAACCATTCAACCAGTAACATGCAACTTATGAAGGAGTACCTTCCTCTTTAAGTGACAGTGTTGCATTAGCATATGTTTGTTATTGTGTTTAGCTGAACACAAGTAGCAGATTCATTCTTAGCTTGATGAGGAACAGTTTTGGCTTCAGGCTCCAGCTGCAGTCTCCTGGGTGTTTTTTTTTCTTTTTTTTTTTTTTTTTTGCAGTGTTTAGGCAGCTGCTTGTGACCTAGAAGCTTGTGATAAACATTTTTGCCTGTGTTCTGTTTTCCATAGACCAAACATTTCATATCACTCTTTATAATTCCATTTTTTTCTTTTTACACAGTGGAGTTATTTTGGTTTTGCATTTGCCCACTATCAACACGTCTCATCTCGACGGTTGGGAGCCAGTTTGACGGTGCAGTTATTGGAGGTGCCTGTAGAGAATGGGATACTAATGAGGTGCACTGTGTAAGCGTTAGGCGCAGGGCAAACAAAAGGATGAAAGGTTTTCCCTGTAAGACCTGTAACTGATGCCATGTTAGGAACCATCGGCCCTGTGCTCGTCTGGCCTGTCAGCACTCATTTTAATCCACTGTAACACAACACAACTGGAGCTAGCGGGGCAAAAATGTCCACTACCCACTGCTCACTGGTTATAAAAGCAAAAGAAGAGTGATGGAAGGCACTACAGAGTGAACTTAATGCTAACGCCACATGAGTCCAGGCAAAGTGGGCTAGTATTAAGATTCTAACATGTCCCACTGCTGTAGAAAACTTAGATAATTTGCTGTGACAACATTATTTTTAGATGACTTAATTTTGCTCTGTCAGAAAATGTCATAAATTATTTGACAAGGTAGTTAGCAGTGTTGGCTTAAAAATATCTGGAAAAGACCCTTGTTTTGTCTCCCTTGTTTTTGAATTTATGGCCTTTTTGGTGACACTGGTGAAACTGATTCCTCTTGAAAATGTATCAAAATGAATTTAGTTCATGCATCTCCTAAACATTAATGTATAAATGTGTCCTCAAAAGAGGGTGTGCTTCTAATCGTTCTGTACAGTAGTTAGTTTTTCCGCCCTGGCCAGTTGTAGAAACAGGAAGTACTGTATTAAAACTTCCACTGGGTTCAGCGTCTTAAGGGTATATTGTTTCCAAAATATTCATGCATCTTTAGGATTTTCTTTGAGTTTGTTAGACATCCGTTTATACTGTGTTTGACTTGGCTGTATACAGCAACTAAATATTAAACCCAACTATTTGGCAGCATTATGTATGATAAATACTTTTATATTTCACTTTACACTGTGATTGTGTTGTCTAGACCACATTGACTGAGATTAAGTCATGTCCGAGACCAGAGCGTATCAAAACTAGAGCTTGTCAAGGCCAAGATTATGTCTGGTGGAAACCAAGTCAATACCAAGACCAGATGAGACCAGGTCAAGACAAGAGCCAGTAAACAATACACTGTAATAGATTCAAGGGAACAAAAGGTTAAAGCAAAGGCATTTGCTTCTGTCCTGGATGACTGAGAACTTCCACAAACCCTTACCCTACAAGGGAACAGTTTCAAAATCTACACAGTCCAAGTCCAGTCTTAAATAAATGTTTGGTGAAGGAGGCCGAATTAAAACAAGATTTTTAATTGAATATAAAATGATTGAGGTTTTC